>CM040431.1:35976083-36576083 GCA_022702705.1 Papilionanthe hookeriana x Papilionanthe teres | reverse complement strand
TCTGCTTGTTCCCTTTTCATCCGTGTGCGTCGTTGAAATCTCGTACAATGCTAAGACTATAATTTCTTACTCTACTGCCGCGAATTTTCTAAGACGCATCAGTTTGGCGCCGTCTGTGGGAAACTCTCATTTTCATCACTGAAGTACTTGTTCAATTTTCCTACATGGAAAACAGTAACAATATTCGGGACAACGGAGCAGCTCGCTCCAACACCCATCGTTCCAGGAATTTGTCATGTAGTCAAGGGCGATATGTTTCTTCATCTTCCCGTCCTGGAACACACTATCCCGCTAACGAGGGGGTTTCGGGTCCTTCTATGGAAGAACGCATGCGAAGAATGGAGGAAGCTCAGTTGCGGATCTTACAATTTTTACGTAGGACCCAACAACCGTCGATGAATGAAAATCGTCCACCATTGAATCGGCGTCCTATGAGAAACATGCCGGAAGAAGTCGTACCGGCCCCCTCCCCAAGAAGGAACACTTCCCGTACCGGGTCGTGATGCTTGAACTCTTAGACACTGCAAGTTCCACCCATCCATCTCATGCAGTTCACCTAGCACCGCCACATCTCGCTACCATTCCAAATAATGTCATCCGTAACGAATTACGTCGCCTCGTCCGAGAAGAGTTCCCCATTGAGAAAAAAGATCGCTTCCACACTCATCATAACATCAAGGAATCTTCTCCCTTAGCGAATGCAGTCCTCCAACACCCCATTCCAACTGGCTTCAAGCTGCCGAACATTGACGCATATGAAGGGATAACTGATCCCTATGAACATATTGATCATTATAGAACCATCATGCACATTCAACGTGCCTCTGACGCGCTTCTATGTCAAGTGTTCCCTGCTTACTCTTAAGGGACAAGCTCGGACCCGATTTTACTCTCTGCAGGGGGCATTGTGAACACCTTTAACAAGCTTGCCAAACTATTTGTGGAACGGTTCATAGCGAAATCGAAGGATCATCAAGGATTCATCTCATCTCTCGGGAATTCGTCGAAGTGAAGGAGAATCACTCAAAGTCTACTTCGCGGGTTTTCTATCGAAGCCCGTCGAATTCCGGAGTAGATCCGGAGTTGCTTGGGGAGTCTTTCTTGGGGGACTCCGCCCAAGACCCTTCTACTCATCACTTATGCGAGAGACAGTTCATTCTTATGCTGACCTTGTGCACCGTGTTGAGGCACAAATCTCTGCAGATGAGGCCATCATTGCTCACAAGGAACAATTTGAGCGATTGGGGGGCAAGCGTAAGAATAACGTTGAGGATACCAAAATTTCACAGCAAAAAAAGTTTAAACCACAGGGGAATCATGAGCAACGATCAGAAAAAGAATACACGCCACTCAACACGTCTCGTGTTAACATCTTAATGGCCATCGAGGATGAAGATACCGTCGAGTGGCCAAAGCCATTAAGAAATCCAAATAGTGGAGACCGATCACAATATTGTCATTTCCATCGTGCAAAGGGACATTCAACAGAAAAATGTTTTCAATTAAAAGAAGAAATTGAACGTCTGATACGCCAAGGACATCTAGGTCGCTACTTACAAGAACAATGTGAGGGAAACCAGAACAGAATCGTTGGAATTATCGAATGAGAAAAAGTCCTCTTGATGAAAAGAGGTGTTATACCCCTAGAAGTCGAGCCCAAGAGGCAAGACTCGACGGGAAGATACGAGTACTCCTAAAAGTCGAGCCCAAGAGGCAAGACTCAATGAGATGCTACCATGCCCCTGGAAGACGAGCCCAAGAGGCAAGTCTCGATCGGAAGCTAGTAGTGGACAGGGTCCTCACTAGAAAGACTCCATGAGAGCAAGTGGTTGACAGGGTCTCCACTCAAAGACCTCAGAAGGCTACAAGCCTCAGAAGGCACATGTACACTCAAAGACCTCAGAAGGCTATAAGCCTCAGAAGGCACAGGTATACTCGAAGACCTCAGAAGACCACAAGCCTCAGAAGGCACAGGTATACTCAAAGACCTCAGAAGGCTACAAGCCTCAGAAGGCACATGTACACTCAAAAACCTCAGCAGGCTACAAGCCTCAAAAGGTGCAGGTACACTCAAAGACCTCAGAAGGCTACGAGCCTCAAAAGATACCGCTTCAAGCTCCTTTACGGCATAAGTCTGAGAGGGCACAATCTCGAAAAACATGAACCACAAAAAGACTTTCGTTTGATTGAGAAGCCACAACAACCGTGGAAAAAGCAAAGAAATACATTGTCATCATCTACAAATGCCACATCAGATGATTAAAAATGTTACAAATATCAACATATAATTGCACAAGGGCCACAACAAATCCGCTCATCTTCGAGTAGAGTCAACATCACCTCCCCAAAACTCTAGTACTTCTGATAATCATTGGGAGAGCACCGTATATCATCGTTACCACATAAGCAAGAAATCTTCCCCTGAAAGCGCGACGGGAAAAATACAGCATCTTTTTCATCATCTTTATAACGTGCAAGAGCGGCACAAAAATCTCCTCCAGAATACGCAGCATCAAGTACACGATCTACAACACTCCGCCACAATGCGTCACCGCAATACATCGCCCCGCCTTGACGCCCGCCGCAATGCGACATTCCGCGACAACACGTCGCTGAAACGGCACGCTGCAACGAGCCACAGCTACACGTTGTTGTATTAAGCCACGCCACCCCGACGCGCCTTCGCAACACTCCGCCGCGACGCTCCATCGCAACTCATCGCCCCAACGCATCACTACGATGCATCACCGTGACGCACCACTGCAATGCGACACGGCCCGCAGCAACGTGTCGCCCTAACGCCTCATTGCAACGTTCTGCGCCACCGCGCCGCCGCCACATGTCGCTGTGTTGTGTCGCTCTGACACGCCGCCGCAACACTCTACTGCGACGCGCCACCGCAACGCCCTGCCGCGTTGCCCCGTCGTGAGGCTTCGTTGCAATGCCCCGTCGTGAGGCTTCGTCGCCGCAACGGTTTGCCGCAACACTTTGCCGCAACGGTTTGCCGCAACACTTTTCTGCAACTCTGCACCGCAACACTTTTCCGCAACTCTGCACCGCAACACTTCGCCGCAATTCTTCACCGCAACTCTTCGTCGCAATTCTTCGCCGCAACTATTTGCTTCTATGCAAATCTTCTCCTCAACACGGGATGTCTTTCTCCTTCTCCTCACTTGTGGTTTTTCCTCTCATCCATGACCTCTATTTATAGGCTTAAGATGAGGCAAAACATTTAAAAATAATAATAATGATAACTTTTCATTTCATATTCCTTTGATTTTTCAAATTCCACATTTATAAAATGGAATCAATTGGAATCATTAAATGAAAAACTTTTTATTTCATATTTTTTGATTTTTCAAATTCCAAATGTATGACAAATAAATTAATTGGAATCATATATAAAAATAATAATATAAAAAAATAATAATAATAATTACAATTTATAATATATATATATATATATATATATATATATATATATATATATATATAATTCCTATGTATAACGATTTATATATATATATACTAAATGTTACTTTTCTTATAACCCTTCAACTTCAAATTCCCTCAGCCAACTTTGATTTTATAACTTCCAATTCCCTTGGAATTATTAAATGTTTCAACTTCAAATTCCCTTCGAATTCCCTCACTGAATCCCTCGCCCGTTCGGATCGGTCTTCCACCTCGTAACCTCTCGACTTCTTCACACTGGGTTCGGCCCGCTCGAAGGTGGGTCGGTTAGCCAGGCGTTTCAGCCACGTCATAGCTCAGTCAGGCAACCGTGCGGCCTGTTTGGCCCATTAAAAATAAAATTTTATTATGTGAGGGGTACAGGATTCGAACCTGCGACCTCAATCACATAACCCAAAGTCTTTCCCACTAAGCTAGGCTCTGTTTCACTGCAAATTAAGTGCTTTACCATTATATAATAGCGATATACATAGAATATTATGTATATATAAATATAAATACAAACGCGCGCACACACACACACATAATATATATATATATATATATATATATATATATATATATATATATATATATATATATATATATATACATACATAATAAAAAATAAAATACACCGGAATCTAATATTTTTGGACGACAAAAATTATGTCCGAAAATAGGGGGTAACTGATACGCCATCAACAAATTTCATCATCCGACACGAATCTCGATGTAATTTTTTGAGCAAAAAACATTCAAATCTTAATAAAAAATCATTCAGAGCTCCGATTTCAGTAAACTTATAGTCAAACTGACCGGCTCAATGAAACAGACCCAATAATATCGAGATTAGTCCAATCCGAGTCAAATCGAGCCTGGATCGAGTCAATTAACCACTTTTAGAAGACTTTCGGACACCGTGGAAGGTCGAATGAGATGCCGAAACTAGCAAGTCCATACTCGAATCGAGCGTCTCGACAAGACGAATCCAACGAGCCCAAGATCACTCAATTTCGACATCGTTAAAGCCATCAAATGCCCCTTAAACGCCGTCGGATCGAGGGGAGCGCTCACGAACCGTTCGATCGAAATGGTTGCATTAATTGCACCTGCAGCTCATAAATAGACCCCAACTCTCACATGAGAGGAGAGAACCAAAGAGAGAGTCCGAAGACTTGAAAAGAAGAAGCAGTCTCGCATCCTCGCCGACAGCTTCGTCGACCACCGCGTCGATACTGCCGACCACCGCTGAAGCGTCGTGGACCATCGCCGATCGCCGTGGACCATCGTCGATCGTCGACCACTACCATCATCCATATACCGTCATCGACGTTGTAATCTATATCATATAATTACAGCACTTATCCGTCATGGACGAGCGATTTCATGAACGTCAATCAATAGTGGATTCTGCACTTGGTCAGCCGCGTGGTTTTTCCCTTTACGAGTTTCACGTAAAACTTCCTGAGCATCAGCTGCTTTATTCACTTTTAAGTGCAATGTCGTCTTGAAATGCTATCAAGACGATAATTTGTTACTCTACCGTCGCGAATTTTCTAAAGACGCATCAAGCACTATGATGCAATATTTTCAATCATTATGAGGGTATAACCGTAAATCTTCTCTTCTAACGTCTTCTATGTGAAGGATCGTTGTGCTCGTTGTTGTCGCTGTCCAAGAGATCTTGGGGAGCGATTTCCTTTGGGCTTTTCTGCGCCTTCAGTAACCGAGGAAGAGCCCTAATCTTTATTCGGCAGTTGATTCCATCCTCTTCACCGCCAGAGAACGCGCCGGATTGCCTGGTTCCGGCGATGCTGACCGCCGGAACCGGCCTCACGTGGTTGCTGTTGAGCTTGGTCTGAGCTTTGCCCAATTCCAGAGCAGCAGTAAATGAGATCGGAAAGCTCTTAATTATGACCACAACTGACTGATGTAGCGAAGGTCGTGGAAAGAGGGGACAAATGGGATCGAAGGAAAGGGAATAAAAGAACACTGAGAGTAGAGAGTTTATTTAATGGCAGCGTATCTGAAGAAGTCCAGGGTTCTGTTTCAGCTACTCTGGGACAAGAAGATGGCGAATATTTTCTTGTCTCCATTAACAGCACGAGAGGCTGCTGATAGCATCACTCCCACAGTCACTTGATCTGTTTCTGCTATCCTCTCCTTGGCCTTCAGCTGCTTCTAACCCTTCAACTCCTCTGCTAGCCTCATTTTTCTGTTCAAAATAGCAGCAGTGCGTCGCTTGGCGGGAACACATGGGTTAGAAAGTTAGCTTGGCATTTCTTGCCACGAGCTTCCGAGTGCTTCTCCCCGACCTCTTTTGAGATACTTTTAGCCCATGCCTCCGACCTAATAAGTAATAATTCCGACTCGACAGCCCCCGCTTTCCTATTTTTTATTCCTTTCCACGGAGACCGATGCGACCGGAAACATTAGTATAAAACGGAAAAGGGAAGTGGAAATGAGGAGTTAGAAATTAATAAATTAACGAGCTTTGTGGAGAGTTTGGAAGAATAGAGTGGAAAACTCGTCTAAACTTTGTCGGCCATGGGATTGGAGATGCCAGCGGCGGGGTGGCGGTGGTGGCAGACATGGACGGCGTGGACACTTTGGATGTTGGCGATGTTATCTGTTTGGTTGGCGATTCACTGGTACAACTTGGTTTCAACTATGACATCGGCAGAGGAGGCGTTGGTTAGCATGTGTGACGAACGGGCGAGAATGCTTCAAGACCAGTTCGCAGTCAGCGTTAACCACGTCCATGCCCTAGCTGTTCTCATATCCACTTTTCATTACCAGAAGGATCCTAGCGCCCTGGATCAAGTAAATTTTCTTCACAATGTATTTGTTCTGTCGATTGCTTTTTCTAGTATCTGGAGCATGTCGATTTAATTCATTTGCTTGATGGGAGTTTGTTGGCGTTAGCATTTGAGGTGGTGGAGTTAGCGGTTCTTCTTTAAAATTTGATTTTTGTACTATTTTACGTGTCTGTTTTTCATAATAATTGATGAAGCAGCGTCCTGCAATTTTTTAAAGCGATCCATTTAAGAAAATATTTCAGTTTATTTATTTGCTAATCATTTAGGATACGTTTGCATTTTACACTGGAATGACGGCGTTTGAGCGGCCATTGCTGAACGGCGTGGCATATGCGCAGCGAGTCCTTCATTTTGAAAGGGGAAAGTTTGAGAGTCAACAGGGTTGGATAATCAGAACCATGAAACAGGAGCCTTCGCCTGTGCAAAATGAATATGCTCCGGTGATTTTTTCTCAGGAGACTGTTTCTTATCTTGAGGTTATCGACATGATGTCCGGAGAGGTTGTTCATAAAGTATGTTTACTTCATTACTTAAGTTGCTTTTCTGTTCAATTTTTTAATTCTTCTAGCTCTGCAGGAAGACCGGGAGAATATATTGAGGGCTAGAGCCACTGGAAAAGCTGTTCTTACGAATCCTTTTAGGCTACTTGAATCTAATCATCTTGGTGTAGTTCTAACGTTGCCAGTTTATCGACTGGGGCTTCCTGCAGATGCCACCCTTGCAGACCGTATAGAAGCTACTGCAGGGTGAGGGCTTGCGCCTGCACCTTTTCACTTCTGTTTCAACTTTGGATTGGTTTGCCAATCCAAATCTTCACCTTTTTTATTCTAATGGATGGTAAATCTAACACGTTTCTTACTGTGTTGCCATTTCCAGATATCTTGGTGGAGCTTTTGATGTTGAATCACTGGTTGAGAATTTGTTGAGGAAACTTGCTGGTAACCAGGATATAGTGGTCAATGTGTATGATGTCACTAACATTTCTAATCCGTTGACCATGTATGGACCCGAAAGTTTAGAAGGTTATACACGGCTGACTCATGTGAGTATGCTGGATTTTGGAGATCCATTCAGGAAGCATCAGATGGTGTGCCGGTGGGTTCAGTGTGCTATTCATTTCACTAATGAGTAAATAATAGAGAAATTTACATATACATAGGGCTGAAATCGAGCCGAGTCAAGTCATCCATGTCATTGCTTGGACTTGACTTGGTCTAATCATAAGTTATTCATGCTTAGTTCACCCTTGAGACGAGGTTTGACACATATGTTCATACTTGACCCACTTAAATTTTTTAATGTTCACACTTTATTTGTACTTCACTTATTTATATTAATTGAAAAGCTAAAATTTTGAATGATTTCTTATATTTTCAGATAAGATTAACAATTTAATTTATACTTCAACTTTCATATAAATATAATAAATAAGTTAAAAATTTGAATGAATAGTTGATTTTTTGATATAAAATTATTGGCAAATGATTTTATGACTCTAAAAAAAATGCAGTTAAATAAATTTCAAACTAGCGTCGAATCACGTTATATTAAATAAATAAAATAATATATACATAAGTTGCAAATTTTTTTGCAATCAAATGACATAAATAACTGCTGACAATCTAGTTTATTCAAATAAAAAAATTATTAAAATTTATACGCATATTGATATTAAATTAGAATATATTATTTTTAATTATAATCTTAAACAAGTTCTAATAAATTAACTATTATTTAAACAATATATCATGTAAGTAAAATTTAACAAATTATTTGTTGAACAATAAGAGTTTTTTCATGAACTTCAATAAATCTTAAAAAATTTTCAAACTTATTTATTTACTTATTTGAGCAAACATGATCGAATGTTAATCGAGTCAAATTCAAGTCATTCATCGACTGTAATGGTTCATTTACAGCCCTACAAACAGACCCCACAGTGCTTATATGTTTGTACAACTAACTCCCAAAGTTTGATATTTAACATTATGACACCTTGGTGGCATGAACTTATGCATCAAAATGCGTATTTCACTTCTAACAATAGTGATGGTGGTATTTTTATGTGATATTAAGATTTGCGTTATATGGATGTAAATGTGAACATTTAGTTGTTATATATGTATGTCAAATAATATCATCTTATGTTTTGACTGGCAGATATAGCCAGAAACCTGCCATGCCATGGTCAGCAATTACCTCACCATCTGGTCTGGTTGTGATCTTAATGTTAGTAGCTTATATATTGTATGCGGCTCAGAAACGTTATGTTATGGTTATGGAGGATTGTAGGAAGATGGAAGAGTTGAAAGTCCAAGCTGAGGCTGCTGATATTGCAAAGTCTCAGGTTTGAAATTCTGTTTTATTCCCATAACCCCTTCTGTCTAACCCTTATGATTCTCTTGATTCATCTTCTTGTTGGCAGTTTCTTGCTACTGTTTCGCATGAAATCAGAACACCCATGAATGGCGTACTTGGTATGTGCATTTAGGGCCTCCCTCATGTATATGCTTTGCAAATCTGTCTTGCAATTCTTTCAGTTATAAGATCTTTTTTTCTTCTTCAGGAATGTTGGATATGCTTTTGGATACTGATTTGAATCTTCCTCAAAAAGATTATGCTCAGACTGCTCAGGTGTGTGGGAAAGCATTAATAGCTTTGATCAATGAGGTTCTTGACCGGGCAAAGATTGAAGCAGGAAAGTTAGAGATTGAAGCTGTACCATTTGACTTACGCTCCATTCTTGATGACGTGCTTTCTTTATTTTCTTCTAAATCAAGGGAGAAGGGAATTGAGGTTAGTTTGATTCATCATTGTCATTCTTGAAACTATCTGCTTTTTAGTTGCATTTTTATATTCTATATAATTGAATCAATGAGGTTTTTATCTTGTTTCAATTTGTGCTTTTCTTACCACCTTTGTTCGAAAAAAAAGTTAATAGTATTTTAAGTAATTTTTTCAATTTTAAGGCATTGTTAATGTGTTGTTATGTGAACTTCCCTTTCCTCTGCTTTCCATCTGTTACTGCTTTAAGTCCATCCTTGCTGAATATCTAACTTTTCTATTACCATTGATTTGTCAAAATGTAGCTTGCTGCTTTTGTCTCTAATAACGTTCCAGAAGTTCTAACTGGTGACCCAGGAAGATTTCGGCAAATAATTACTAATCTTGTTGGCAATTCGGTAAAAGTAAGTATTCATTATCCTTATCTTGCACTTAAAGTAAATGATTACTGCAAAGAGAAATTAACATGAATGCAAATTCTGCATGATTTATTTAATTCCCAGAGCTAAGTTTTTTTGTTATTCCTTGTTTTTTTATATGTATTTTCCTTGTTTGTAACAGTTTACAGAACGAGGTCACATACTCGTACAAGTTCATCTGTCTAGGCAATCAAATATTCCAACCGAAGGCATGCCGTCCGCCTGTTTGAATGGAAAAGTGGACGAAATGGAGGCCATGTCTAGTGGCAGAAAAATCAATACTTTAAGCGGCTTTGAAGCAGCTGATGATAGGAACAGCTGGGAAAATTTCAAGCTATTGCTTTCTAATGAATCATCTCAGGCTGCTGGCTCTATAAATGGATTTTTGAGTGAAAAAAAATCTAAAAATGTTGCTTTAATCGTAAGTGTGGAGGATACTGGGATTGGAATCCCATTTAACGCCCAGGATAGAGTATTCACGCCTTTTATGCAGGCTGATAGCTCAACATCAAGGAATTATGGTGGAACTGGCATTGGCTTGAGCATAAGTAAATGTTTGGTAGAACTAATGGGTGGAAGAATAAATTTCATAAGCAGACCAAATGTGGGAAGTACATTTACATTTACTGCTGTCTTAGAACAATGTATTGGAAGTGCAGGTGGCGATTTAAAGAGATCTCCCTCAGAAGATTTGCCATTCTGTTTCAAAGGTATGAAAACAGTTTTACTTGACCAAAGGCCGGTCAGAAGTGCCGTGACGAGTTACCATCTTCATAGACTTGGTATTGGTGTTGAAGTTGCGGAGAATAGCATGATGGCTCTTGGCATTTTATCTCGGAAAAATGGCTGCTCCAAGAAGGGGTAAGGTAGCTTAATGTATAATATTATTTCGAGCCAAAATGAGCGGAACACGAACAAACAAATCTTTGTTCGTGTTCGGCTTGTTTGCTTAGTGAATGAATCAAGCACGGGCTTCTTAACGAGCCGAACACGAACTGTTCGAGAATAGCGAGCCATTTTGACAGCCCTACCTTAAGTGTAGTTGGCTTCTGATTGTTTCTATTAGCTTGTGTCATTGGCTTTTGAAATCATTGAACTTTTCATTTTTTTCAAGCGTGTTTCTTTTTTTTAAATTCCATTACCACCCACCCTTCATGTAAGGGAAAGAGCCTCATCATTTAGTTTGGTTCTGAATTGGTTTCAGCAAATTTTCTTGTCGTCTCAAAAATGTTTTAATCTTTGTTGCCATAACTTTTTGACCATACAGGAAAATACCGAAGATTTTGTTTTTAGAAAAGGATTTTTGGAGCGATAATGATGTTTGCTTACGTAAGCAGTTGCTTGAGTGGAAGCAAACTCGACAAATACCTGAATTGCCTAAGATAATCCTTTTGGCAACCTCAGAATGTGATAAAGTTAAGGGTGAATCTCTTGCTGATCTTGTCATCATGAAACCTCTAAGAGCTAGCACAGTGGCAGTATGCCTTAAGCAAGCTGTGGGAATTGAGAGCCAGATGAGAAGAGAATTACCTTATGGGTTAGTTTTCCTAAGAAGCATACTTATGGGGAAGAATATATTGGTTGTTGATGATAACAAGGTAAATCTTAGAGTGGCTGCTGCTGCACTTAAAAAGTATGGTGCTAAAGTTGAGTGCGCCGATAGTGGGAAAGTCGCACTTTCGCTCCTTAAACTGCCACACAAATTCGATGCTTGCTTCATGGATGTCCAAATGCCAGAGATGGACGGGTATGAACGTATAGCATTATGATATATGAAAATGCTTGCATATCAATATTTGGATTTCCTTTATTGTTTGGAAGATTTACATACATACCACTCAATTCCTATGTATTTACATATCTAACACCCAAACTGCAACTTTTTACATACATGCCATCTTACGTATGCATGAAAAGGTGTATTTCACTTTTAAAAAGTTAAAATGGTGGTATTTTTGATGTGATATGAAAGAATTGGGTGGCATATATGTAAAAGATTGTAGATTTGGAGAATAGAGCAGGATTATAATATTGAACAGCAAAAGGGGTATAAATACATGATGCAACGGTATGGAAAAGGATAGATATAATACCAAAATATTTCCTAATAACACTCAAAGGATAAAAAGTAAAGGTATAAACTAGGAAATACATATATAAAAAAATAAGAGGAAAGACAACAAAATAAATAGAAGTAATTTTTAATAACTTTTAATGCTCCTTTTCAAGTTGAAGTATAGAAGTCAATTATTTTCATTTTGGATTTGAAGTCATCAAACAATCGTCGAGGAAGGTTCTATTAGAAGATATTTGCGACTTGATCACTGGATAGTATCAATGGAACACAAATTTCCCTGGAATCAAGCTTCTCTTTGATGAAGTGACAGACAATATCTACGTGCTTATTGCGATCGTCTTGGACCAGATTATGAGCAATATTAATTGCGACTTTATTATCACAGAACAACTGTAGAGGATTAGAGACCGACATGCGTAATTTGTGGAGTATGATTCTTAACCAGAGCGCTTCGCAGATTCCCAAAGACATGGAACGAAACTCGGCCTCTGTAATGCTTAGGGCATCCATCAACTGTTTTGCTTTTCTAGGTGACAGTTTCTCCTCACGAATGAGTAATATTCCGAGGTAGATCTTCAATTATGGACGAACCCGACTCAATCAACGTCAGTATAAACTGAAATAAAACGAGAGATATAATGCGAGAATAACAAAAAAACTTGAGCTCGGTGTGCTTTTTAAGTAGTGGAGGATCCGATAGATAGTTGTGAGATGGTGTTTATCGGCCGCTGAAATGCACGTCTTGCATCTTTGGGATTTAATTTAATATATATATATATATGTGTATATAGATTTATGAAAATAAATTTAAATTTTAAAATATGAGAATGAGAATGGACGGATATCATTCATTTAGCAGTTTGAATGAACGAGCGTAATATCGCAAGTAACGCATCTATTCGAAGAATAGACACCACTATCGACGATATCGCTCTATCAAATAAACCACAAAATTCATGACATCCGTTCCGAGTCTGCGAACTTAGTATGTGGACCAGACTAAATTCTCCTATTTAATACGAAAGAATTAAATAGGGTTTATATTATTTGGGGTATTTAAAGCTCTCCTATGATAAATGTCTCTATAATCAATTACCCCTCAAACGACCGAAGTCACCTTGAGAACTCTCGATTTAGATCGGGGTTCTATCTTCATGAATCTAAGTGAGGGTTTTCAACGAAGTGTGGTAGTAGGAAGTTCGATGGGTGAAAGACGCGATGTGGAACGAGTTATTTCGTAGTCAAAGAAAGAAAGGTAGGGGATGTCGCAGATCTCGAGAGGACCTCGACGACTTCCGACTATCCTAATGTCGTGCTTTAAATCTTGGAAATGAACTTATTTAAGTTTCAATCCTCGTCGATTAATTATAGGAATTACATTCACATGATCACTCTGATTATGCAAATAACCCTGGAAAGTAGGAGGATTTACGCCGTATCGGATGACGACCTCGAATCCTAAGCGAGTTAGGGACATATATCGCACAAGAAGGCTATGCAGTGCACTAGAAGAACATATGAGGATTTATATTAGACTTAGCGGACTTCCTCGAAGTCACATGGCTATTATTTAAACTAAGACATAGTTTCTTGACTGTCGACACGAGTTTCTTTATTAAAGATGGCACGTCTTACGCACCGTGCTTTCCAAGTTTCCACGTCGTAAGAAGATCACGCAGTTAGATTTAAGTTTGAGTTATTGTGAACATCGAAATCGTTTATTTCTTTTATTATTATTATTATCATTTTCATTGCAAACGTGAGTATGTGTCACAGTGACAGGAGCATTAGTAAAAGAAAACAGGAAAACAAGTATAGGCTACGCTAGCGATGAACACGTCTACACTAAACACGTAGTAAGTACGAAGAAAAGTAAAGACGTCTACGCTAACAATGATGCTTATTGATATACGTAGAACATGCTTAACTAACAGAGAGCGATCTTAGAAAGTAAAGCATATAACGCATGAAAGGAAAAACGAAAAAAGAAATACATGAAGTGTATCAGTAAGCGCCGATACCATGCGCAGTATCGTTATTGTTTATTATTATCACTTTATTGTTTTCGTGCGGAAAAGGCGTCGCTGACAAAAAAAGAGTGAACGCAGAGGAGAAGCTCGATCAAGTAGAGAATACTACCGTACTTGCAGGAAAAGTGAAGCGTGAAATCCGGGAATAGATCGAAAAGAAAGACGACAGGAAAACAAAGAAAATCGCGAAAGAAAACAAAAAAAATCGAGAAAGAGAATAAAGAACCTCCGTGGAAAACCTCGAAGAAAAATCACGAACAAACACGAAAAAATCGTAGTGAAAACCGCGAGCGCATCGAAAGAAGAAACTCACGGATGTCTCACTAAACTCACGTGACGAACCGTAAGAAAGCCATGGGACATCTGAAAAATGACCGTAAGCATGGTGACGGGGAGGACTCAGAGCTGGACTGTGTGCTTCCCAATCTTAGACAAGAGCTACCGGACCGACACTTTATAGGAGACAGTCTTAACCTCGACTCGAGTAATTAACCGTGGACCTTTGCTAATTTTCATTCATTTCAATTTGCGTACGATATAAATTTATAGATGAAAAGTAATTTTATTGTAGGAGAAATTTTGTCGCAGAGTATATATATATATATATTAAAAAGTAGTACGATCACATGCTTAACTACCATAATCGGACCATGACTACTAACGATTTAAGAGTGTTCAGTGGTAACATTGCTCTCGCTAAGACTGTGGAATAATGATTGTTCGATCCCAAGCCGCGACTCAACGGAGATTTTACGCACGTTAGCGAAGCGATACTATTCTAAACCCTCTTTTTAAGACACATACGCATTTTCGTCGCAGTCCTAACCCCAACCACCCTACTTACGGTCTTGCTTTGATGGCCCCACATATAGCCTAAAGGGGCTATACGTGCACACCTACACGTCCCCTGTAGCTGCGGACATTGAACCAAGAAACAAGGAGAAAAATAAGGGACGAGGGATCACTAAGAGGAGAGAGGGGAAAGCAGCCCATCTAACGCAATTCTCGTAAAAGATGTGAACTGATTTCCAATAACAATCAAAGCAAGTGAATCACCCTGGACTCCCGACCGTCCTTACACGACCCACAAAGGCCTAAAAGAAACATCGACACTCTCGGAGAGGATGAGGACTAGACTCCTAGGGAAAACACCTCTCTTCTCGATGAACGACAGTAAAGAAAACAGACTTAAAAATCATTAACGGGGTCCCTAGACTCTAGACCACTGCTCGGGGTTTCTCCAGACTCCGAATACTTGCTAGAAAAGGCTAGACTCAACTAGAGAAAACAACTCTGTAAAGTTAACACAAAATTTCGATAGAAATTGTCTTGACCGGGATCCGAATGCCACGAGTAAAAGCCGAGTAAAAGTGAAGACAACATACTCAACATAACTCAAATTAACGCTCGAATTTTAATCCCGAACATACTAAAATATAACAGGACCACACATCAAACCAAACGCCACGAGAGGGGCAAAGAAAACCACCAACACGAACCAAAGAAAGGCAACCGAGAGACCAAACAGGAGCCAAAACCGAGAAGAAAAGCCCACCAAAACAGACAACCTGAGGGCAAACCGAGAGATCAAACGAGGGCCAAAACCGAGAAGCAAAAGTCACCAAAACAACACGACCGTGGGCAAACCGAGAGACTAAACAGGGGCCAAAACCGAGAAGCAAAAGCCACTAAAACTGCCCAGCCAGGGGGCAAACCGAGAGACCAAACAGGGGCCAAAACCGAGAAGCAAAATCCACCAAAACAGCCCATGTATATCAAACTCTTAGAGCATAGAAGCTACCACAATATTGCATATCTAAACTTCAAAAGAAGGAACAACACATTGATGTTCATGATATCCACTCATATAAGTTGATCCTAAAAGTGAGCATGCCATTTTAAATTACAAACCAACAAGCAAGTCCAAATGCCATGTATATGTGATGCCAACCTTTCAAGAGAATGAGAAATAGAAGATTAGAAGTTTGCAAGGTGAAGCATTGGCTAAGCATATTCCTTTTTCTTTCCTTTCCCCACCTCTCCTCTTTTTTTTTTAAAAGAAACAAGGAGAACTATCATGCCATTAGAAGAGAGAGGGGGAAGCAAGAAATTATCATTTAAGCAACTAAACAAGTTCCATAGCATGTAAGTGCTCAGCCGAGGCAATAAGCAGAGAAGGACAAGCCAACGGTAGGGGTTACGGCTTTCCTAGGCCAAACCGAAAAGAGGAGAAAGGGAAGGAGAGTTACCACAGCTAGTGTAGAGTTCACAAGAGAAGCAGAAAATTTCAAGCTCCAATCCAACAGCACCTCCCCCTCTCCTAGAAGAAATTCGGCCAGCCCTAGGTCTTACCTCGAATGGGGTATTTATGGGCAAAGGAGAGAAAGGAGTGTCGTTCCTTACCTGCAGGGATGGACGCAAGTGGAGGAAGGTAGGGGAGGAGGTGGCGACAAAGTGCCGCAGATCAGAGCCGAGGCTCGGCAACAAGAATCGAAGCCGAGCAGGGGACAAGACCGCGCGGGGGATCACGCGAGGTGACCACCGCGCAGAGATAATACTCGAGCAGGGATGGGGGAGAACGACGTGCGGCTCGAGAAGGTAACGGCCGCAAAGAAATGCCATGCTCGAGCGCGGGAGAAAGCCCAGGAAGCTTCCCTCGTGCTCGTGCGGGACATGCGAGATCAACCGAGCGGGGGAGGCGGGTTCTTAGGGCTAGGATTTAGTTAATAGGTTTTAAAATATAAATATATTATTATTTTTATAAAAATTAAGCCCTAAATCACGCTCCTCGCCCCCGATAGGTGATCGTCGCAAATAAAATGCCAATTTTAGGTGAAAACGACGATCCAGACGCATCGGCGAAGTCCGTTTCGTCATTCGATGTTGTCTGGGTAACCTCGTCGACGGTCGCGTCGAAAGTACGTCAAATCTGGCGTTTCCTGAAATTCTGACCTTGACGTCGATCGTCCTGGCGTCCTGACTTCGGTCTTGATCCGTCGCGGAGTGATTGAAAGCGTCGAGGTCGTCGCTCGAGGAATTTGTGCTCGGTGGTGCAAGAAACGTGCACGAGACTATCTTAAGGTCCGGTGGTCCTATAGGAACTCAATTTGGATTCCTAACGCCAATTCCAACCTGCTATGAGCTAGAGGTACGAAATTTCGTCTGGGATTCCAAAAGAGTGACGAAGTGGCTTCAAACATTCTAAAACGAGGTAGACCCATTGCTAGGAATTTAAGATCGTCGGGGAAGCTCCTAAAGCTATAACCTTAAATCCTAGGAGGAAAACTAAACCTCGACAAAAGTGAGGTCAACAGTGTTCATTGGGCTCATGTATGAACTGACTTACAATGCCTACCGCGTGAAAAATTTTGGGGCGCATATGGGCGAGATAAAATGAGTTTCTCCACAAGATACTGGTAGTGTGTTTTGTTTATAGGAACAACATTGGGCACATTAACTAATTTCTCATTGGGGTTCATAAGAACAACCACTCGTTTGCAGAATAGAAGGTTTGTCTGTCAATTGGTCCATTAATTATTTGCGTTAGGAAAGACAAATGCCTCAAGAGGACTGAGAAGCTTTCTTGTCTAAGAAGTATCGGAGAGTTGTCGAGTTTTTTATTTCAATGGATACCGCGAGGATGCCTTTAAAGAGATTCCATGGCTGACAGATCATTACTTGTGCGCACAATATCGTCGACATAGACAATAAAAATAGCAATTTGGCCATTAGAGGAATGTTGAAAGAAGCTAGTATGATTTGATTGAGCCTGAGAACCCATGGCCCACTACAATCTATGTGAACTTGTCGAACTAGGCCTGAGGGGATTGCTTTAATCTGTAAAGAGATTTTCGTAGTCTACACACTTGTCCCCAGGAAAAGATAGAGTCAAAGCCTCGAGGTAGAGTCACGTACACCACCTCTGTGAGATCGCCATCAAAGAAGACATTCTTGACATCCAATTCAAGTAAGGGCCAATCCAAATTCACAGTAAGGGATAACAGGACCCGAATGGTGTTCAGCTTAGCACTTAGAGCAAACGTCTCCTCATAGTCAACTCCATAGGTTTGTGAGTAGCCTTTGGCAATCAATCGTGCTTTGTTGCATTCGCAGGTTTCATTGGAGTTAAATTTGGTGTTGAAGATCCACGACACCCAACTACTTTCTTCCTCCGAGAAAGAATCAACGTCCCACGTATGATTTCGCTAAAGGGCATTTATCTTATCCATTACTGCAGTCTTCCAGGAAGGGCTTGCCAATATTGCCTCATTAGTGGATGGAAAACGATGATTCGTCAAATAAGTGGCAAATGCTTTGTAGGTTGGTGACAAACTTTAAAATGAGATATATTCTGTCATGGAATAAAGAGAGCAAGCCTGATTGCGTATTTCAATGGTATAACTCACCTCCTTATTTGGAGCAGAAGTAATGTCTGCAAGTGTAGTGTCGGGGATGTCGGCTGAGGCATTTTCCAAGTCCTACAAAGAGGCAGTGGGCTCAAGAGTAGGGGTATTGGGACGGGTCTTAACCGAGGGTTTGATGCGCCAAGTATAGACACGAAGAGTAGGTGGAGGAGAAGTTGTTTTGGTAGATGGTGGATCTAGTAGGGCAGATGGTTCCTCGGGAACAATGGTTGGATGAGTAGGTGGCATATCCAACAGAGTCTGGAAAGGAGTAGTGTCCGAAAAATCTAGCTCTCCCTCACACATGACAGTGGGGAATACTTTTAAAGAAGGAGACATCGATACTCACAGAGTTTATTTGTAATATGATCGATACACCGATAACTTTTTTGGCAGAATATCCGAGGAAAATACACTTGATTGAACGGTGATCAATTTTATTACAAGTTGAGGCAGTGTTTCGAGCAAATGTTGTGCACCCAAAAATTTTGTGGTCTAAGGTGAAGAAGAACCGATTTGTAGGAAAGCATGTCCTTACGACTGCTAATGGGGTCCGAAATTTATGAATTTTGGTAGGGCCTCTATTGATGAGATATGTGGCGATAAAAATTCTCTAATAGAGAGTTTAAAAAATAGCAGTCGTTGTCAGTTCGAAGGATTTGATTTGAAGTTTTGAATTGGGTCAAAATGAAAGTATGAAAGTGTTTGAAGGTGACAACAATTTCAGATTTGTCTTTTAAGATATAGACACATCATTTGAGTGTGATCATCAATCACTGAAAGGAACCACAGTTTATTGGTGTAATTAAGCCTTTAAGAGGGTTCCCACAACTCACTATGAATTAGTGAAAAAGGAGCGGAAGGAGTGTAAAAGTGTGGTGGATATGGTACTCGATGATGTTTAGCTAACTGACAAATGCATATTTTACATCAAAAGATACAATTGTTTCAAATATTGAAAATTGGGATGATCCAAACGACACTGTAACAACATAATATGACATTCAATGGATTGGGAACGACTACAACTACTGGATGGAGTGACGACATCAATGCTGCTTCTCCCTTGGGAAAAGTAGAGCCCGGTTACCCGTTAGAAGTCTCAATATCCCCGGACGACGATCTTGCAAGATGCAAACATCAGGAGAAAAAGGAGCAGAACAATCAAGGTCATATGTAAACTTACTGACAAGAGGTTACACTTTAACGAAGACCATGTAACACAACTTCTAGAGTCAGGTTTGCTGCTAGAATAACATATCCTTTACTTATAATGAAACTATGGGAGCTGTTAGCAGTTTTAACAGTATCTCTCCCAGAGCATGAGGAATATGTCAAGGAAGCTTGAGAACATCCGGTCATATAGTTCATGACACCTGAATCAATAATCTACGAACTAGAAGAGGCAAAAACAGTGAGTTCCATCAGAATGTTATCTTGTGGAACATGAGATGTCGAAGGGCCAGAAAAGAACTGACTAGATCCAAGTAGTTTGACCAAGTGCTTCATTTGACTTTTAATGGAGTCTGGTGATTCCGGGATGTTCCGAGTGAGAGTAGACTGTAGTGTCATGGCTGCTGAGGTTGTAGCGAGACCCTTAGCAGCAGAGTATTTGGTTGAAGGTTGATTCGCCCGTTTTATTGAAGGTTTATTCGGCAGTTTTTCGTGGAGCTTCCAACACTTGTCACATGTATGATTAAGTTTGTGGCATTAATTACAAGTGGAGTGATTCGCACGTGATGAAGTGAAGGAGGGTTGAGCACTATTAGAGACAATGGCGGATGGCTCAACCGAAGGAGTGGAAGTGTCGAGCATGACGAGTCTCCGACTTTCTTTGCGGTATACCTCAATGAATGCAACACAAGTTGAAAGAAGGGATCACGACTAAGAATACGACCCTGGACTTCATCGAGATTCTTGTTTAGTCCTGTCAGGAATTGGAACACACGATTCTTTTCCACAATTTTCTGGAATAGGGAATTATAAGCCGGAGAGTTCCATATGTAGTCGTAGTAGAGATTACATTCCATCTATAAGACTACCAAGTCATTGTAGCTTTGAGTTACGGTCCTTTATCTCTATTTCGTCTCGTGGATCTTCTTAGAAACCTCATAGAGCTGCTTGGAATTCCCTATGTCTGAGTAGGTATCCCGAATTGCAGTCCAGAGAACACTTGCAGATGGAAGAATCATGTACGAACGACCAATCAAAGTCTCCATAGAATTAATCAGCTATGACATGACCATGGAATTCTCCACTTCTCATGCTGCATATGCCGAGTCAGTCTACAGAGGTTCGCTAATCATAACTGTAAGTTGGTCGAATTTCCCGTATCCTTTGATGAACAATGACATAGCTTGGGACCAGTGGAGGAAGTTAGAGCCGTTAAGTTTATGCATGGTGATGAGAAAGTTCGTGTGATTTTTCATGTCATCCAATTTACAGAGGGATTGCAGTTGGTGTCGATTCTCCAGTGGTCCGGTGAACTCAAATACACCATCTAAAGGGAGCTCTGTGTTGTTGTTCTTCGTGATTTCAATCGAGCCAAATATGAGGTTGGGATGTCGAGACATACAAGGATTCCAATTGTAGGAAATCTTATTGGCAAAAAAACTGCGGGAAGATAGGCCCTGCAGGCAGCGGTTCGACACAGGAAAAAAACGGAGGCTGAAATCTTGTCAGAACTTCTCACGGGAGGGAAATTGGTGGCCAGAACTTCTCACGAGAGGAGAAAATGGGAGGAAAATAATCACGGCTGAAAACAAGGCAGTTGAAGGAGTACTTGCGATTTCTTTCCTCAATCTCCTAATCAGATACAGGCGAGAAGAACAACTAGAGCCTGAAATCTTGAGAGGGGAAAACGACATGCTAGATCTCATAGCAGGCTAGGGTAAGAAGCTTGTTCTAATACCATTTAGGTTTGGAGAATAGAGCCATATAATATTATTGAGCAGTGAAAAGGGTATAAATACACGATACAAGGGTTTGGAAAAGTAAAAATATAATACCCAAATCTTTCCTAATAACACCCAGTGGATAAAAAGAGAAGGCATAAACTAGGCAATACACATATATGAAATAACAGATAATGCAACAAAATAAATAGAAATAATCTCTAATAAAACTAAATTTAGTTGTTAGATATTCGTGTGTGTATGTGCGCGCGCGCATATATACATACATACCTATATATATATATAGAGGAATTGTGTGGTATGTAAGTGCCCCTTAATGTTCTTGCTATTCACAATTTTACATTACATGCGCAGAATGATGGTTTGCTCCTCATATGCTTTGATAAATGTTATAGATGGTTTTATGGCCGAAAATGCTCTTATTAGGTTGTTCTTGCTATTCACAATTTTACATTACATGCGCAGAATGATGGTTTGCTCCTCATATGCTTTGATAAATGTTATAGTTGCTTTTATGGCCGAAAATGCTCTTATTAGGCCATACTTTGGAACATTATATTTTGAATTTAAAGTTCCTGTTGAACTAAAGGTACAATAAACAGTGCATTCTTTATATCCCCACGTGGTATTATACAAGATAACTGTCACTTGTATAGCTTTGATGCTAAAAGTTCCAATTTTTTTATTAAAATGGCTTCATGAAGTCGATTTAATAACTTAGAAAGATATGGAGTTGAGCTCTAAGGTTAAATAGTTGGCCACTATTGGCTCGAAAGAGTTTTTTTAACATTGTTGCAATACTTTTACACATTAGCAGTTGATAGTGGGGATAATTTTTTGTTAAGAAATATGACAAGATAACTCTTCTTGAGAAATCTATGTCCATTACTTGAGTTCTCTCTTATTTTAAGACTAAGGGCCCATTTTATTCAAATCTATCCTTGATGCAATGTTATGTCTTCTTATTTTTCTTTAGGTGGATATATTCCTAATAATATAACTTCTCTCTAGATTCGTCTATTCTTGTCATAAAAGAAAAAGATAAAAAGAAAAAAAAAGGCCATACTCAATATCCTGCTGTGTTAATTGTGTTATTCCGCAGTGTAACACCGCAGAATAACTCCAATAGCATTGCAAAATAACACCAATAATACGAGAATAATACTGCGGAATAACAGCTCATATTATTGGTGTTATTCCGTGGTGTTATTGGTGTTATTCCGTTGTATTATTCTATAATTCCAGAATAACACCCTAATAACACCAATAACACCGCAGAAAAATACTCGATAACACAGCAATAGCACCCTAGTAACACTTGTTATAACACCTGAGTAACAACCGCGCTATTTAGGTTTTACTCTGGTGTTATTGCGGGTGTTTATGAGGTGTTATCGCTGTGTTATCAGTGTTATTCTACCGTCTGCGGTATTACTGGCGCGATTCCATGACATTTTATATTCCACCGAGCCTATTTCGAGCCGAACACGAACAAATTGTTCACTAGCCATTTCCAATACGAGCCAAACTGGAACGAGCTGAACACAAGCCAAGGCTCAGCTCGGCTCATATACAGCCCTATTCATGGTTGGCAATGGTATAAACAGTTTAGTGTTTTGGCCATAACTCTTGGTAGCTTGATAAACCACACGTCTTTGAACAAGATTAAAACATCTCGTTGCACGTAAGGCTAGAAAAATTGATCTTCGATGGCTAGCAATTTCTTATCCTACTCAATGTTTGCTATTACTCCTCCTACATGCATGCCTTTGATGTTGAACTCACACAACGAGTTTCTCAGGACACACAACAGTTTTCCTTTGAATAAAAATCTGTTAGATTTGAAAACTATCGGTTGAATTTGCTGTGACAAAATTTCAAATATTGATGAAATTGGGATATTTGATGTATAACTTTTTTACAGAAGAAAAAACCAAATAATTTAACTTGTAATGTGATGAGGGATTTGCTTGACAACTCAAAACGTTCATGGCACAGTTGAGTTCCCCTCGATTTTTTAATACAAAGTTGCATTTTGTTGGAAATTTACATAGTGCTCATACATTGAGGATAAATTATTTTGTGAATCTATGTGCTTAAGGGCTTGTTGATCATTGTAGTGTTCCCAAAGTAGGCTCGGGTGATAGTGCATCGTTTTGTTCATACGTTGTTTGCTAATGTCATGGCTCTTTATGCTTTTCACGGAAGAGCACGACCAAATGGTTTTCTTGCACAAGAACAATTTCAATGCCTATTGTTGAGAATTTGACCTTGTTTAGGGTCCAATCGGTAAAGAGGAAACATTAAAAAAGTCTACGGGTTTATTTGTAAAATATTGTAATACCTAACTGTACTATGAATGTACAGATTAGGTTTTCAACAATTCTTTCTATTTGGTATTAGAGTTAAACCTAGTTGTCTATGAGGATCAACTTATAGAGACTTGAAACTCCCGTATGCCGGTGGAAGATTGCGGGGTACAGGATCGCGACTTGTAGGATCACCGCTCGATCGGTCATCAGTTGCTCGATCCGAGGCGTACATGGACCTGAAACTCTCATTTTTCTCTTCCTTATGTTTCGTCGTCGCAAAGCTAAGCTAATTGGGGAGAGAACGACAGGATTATAGCGTGTCTTACGAGAATCCGTTACGATTAGAGCTAAGAGTTAACTTGGAAGACAATGGCGGGATTACGGTGTGATCCTCACGATACAGTCACTATTAGAGCTAACTTGGAAAACAATGACGGGATTGTAGTGTGCTAACTTGGAAGGAAACTACGGGATTGCAGCGTGACCCGAAGGATACAATCACTATTAGAGCTAACTGGGAAGCTAACGATGGGATTGTGGTATACAAACTTAAATAATCAAATTCTTGTGAGATCTGTAAGTTCTAGCCTTGTGATTGAGGATGTCAGGAGACAAAAATAACACGAGAAGTAAATGATTGGAGCTTTGGGGGAAGATAGATCTTGAAGTTTTAAAAATTTTGATCGAGTTCATACAAAGAGCTATCATCTCGATGGGAGCCACCATTTAGCACGTGCTCCGACGTAGGTGAAGCTTGATCTCCCTCTTGCGGATTTGAATCTTGATTAACTAGCCATGTATTTGATTGAGTGGTCACATCGGATCGAGGTTGCTTTGGTAAGAAAGAGACTAGAGGGATATCTGACCGGAGACAAATCAAAGAGTGACAGTGCTAAGGGGGATAAGTGGAGAATCACACACACCTTAATCTACACCTGGCTACTCAACTTTATGGACTCAATGGTTATGTTAATTGCATCATCAGTAGATGCCATTTGAAAGTTGAGGGGCATTTGGGCAAAGCTGAAGTGGATTTATGTTGGGATGGAGAATCACATGAGATTGTTGCAGATTCAGCGTGAGATAAAAGCAGTAGTACATGGTGATAGATCGATTCAAGAATACATCATAGATTTGGAGCGGTTGTGGGCAAATCTTGATCACTTTTCACCGATGTCGAGCTGTGACGATTAAGAGTGCAAGAAAGGGGAGATCTTTACACAGATGAGGACTATAAATTTGTGGATGAGGTCATTGCTGCAATGATACAAGTGGAGAGTCGCATGAAGATACACTCTGAGTCCGACTTCCGGATATGCGATCATTGTTGACTGTCTCAAGCTTAGGTATGATAGGCGTCTAGGGAGAGACTCGCAAGTGTTACAACTGTGGTGATGTCGGACATTTGAGAATACATGTCTTAGGCCACTTATGAAAAGTGAGACAGGTGGACATGGACACAGTGAAAGCCGTAGTGATTGAAAAGGTGGAAAATGGGGCTACCGGGCAAATTTGATGGTAGCAGAGGGAAACATGTGTGTTTTTTACCAATGAGGATCATGGAGGAGGCCGTATTGGTTAAAAAAGGTGGAAAATGGGGTTACCGTGCAAATTTGATGGTAGCAGAGGAGGGAGAGACGTGTGGTTTTTACCAATGAGGATCATGAGTATCTAGAGTTGTTGAAGAGGAAGAAAGTAGCAAGAGATAGGCTTGGGGATGCTTCCAACCAGTCATCATCAAAGGGTGACATTATCACTTATGCTCAGTCTGACAAAGATACTTATAATACACACGCTTTTTCTTCTATTTCTACCACGTGATCATCAAAAATGGATAGATTTTGGTGTATCTCGACATGTAATAGGTACTGCTAGAATTTTTTTTCCTATTCCTCCAGCAGTTCCAGAGAGCATTCAGATTGTTGATGTTACATGCAACCTCTAGTTGGTAAACTTACAGTGAGGGGTACTAATTATATGACTTTGTCCAATATTTTTCATGCTCATTTTCTAGTGAAATTTTTATACATTAGTGTCATTATTTTCTAACTAAAATGTGTTGTTGTTTTTGATGTTTTAAGGCGATCTTCCAAGAAAAAGGAACGATCGACACTTGGGACTAGAACGTGGCATGGACTCGAGTATTTAGATCGGTAGTGGTTGGACTTAGCTTTGACATCCATATTAGAGAGTGATGGAGTAAGAGAATCAATGAGTGTGGTGGATGTGTTGCTACTATATCACAGACATATGAGATACTCTTGTTTTAGTTTATTAAGCCGATTGTATCATTTTTTATATGAAAAGACAAATAAACAAAAAATTATTTCTAATGCTTGGGAGTTTGACAAGCTTGGTAGGAGCTCTTATATCAGTTATGGGAATATGAGTTTTAGCGTTTTTGTGTTGATTCATTTTGATGTTTGGGGACTTTGTTCTATAAGTTCTATGAATTGTTATCGATAATTTGTGATCTTTATTGATTGTTTTTCTTTGCTAGTTATATTTGATGAAAATTGTGTTGATGTGTTTGTTTGCTTTAAAAACTTCCACAAGACAATCCAAACTCAATATGATGCAGTAGTGAACATGTTAAGGTCAGATAAGACAAAATATACCAACAAAGCATTTAGGGAATACTTGTCAGCTCAAGGGATACAAAACATCAATCTATATGTTCATACATACAGACACAAAATGGAATAGCAAAGAAGAAAAATTGACACCTGCTCGAGATTACTCGAGGCATGATGATCACAATGAATGTCCCAAAGAACTTATGGGGCCGAGCAATTTTGACATCTGTTCAATTGATCAGCAAGATGCCATCAAGTGTGTTGGATTGAAAGTCACTTTATCAGATGTTAAAAGGAGATAATAGCGGATCCTCCCATTGTAGGTGTTCTGATGTGTATATTTTGTGAAGAATAACAGACCATTTGTAGGAAAACTGGATCTCAAAGTTGTGAAATGTGTGTTTGTAGGTTATTCTGCTAACTATAAGAGGTATGTCTGCTGGATCCTGATAGAGAAGAGACTGTTTGTAAGCATGAATGTGTGATTTAGAGAATTTAAACTATACTACACCCAGAAGGTGACCTTGCCCTTGGTGACTCACTATATTTTGGAGATATGAGGCAAGGAGGCTGAGTAGCAATGGTGAGAGAGTGGTACATGTGGGAGCAATAAGATGAATCAGTTGAGGAATCGAAAAATGTGGAAAGTGATCCTAGAGGTAGTGAGATTTAAGTTGAATGCGAGCCAAGGGTTTATACATGGAGAATGAAGCAAAATGAGGAAATGGTACCTGCAATGGCACTTGTGCCAGCTAGCTCATTGTCCCAGTCTTCCCCGACCCTTGAGACACCTATACCATCCACCTCCGACTCATAATTCTAAGGTGATATGTTTTCTCCTCTTTCTTCTCCTTACCCCCCAACTTTCAGGAGGATCTCTTGCAGCAATGTAAGACATTATTCCGATCATTTTGGGTGGGAACATGAAAATGCCAACTTTGTTTTATATTATAACATATCACCTTTACATGAAACATCTATTGCATCTTTAGACACTGCATCTATACCTAAGTTTTGGCATGTTGTTAAAGAGGATTCCAAGTGAAAAGCAACTATGCATTAGCTTAGGGCTCTCGATAAAAATCAAATATGGGAGCAATTGCCACTGCTAGAAAGGTAGTTGGGTGCAAATGGATTTGTTTAGTGAAGAACTCCAAAAGGGGAGGTGGAACGGTACAAAGAAGGACTGGTGACGAAAGGGTACAGTCAAACATATGACATTGACTTTGATGAAATACTTGCACCAGTAGCAAAGATAAGCATAGTGAGAACACTGATTTCTATTGTAATGAATGGTGGGCGGAGGTTATACCAACTCGATGTAAAAAAATTGTTTCTTCATGGTGAGTTACTGGAGAAGATGTGTATGGAGATACCATCAGGATTCGGTAGTTCAGACAGTGGGAGAACCGGTTGATCATGAGAGATACCAGAGATTGGTGGCTGTCACACTCCTCCCAACATCTCTTTTGCAGTGAGCGTGGTGAGCCACTACATGCATGATCCAAGGAAGGGCCATATGAATGCAGTGTAATAGATTTTAGGGTACTTGAAGAGTGTACTAGGGAAGGACATGATCTTCAAGTTGAATGTGCGTGTAGACATTGAGGGCTTTTGTGATGCTGACTGGGCAAGTTGTGCCGATGACAGAAGATCCACCTCAGGATACTGCATGTTTGAGGGGGAAACTTGGTCTCTTGGAAGAGCAAGAAACAATCTGTAGTATCGGGTCAACAACTAAGGTAGAATACAATGCCATGGCCTTAGGAGTTGTCGAAACGATGTGGATAAGAGCCTTGTTGGTTGAGCTCAAGGTGGACCAAGGAACTCAAATGAAGTTGTGGTGTGACAAGTCAACAATCGGCTTTGACAACAGCCGATGCTACACGATAGAACCAAACATGTGGAGATTGATAGATTCTTCATCAAGGAAAAGTTGAATAATGGGATACTGGAGCTAAGTCATGTAGCCATTGGAGAGCAAGTGGCTGACTGCCTTACTAAATGACTTAGTTCATTAGATTTGCTTAGGTTACGTGACAAGATGGGCTTAGTGGATATCTTTTGCCCATCTTGAGGGGGCGTGTTGAGTATTGGACCTTTTTTGGGTCCTATTGGTAAATAGGAAATATTGAAGGAGCTTAGGGATATATTTATAAAACACTGTAAAACCTTATTTGAGCCCATGTTATTAATGGACAGATTAGGTTTTCAGCAATTCTTTCTTTTCCTATCATATAAATATTGTCTTCAACTTCAAATCCACATGTTTTGTACCCCAATTTTATTTCCTTTTTAAGGCAAATATCAAATTGAATCTATGTTTCTTAAATTTGTTTGATGAGAACTGTGTTATTTTGGTAAATTTATTCATGACCATATTTGTTGTATTTAGCGATAAGAGGATTTTATGGAGACTTTAAGATACATTTTATAAAAATGCAATTTGGCCATCTATAGTGTATTGATATGAGTGGTGAGTGGTAAAATTGTCTTTGTTATGTAAGTTATATGTCTTAGAAATGACTATTAATATTGTATGTGCTAAAACTAGGCATGATAACCTAAAGAATTTTATATAAGAGAGATGATTGGAGTATCATCTATTAAAAATAAGGGAGTTGAAAACAAATAAGTAATTTGCACAACAAATGGTAGAGAAATGCTCATTGGGCATGCCAATAAAATTAATAATGAAGAATGAAGAAGCAATATGAGAAGGCCTAAGAAAACATGGGTAGAAGGTCCCCAATTATAGAGGAATTCAAAATTAGCCAAAGCTTATTGCAGAAGTAGCGCATCATCTTTGGGAAGGAGGTCTGACTCATTTAGCACGCCCCAAAAATGTCTGTGAAGAGTAGGTTTAATACAGTATGGAACATCAATCTGAAACAATTATGTACACCCAAAAACATGTTAACTTGAATCTCAAGAAAATCTAACACTTCAGATTAAAACATAGATGACCAGGATCCCCCTCAGACGAAAAGTACAAGGTATGAACTCAATTGACCGATGGCCAAGCTTGTCGACCAACGTGTTGCCAACCGACCGAAGGTAAACCCTGCTGACTGATAGCCAGTCCAAACGACCGATGATCAGTCCAGACGACTGTTGATCAATCCGACCGAGTGATAGTTAGCCCTGCCGATCAAAGGTCAACCAGACAATCAAATGGCCACTCAAGCTAACAGGGGATATGCATCCACACCGATTACTATGTAGCAAACGAACGAACAAAATCCTAACACCTCCGACAATCTAAAAAATATCAAGACAAAGCTCTCTCAATAGTTCCTCCAAAAATCATTAACCAATAATAATCAGACAAGCTTACCGGATGCCGGAAAGCCGACCGACCACCCCACTCAAGAACTAACCGACTTCGTAGAACAAATGCCGATAGGTGTCTAGATGAAAGTCGATCGAAAGCAGCTCAGTCGGCCGATCCATAGATCGACCGAGACATTAAAAAAAACCAGAATATAACCCCTCTAATACAGGAGTAAAACATGTAATTTTACATTTTGTTCATCTATATTCTATAAATTTGGTGACCGTATCGTGTATTAAATAGTAAATCATGTAATTTTACATTTTGAGCTCTTATCTCTATACCCTTCTTTTGTAGGGAGACTCTATCATTTTTCTCTTGTAACCTCTACTTTCAATATATAAAATGGGTCGCAAAGCCCGAGAATACTCAAATTTGCCTCATATGGGCCGGTTGTTGTGCTCTCTCTCCTTCTCTCTCCCTCTTTTTCTCTCTCTTCACCTCTCCCACATGATTCCCACTGTTCCATTCCTCGGGCATGCCACACAAGACAAATCTGGATTCAACAAAATAGAATGAGATAATTCATGAATTCAATCACAAATAGTTTGGATAAGGCTACTAATGAAGATGGATCCCATATTTATTTTTTATCAAATATAATTTTGAAGAAAACATAGCGACATTTTAGTAGACTCTCCATGTTTTCTCATGTTCTAAATTTTATTATTTGAAGTTCCAAGTTCTTTGGGTTTTCTAACTTGTAAAGGATCTATAAAGAAGGGTTACAATTACGCTGATTTGCAAGCAAGCCCTGTTCTTGAGAAAAAAGAGAAAACCTTTGATTTTTTGCCAACGGCTTACTTGGTTGCTTGTAAGAAACACATTTTTTTAAAACAGTGAAATGTATCAAATTTCATTATTTGGCTGGATGCTTATAAATCTACATGAATTTTAAACTTGTCATATGAATGTAATGATTTATTTTTTATACATAAAATGAGTGAAAACTAAAAGATATGTTTTCACCCAACAAGCAATCAAATGAAGTGTAGCACTTGCATTCTAAGCCTTTTCCAATGAAATTGTTCTTCATCCAAGTACTATGAAGTTCTTCGTTTACCCAATGGAATCATATAAGTTTGCTGGAAGACTTGCATACATATCACACAATTTTTATTTATTTACATATCTAACCCTTAAACTTCAATTTCTTACGTACATACCACCTTACCTATATATGAAAAGGTATGTTTCGCTTTATAGAAGTAAAAAATGATAGTATTTTTGATGTGATTTGAAAATTTTTGACGGTATAAATGTAAATAACAAAGTTCAAGTGTTAGATACACAAATACATAGAAATTGTGTGGTATGTATGTAAATGCCTCGAGTTTGTTTTAATCCAGCATAATGAGTGATGTCCTGATTTCTGCATTCTCCTCCAGTTTTTGCTCTTGGAGAATGTCATAAAACTTATCAGAATCTTTTTCACTCAGATTTGAAGCAACGCGACAAATCCGTATGATGGAGGTTGAAGCGAATGAACAAGCCAGGAGCGGAGATGTGACATGCTGCAGTGAGTCAACTCAGTGGCACCTGCCAATCTTGGCCATGACCGCCGATGTCATCCAGGCAACCTATGAGGAATGCCTGAAGTGTGGAATGGATGGCTATGTTTCCAAGCCCTTTGATGAAGAGCAGTTATCTCAGGCTGTAGCTAAGTTCGTTGCTTCAAAGCCTGTATCAGACTTGTGATGATCAGATTTTGAAGACGGAGAGCAGAAGAATCAATCTTTTTCCTGCAGGCAGCAATCTGGTCCAAGAGTTTTCTCCCAGATTGCCAGTAGCAAAAGATGATTTGCTGGGGCTGAAATGCAAATTTTAATTCAGGATATAGCAGGTGTACATTTTAGAAATAGCTTGTTCTTCTCTCTCCTGGATTATGGTCTATGTTAAAATTTTCTTTTATGGTAATTTAACATTATATCCATTCTTTAGAAAGTAGATAAGCATAATTTAGCACTTTTGCTGATATTTATATATGATGTACACCATGTCTCGTTAATGAGCGGAGTTTGTAAGACCTCTGGGGTCATAAGTTCGATCTCGCCTAAGTGTGTAATGACATTCTTAGGCACATGATGTTGGTCGGGAGACTCTTCTAATAGCCTCTAACTAATCTCTTTATATATATATGCTAATTTGTGTATAAGTTTCTGGGGAATACTGGAAAATGGTGGATATTTAAAGGTGAGGTACGCCTATGGTTATTGTTTATTGACTGTTATTGTAGTTTGTAAATACTGCATTTGTTAAAGTTTTAGTTTTTGTAAACTCAATTGAGCTTGGCAGACTGATATTTGGCCATAATTGGATTGAGCTGTACAGAATTATGAGCTTGAATTTTTAGAATGGATAGTTTAATTGTTGAAGGCAATGTTATTTTTTATATTTTTTTATAGTTATTTGATTTTTTTGCTTATGTAATATAAATTCGAAATTTTTATTATACAAATTTCTACAAAAATGAATTCACTAAATTATGTTTAAAACCAACATGAATATGTTTTTGACATATAAAAAGTACAAATTTAGACAAATATTGATTACTTTTTTCTTATTTTTTAATGAATGTTAATTAAATAAATGATAATTATGTTCTATGTTGAAATTTATTGATATTTGATTTATCTAAAATCAAATCAAAACAAATTAATTAAAATCACATTTAGTTTGTTTTTTCTTAGTTTAAAAAATAATTTAAAGAGTTTGGGTTCAAGCTTAACAATGTAATCAAAGCAATTGATATATCTTCTAGAAAGATTTAGATATAGGCTCAAAAGATAGATTCTAGAATAACTTAGAAGATTTAATACACTTGATATTTCTTTAAGAAAAAATTTTTATTGGAGGAGATTTAAATGGACATGTTGGTAGAGTAATAGAATATTTTGGAAATATTCATGGTGAGTACGGTTATGGAGCGATTAATGAAAAAGGTAGAACATATTAGATTTTGCTTTAGCGTATGATTTGATTATTACTAATAGTTTATTCAAGAAAAAAGATGTGTATTTTAGTACTTATAATAATGGATCTAATAAAACATAAATTGATTACTTATGAGAAGAAGAGATCATCGAGATTGTAAAGATTGTAAGGTCATTCCAAGTGCGGGTTTAAGTACCCAATATCGATTATTTGTTTTAGATTTTAAGATGATGAGCCGCAAAATAAAGAATATTATGATTTATCATCGTAGAATTAGATGGGGGTACCTAAATGACACAAATAAAATTATTTTTATGAGTAAAATTTAAGATTTTAAATTTTGGGAATTTCATGAAAAAGCAAATGTTATGTGAGAAAAAAGTAATAAATGTTCTTTAAAAAGTGGCAAAAAATATACTTAGAGAATAAAAATATATATATATATATGAATATAAATAGTTTGTGGTAGAATAATAATGTTTAAGAAAAGATAAAATATAACAAGTTATGTTATAAAAATTGGTTTTAATGTAAAAGCTTAGAGAACTGAAAAAAATATAAAACTGCCACAAGGAGTCTAAAAGAACAATTGGCGACGCTAAAACTTCTGCTTTTAGTGATCTTTATAATATATTAGATACTAATGAAGCTGAAAAATATATGAATAAACTAGTCAAACAAAGAGAAAAAAAAAGAAAAGTTTTAATTCAAGTAAAGTGTGTTAAAAGGATAACAATCAAAAAGTATTTTTCTTAGAAAAATGTATTTAACATATGTGGGTGAGTTATTTTGATAAACTTTTCAATGAAGTTTCTGAAAATACGATCAAACTTAGTGATCTAAATATCGCTAATAATAATAAAACACTTTATTTTTACTGTCGCATTAGTTATAAAAAAAGTTGAGGAAGCTTTAAAGAAAACAAATGGTGGAAAGTCTGTAAGACTTGATGATATCCCAACTGAAGTGTGGAAATATTTAGGACATTTGAGAGTTTCTTGGCTTACTAAAATTTTTAATATTATTTTAAAAACTCAAAAAAATGCCCGAGGAGTGGAGGAAGAGTATTTTGGTCCACATTTTTAAGAATAAAGGGGATGCACAAGAGTATACAAATTATAGAGGAATTAAATCAACGTGTCATACTTATGGGAGAGGTTATTGAACATAGGTTAAGATGTATTGCCAAAATTTCTCATAATCAATTTGGATTTATGTCGGGCAGGTCTACTATGGAAGCTATACCTTTATTGAAAGGTTTGATGGAGAAGTACAAAGATAATAAGGAGGATCTACATTTGATTTTATTGATTTAAAAAAAACTTACGATAAGATTCCAAAAGATATCCCTTGGAGAGTCCTTGAGAAGAAAGATGTTGATATGACTTATTTTCAAGTCATCAAAGATATTTATACTAGAGCTATTACTTGTGTTCAAACTGAAGGGGGATTGACCAAATATTTTTTTATTTCTGTTGGTTTACATCAGGGATCGTCTTTAAGCCCATATATTTATGCTTTAGTTATGGATGGTCTTACTAGACATTTACAAGAGGATGTACCTTGGTGTATGCTTTTTGCTGATGATATCCTTCTCATGGATAAGATGAGAGAAAAAGCCTAGGAAAAACGAATTATGGAGGTCTACATAGGAGTTTAAAGCCTTCGTTTGAGTAGAACTAAAACCGAGTACATGGAATGTAATTTTAGTAGTAATAGCTCTAGTGACAGAAGTGTAACTTTGGGTGATCAAATTATTAAAAGATGTGATCGATTTAGATATCTCGGGTATTCTGTTCAAAGCGATAGTAATATAGAAGGAGATGTTAATAGTAGAATTTAAGCTGGTTGGTTGAAGTGGAGGAATGCTTCAGGCCTTTTGTGCGGTAGAAAAGTACCACTTAGATTGGAAGAAAATTTTTATAAGATGGTGGTGAGACATGCAATGCTCTATGGCGTTGAATGTTGACCTTTAAAAGAGAAGCATAATATTAAGTGTCGCCGAGATGAGAGTGATTAGGTGGATGAGTGGCTTTACACTTACAAACAAAATGCAAAATGAATATATACATGATAGGATTGGTGTAGCTCTAGTGGCAAACAAAATTAAAGTGAGTCGCCTTAGATAATTTGGTCACATTAAATGCTGATCATCTGATGATCCGATTATGAGAGTAGATATTTTAGATTCGACTTATGTTTAGAAAGACAGAGGTAGACATATGAACACTTAGGCTTATTACATAAAAAATGATCTTAATTTATTAGAATTAAATGAAAATACGGCACTAAATAGGATGCAATGGAGAAAAAAGATTCATGTAGCAGACCCCACTTAGTGGGATTAAGGCTTTGTTATTGGTGTTGTCGTACATTACATTATAAATATCATCATTTATGATAAAATGGCAGTATATAAAAATAAAAGTTTAGGCATTTAATTTGCAAATACGCAGAAATTGAGTGACATTCATGTGAATCTTCCTTGTGTGAGAACTTGCTTGGTCGGGCAACTGAGGAATGCCACTCACCATCGTTTCGGAAGCCTAGTACAGCTTTCACGTCCTTCGTGTCCGACAAGACTCGAGTATAAGTTTCGCTGCTTCGGTTATCCACTCGCGTTCCATCTCGCTTGAAGTGTTTGAGCGGGAGGGGTGTTGGAACCGTGGCGGCAGAGGCTGAGGAGATAAGCGGGGTTGAGAGAGAAAGAGATTGGAGGAGAATCGAACAGGGTTTTGACAGGAGATCTGAGATGTCAGAGGAGAAGCTGTTTGTGGAGCTTTATAAGAGGTTCAATGGACTCGACAAGATCGTGCTAAGAGAGGTCAGGGGGAGCTCGGCAGAGGTGCGGTGCCTTGCTAGAGCATTTTATTTTTTCTTGCTTGTTTGTTTTGAGTTTTGAATTCTGAATTTTAGATCCAATTCCTAGGTTCCTTCCTAGGTTAGAATTTGGGTATTTTATGCTCTCATTGTTGGATTTTTTTTTTATATATATTGATTTGATAATGTTCGACTTAGATTCCCCGTTTCTTTCATGAATTTATGGTCTTATTTGGATTAGTCGTCCATGTCAGGCATTCACATGACAGAAGACAAGTTGGCAAGTTGTTTCTATTGCCAAAATTTTCTTGTTGGATTTGCTGTTTCATCTGCTCTACCAAAAAAAAAAAAAAAAAAAAAAAAAAGGAAAGACTGAATCTTGGGTTTGCAATGGGGTAGTTTGTTCGAGTTTATTTTTTTGGGTTGTAGGAAATAACGTTTAACTAGAATATTGGCAGATCTGTATGCAGATCTTGGAGAGGTCATAACTAATTACTTATATTGATCATGCCCAAGATGATCAACAGGGATGCTATGGCTGGACATTCGCAGGCTTGGCTTTAAACCCATATCATTTTGCTTTACTTATGGATGCTTACTAGGCATTAGCGGGAGTATGGACCTTGGTGTATGCTTTTCGCAGATGATATCCTTCTTGTGGATTAGACCGGAGAAAGAGTTCGGTATAAGCTTGAGCTATGGATGTCTAAATTAGTCTAAAGGTGTTCATTTGAGAAGATCTAAAACTGAATACATGGAATGTAATTTTAGTAGTAGTAGACCTAGTGGTAGAGTTGTAGCAATGGGTGATCAAATCATTAAAAAACGAGCGGACGTTTTAGCTATCTCAAGTCTATTGTGCAAAGTGATTGGTGATATTGATGAGGACATTATTATAGTTCATGTTGGATGGTTTAAGTGGAGGAATGCATTAGGCCTATTGTGTGATAGAAAAGTACTGCTTAGGCTGAAAGGAAAATTTCATAAGATGGCGGTGAGACATGCAACGCTTTATGGTTTAGAATGTTGGCCTATAAAAGAGAAGGATAAAACTAGGTTAAGTTTTACCGAGATGAGAATGCTTAGGTGGATTAGTGGCTTGACACTTAGAGACAAAATGCGAAATGAATGTATCCGTGAAAGGGTTGATCTAGCTCCAGTGGCAGACAATGTTAGAGAGAATTGTGTCAATTTGGTCAAATTAAACGTGAATCATATGATGATCCGGTGAGGAGAATATATGTTTTAGATTCTACTTATGCTAATAAGAAAGGTAGAGGTAGACCTAAAAATATTTGGGCATGTTGTATAAAAAATAATCTTAATTTATTAGAATTAAATGAAAATATGACACTCAATTGGACAAAATGGTTGATCATGCCCAAAATGAGATTAATATTGAAGAAGAAATTGTAATTTTATGAATTAGGATCGTAAAATGATTTGTAATACGTATTTTTGTTGTGACTAAACTTGGAAACAAGACACAATGTTATAGAGATGAATTTTGTGATTTGGCTTAACAACTTGGGATTGCGGGGGCTACGGCTTCATTTAGCAAAGCTTCTGGTTCTTTTCTTTAATTTTGGTGTCACCTGGATCCCACTGTCTACTGCGCTGTCCCCTAAAGTTTCGGAAAAGCCTGCCCTCTTTATAGGTATATGTCTATATCGATGTGTTCTTTTGAGACTGTGAGTCACGCCTGTACTGTTGAATCTTCCAAAAGTAGCCCATGGTCGGTTCAGTCTGGTGTGTCGTGAGAGTAGCCCCAACCCTTCCCGCCCTGTAGTGCAGCTGGTGATACGATGTCGATCGTGAGGCCATGTAGAACTCTTCGACATATTTGTCTTTTGTTTGGAGCTGATATCTCAGTCAACTCATTTTGTGTCGCTACTAAAACTGGTCCCATTTATGCTACTCTACTGTTAAGGGTTCTTGTGACCTCGGGCTCTGTCGAAGGAAGTAGGATGATGCGCTTTCAGCCCTTAGTGAAAGAATGTGTTTTTGAATTCGTCGTGCTGAGTCATCCGGTCAAATTGCCACCGTCGTCGCAACGAAAGGTGGCAAACATCCATGAGAACCACATCACAACAGACCTGGTCCTGTAGCTGGCTCCCAATTGAGAACTCAATTGAGCATCTTCGGTCAATACTGGCTCTATTGTCCTTCTTCAGCCACCTTAGCGAATACAACTGGGAATCTGAGTAGCGAGTCCCAATTTTCTACCATCTGTATCGATATCACATTCTTGCTGCTCCCGCCGTTGATGATAAAACTACATACATTTCTGTTCACGGTGCAGAGGGTGTAAAAAATGTTGTGGTGATGCCATTACGAGTCCCTTGTGTCCTTAGTCTTTAGAATTCATCTAATCACGAGTACCTCTCTTTCATATGGTGGAAGATGGTACACCTTACCCTGTTCCTTGGTTTTCTCCTCATCACTAACATCTTCCACGACACCTTGATCCGTGAGTGTGACTACCCTGCTCGTGGGACAACTGCAGGCTATGTGGCCATAGCCGTGGTATCCGAAACACTTCCTGGTTGGTATAGTGTTGGAGGAGCTACATTTCTTTGGTTTCATCCCGCTATAATCTCGAGTGTCATTCCATTGTTCGGGCTTGCCCGTGTCTCCCGGGGTACCCTATCGGTCGTGGTAATTATAGATGATTGCTTGCCTGAAGGATGACTGTTGTTTGCTCTGCTTATGCTGTTTTTCTACCTTTGAGGTTAGTGTTTGGACATCCCCCAACATCCGGTACGAATGTAGTTGCACCACATTGCTAATACTAGGCTTCAAGCCCCAAGGTATCTGCTGTATTCTTCTCTGGCTCTGTCGGATCACACTTCATCTGCAAATGATCAAACTGCTCCGTGAACTCTTCTACTGACAGATCCCTCTACTACAAGTGATGGAGCTTCAGAAATATATCCTAGTGGTAATGGGGTGGGAGGTATTTCCTCTGCATTGCTTTATTCATTTTCTCCCATCTGGTAATCATATCGCTGCCCTCACTTTTTCTCTGTCTCTGTAAGTTCTTCGTAAGTTCTTCCACCACAAATATATAATTTTTTCAATTTGATAGCATCGAGCTTGACCTGTTTGTCCTCTAGCACATCTTTATACTCGAAGATCCACTCAACAACTTGTAACCAATCAATGAATTCCTTAGGATCCATACCTCATTCGAACTTTGGCAGATCTACTTTGATGGCGGATTCACTGTGCCCTCCAAATGATATCTCTTCTCTGCGAGTCTCCCTCTGAGGGTGATTCAGATACCCTCTCTCAACCTCTTCTTATATTCAATTCCAAAATGTCGTGGCCTATCTTCTTCATTGAAATTATCCCTACGGAAGGGATTTGTATCCTTGTCTCGTTCTCCTCTTCGACCCTCCACATCTCGGTCGAAGGTAACCTCCTCTTGTGTTAACTCTTCAATCTTCGCAAGCCTTGTTGAAGACGACGAATCTCTTCCTGGGTAGGCTGGGGCATATTTCTCCTTAGTGGCATGATTAAGGTTTAGGAATAGGAGGGAAAATTTTTATTGAAGTGGAAATGTTAATTAGTGGTTGGAAAGAAAATTTTTGGGTTATGGCGGATGCTAGGAAACACTAGGATAGAACTAGGGTTAGGCTAGTTCTGATATCAAATGATAGCAGAACTAGTTAGGAAATCAACGGAAACACACAAAGCAAACTTTATTGATATATAAATAGGGCTACAACTTGATACAACTGGAAAGAAAACACAAGCATAAACTAAATCATACGTGGAAATCCGAGGGCGGTGGAGATGTTGGTGAAAGGGTAAGGGTACGGAAAGGGTTGGTAGGGGCTGGTAGGTGACTAGGAGAGTTGGGACAACAAAGGTATATGCAGGAGAGGGGGCGGCAGGGGCTGGGAGGTGATCGGGAGGCTTGGGACAACAAAGGTAAATTCAGGAGAGGGGGCGGCAGGGGCTAGATCGGGAGGCTTGGGACAACACAAGTAAATGCATGAGAGGGTATGGCGGGGGCTGAGATGTGATGTGGAGGCTTGAGATAGCAAATGTAAATGCAAGAGAGGGGGCAGCAGTCTGGGAAGAGGTTAGGAGTGGCGGCGGCTATGGCGAAGGAGGAGGAGGAGGAGGAGGAGGAGGAGGAGGAGGAGGAGAGGGGGGGGTGGGGGGGGCTTGGACAGCTAAAAAGGGAGGAAGATAACACTACCCTTGAGCGGGATACAGTCGAAGCATCACCCGTCAGTGGATACAGCCCTCGCAGGGATTGTAGAGGACTCCAACAACACTTTGAAGCATAAACAACAAAGAACTAGCCATAATTATCTAAAACAACCATATATATAATCCCTACAGGAAAGAAAGACACTAAAAGGAAAGGGAGGGCGTGGGATACCGCTCGTCTCGTCATAACGCTCAATCGGGCCGCTCGGCGCCTGGATTTACTTGGACGAGTTCTCAACTGACCGGACAATCTGTCCTTGAACCGGTGCTAGGAGAGCGGGAAGACTCTAAGTGAGAAAGGGAAGCCCCGCGTGAGTCGGCTTATCTTACTGAGTCAACTATGACCTCATCGATCTCACTTCACAGGAACCATTTTTCATCCATCCATCAACAATTTTCTTACATCATCATTTGTTATCTAGCTGGGAATTGTTGCTCGTCACCGTATGATTTGTAAATGGAACTGGTTTATATTCACTATTTTTTGTTCACGGTTCCTCTTATGTTTAGATAACGATCGATGATAATGTTTTTTAAAAGGTAGAAAAAAAATCATTTTTCAAATATCTTTTTTGGAGATTCATGTGGATGAAATTGTTTAATTTGGATTAGTAATAGCAGAAATGTAACGTTTCTTGAGTTGTATGGCCCGTTTGGGGCAGCTTATAACAGCGGACGGCGTTTTGAAAATGCCGTCATACTGTTTGTTTCTCGCGTTTCGACAACTTATCCAAAAGCGGTGTTTTCTTTTTTTGTTAAACACGTGACTGCGGGATGATACCCGCGGCCTGTGTTTCGTTCGCAACATATTACTCGCGTGCCCTCGTTTGCGCATCCTGTGCCCTCATTCCCTCCTCCTGTTCGCATCCTCTGCTCGGCAGCAATCAGCACGCCATGCCTCCAAGCTCCGCCACACTACCCTCGGCATCAGCGATGATGCCCTTCACCTTCTCGTCGGAGAGAGACGCTCCTTTGCTCCTTCAATCCGCTGGTTGGTGCATGCAGTCCCTCACAACAAATATTCTCTCTAATTTTCCCTTGCCCTTCTCCGCGCTCGTCCCCAACCGTGTCACCACCCATTCCAAAATCACGCCAAAGCCTCCATCCCAACTTTCAATCGTCACTGTACTTGTACTGCTTCCTCGTCTTCCCCATCCTCTTCGTTATATTCTCTTGGACAGAACCATAACCTAGCCCTGCCCTCATGCTCGATAAAGTGCTTTTCATCAAGCGTTGGAGTCGATGGACTCGACTCTAGCCGAAAGAGAGGAGGTGGTGGAGGACCCGTTTTTGTTGGATAGGTCTTCAGCATGTTCGATCATTCGGGCAATGGCCTAATGGCCGTCACCACACATTCCGACATCCCTTTCGTCACTAAAAGGTGCGTTCATTGTTTGTTCAGTTTTTATTTTATTTTATTTTTAATTTTTATTTGGAAGCTGATATTGACGTTGGAAGAATGATTGATATTTTCTTAAGCTATTGTTTCAATAGTATGTGGCAGTCAGTACTCTTTTTTTCTTCTTTGATATTTCAGACTTGCACAAGACATGCTAAGATGTAAGGGTAAGCGCTTTGCTCTATGACAAGTAAAGAGTGAGATCACCAAGTGTTGGTAATACCTTGATTGTGAATTTATCAGTATAAATGAGAATAATTTATTATTAATTTGAGAATTTTTGCTAGAGAAAAGAAAGTTATTCATCTGGTTTTGATTTTGAGTTCACATAATATAAAATAAAACTATCCATCCTATTGCGCTTGGCCTTTTTTTAGCCTGCCATTCTGCCAATTAGCGAGCATTGTTTCAAAGTAGGTTTTTCTATAGCATGGAAGTTGCTTGAGTCAATGCACATGGTATGTATTAGTACCAGATATTTCATTAACTGTTCAATCAATCACACTATGGAAGTGTTTCTTTGACACGATAGAGGAGCTTTAAGAATTGAAGGTCTTCCGGATTGCTCTGAGTTCTAGATATGGAACCGAAAACTTCATAAAGGCACCGAGTTTACTCGGGATAAGTATTCCAGTGACATTCCAAACATCAATGAATGCGACTCTTTCCTCCACTTTATAGTGCGTGGGTATGCTATTTCAAAAGAATTAGAGCAACAACAACAGAGGCCCAACACAACTGCACAATAGCAGAATGATCATTTATCCAGAAACAGCTGCAAATCAACTGTTTTTCAAACGCACATAATGAACTGTTGAGATAAGCTTATCCAGGATCGAGGCATAATTGTCGTTTATGCAGAAACGATTGTTTTCAAACACACTGAAACCAGAACAATGAAATTGACTTATCCGGATCAATTGCTGATCAATGAGTCTTATCATAGCTTATCTAAATAAGCTCGATAAGCTGCAACTGCCTCAAACAGACTCGTAGTCAAGTTTTTGTTTGTGTTGTTGAGTTTAGCTCGGGCTGCTAAAGCTTGTTAACTTCTTTTTGTGCCAATTTGAGCTCAATAACTGCTTTGTGAGTCCATCTCGAGCTCTACTGCTTTTGATAACTCTTTTATAAACCTTTTAGAGCTGATCAATCTGAGAATGATTTCACTCTCTTATGTTGGCACTGCCTCATTGCAGAAGTATTTGCATTGCAGTGCTCATAATTACGTTGGCTGTAATTGAAGTTAAGTATATAAACTGCTTTCAAATAGATCAAATTCCCTTGTGGGGAAACCACTTATACATATTGATTTCTCCTTTCTGTTAATTTTAGCATAATTTGACTATTATCCGAGCAATGATTTGAGTTTCAGCAATTTATCTAATTCAAGATGCTGCACTTGAAATTTTTTTGGTGCACAACAGAGAAGGATCTTCTAAATTCATATTAGTCAGAGATCACTTTCTTTCCATATTTTACCATAAAAAAAATACTCAAACTTCTCGTCTCTTTATCAAACTTTTAAAAAATCAGTGGTATTAATATTCTATGCATTTTCCGATTTTGAAATTTCAGATACCACACTTATACGTGATGGAATTGTTCATGCGATGATACTTTTGAGGATGCGTGGCAGATTTTCGACTCAGTTGTTGAACATTTGCATTGCTTCTCTATGTAAGGCAAGGATGTTGGGTAAGGCTGAGGCTGTTGTTGTCGATGGAATACGACTCGGTTGCCTTCCAGATGTCGTGACGTACAATACCCTGATTGCTGCGTATTGTCGCTTTGTGGGTTTAGATGAAGCCTATTTGATTATCAGAAGAATGAGAGAAGCAGGAGTAAAACCTGATGTGATTACATACAACTCCCTTATGGCTGGAGCAAGTAGATATAATCTACCTTCCTATTGCCGGCATCTGTTTGATGAAATGTCAAAAGATGGAATTAAACCTGATGAATGGAGCTACAATACTCTGATGAACTGTTTGTTTAATTGTGGGTGTCCAGAGGAAGCCTTTCAGATATTTTCTGATTTGAGTTCAACAAATATCTCTCCATCTATTGTCACATATAATACATTGATTAATGGCTATTTCAAGTCTGGAAAGTCAGTTAGCGCTATCATGACATTTAGGAGGTTACAGAAATTTGGTTTCTCTCCAGAGCTTGTTACATATAATACAATGCTTGATGGGCTGTTTAAAGCTGGTAAAGTAGGTCAGGTAAGAAGGATTTTTAAGGAGATTATAGAATCAGGTATTGCTCCTAATGCCATAACCTATACTACTGTTATGAAATGCTTGTTTAGGTCTAGAAAGTTTGAGCAAGGTTTAGACGTATTCTCCAAGATGATGAGCAAAGGATATACTTCAGATGTGTTTGCATATTGCACGGTTATTAGTGCTCTAGTCAAGAGGGGCAAGACAGAGGATGCTCATCTTTGCATCCGGCAGATGCTTAATAATGGAGTTGGGATAGATTTAGCTTGTTATAATTCTCTAATTTATGTGTATTGCAAGGAAAAAAATATGAAGGATGCGTTACGGCTGCTGAATGAGATTGAGGAAGCCGGCCTGCAAAGCGATGAGTATACGTACTCTACTTTGGTTGATGGATTCTGCAAATTGGGTGATGTTAATTCTGCTAGGAATCATTTGCGTGTTATGGAAATAAATGGCTTAAATATGAATGTGGTAGCTTATAATTGCCTTATTGATGGGTTGTGCAAAGTGGGACAGGTGGATCATGCCATTAGTGTGTTTAAGATGATGAAGATAAGAGATTCTTTCACCTGCTCGGCTCTGTTGCATGGTCTATGTAAAGCCGGCAGGTTTCGTGTTGCAGCTAAATTCTTATGGACTTGCTTGAGTAAGCGCATTAGTGTGCTAAAGTCTGCACAACTCGCAGTCCTTCGTGGTCTTCGGTGCTCGGGATTTGGAAATGATGCGAAGAAACTCAAGGCTGCTATATGGAGGGCTCGATTTTTATATGACATAAAGTAGGGGTTCATTCAGCTATGAATATACCTTGCTGCCTGATTTTTGCTACTGTGAAACACTTGCGTGTTTCCTTGATTGCGGATGTCTTCGGAAGGTTGATTTTGGTTCAAAAATGTTTCTTCCAGAAAACAAGTATGCTTAGATTTCCTTATTTAGTTCTAACGTTATTCCATGCCTCTAATGCTTTTGGTGCGGTTATTAGTGTGAAGGCAAAAAAATAGCAGATTACAGTAGCAAAAGATTGAGTTTGAAGAGAGGATTAATCCGCAGCCTAGAAATGGCAGACTTATCTGTCAAGCTGGTGTAGAAGACAACGGAGCTTGATGTTCATGAAAAATTACAGGTGCTGTTTATTTTATGAAATGTATTTTTCTTATGATGTAGTAGGTTAAATCGAATTTAGTACTTGATTATTTTCAGAAAGCAGAGTAGTTTCAAAAGTTTGCTAATTTTTTTAGGGTTCACAACAAGCACATTCAAGATTTTATCATTCTCTCAAATGATTTTCCCATCAAGCTGAATATCGGTTTAGTAGTGTGTTTTTTCCCCCTACATTTAAATCTTGCTTTTATAATTATAGCACCACCATATGGTTCTTTTTATGAAAATTGGTGCTTCTAGCTGAAGGAGCTGCTGCAGATAGAGATTGATAGCAGTGGTCTTTATGGCGTCAAGTAGAAGAGACTAGAATTTTGAGGCGCCTGATTGAGAGGTGGAACAAGTTGAGAAAGGGGCTAGTCTCTGATATCATAAGGAAATCGTAGCGGAGAATTCTTTTTCTGTTGATCACATGCATTATGGTTAAAAGATTTTCCTCTTATTACAACAAACCAAATATTATAAAACAGGAAATAAATACAAAATAATAAGGATCCTTTTAACAACCCTCCAAAAACAGCCAACGGAATATTTCAATAAAAAAAAAAAGGAAAACCACCAATGGAAACTAAGAATCTATTTGCTTCCTTATTTGAATTTAAACACTGTTAGAAGTGAAAGACTATTTATGTAGCTCGAATTGAATTGCTTTTCCTCTGCATGATCATATAGCCTTGTTATGGGCTGCTAGTCAGATCTTGAGAAGCATAAGGAGAAAGAAAAAAAAAAAATGGTAGTAAAATACTTGGTTCATTTGTCTTTTTGATGTTTCATTTATAAGATTTTAAATGCCTTTAGGCTTTCATTTTAGGCATTGTAATCTAGAATTAGTAACTTTGGTGGTAAAGAAGATCCCATACTTCAATTTTGAACCCCGTCATTGCTAGCAGTGCCCAACATTTTATAGGCTTTCCAGGAAGATACTCAATTACTAGATCATTATTTCACTTCATGACCTTTTTTTCTAGAGTAAAATGATTGAGTGGTTTAATTATTTAACTTTCAGTTGTATGATCTTTTTCTGCTTTTAAGGATTTGTTGGACACGCTAATCATAAAAGTATATTACAGTGAGGGCAATGAAAAGTTTGTAGTGCGGTTGTCTCTGTTCTTCAAATATCAGCTGATTAGGCATTACATTTTCTGATACATCTCATTAATTTGCGATGGTCTGCTTTCTGAGGAGAGCTGGAAATTTTACTTTTTATTTGGAAATGATTGGTAAACAATTGTTACACAACTATTTTGAAGGCTCATCAACATAATCATTAGCCTCAAAATATTTGGGCTCTACTTTATGAATCTTGAATCTCCTCTTGTTCTTAATTGAGTGTTGCATGAGATGTTAAACCTCTTTGCATGAATATATTTTGGACCATTTCTTTCTAACCTTTTCTCTATGTAATGCGTTTCATTTTAAAATTTATTTATATTTATATTTATTTTTTGGATATATTATTTTAAATTATTTACTCACAAATTATAATATTTGCTTATATGTATATATATGAACTAACGGGATTAATTTATATATTTTTTTTATGATTTTCAAAGCTTTTGGATATAGATTGAGTACAATACATGGACAATCGATTGATTTTAGCATTGTACTACTCTCTGTAAAATCCACCCCAACTTCAGGATATACCCACAATTTTTTTTTTCCTTATAAATAGATGAATATTTTTTTATGATTAGATTCATTTCTGAAAAATTAAAATTGCCAAATAGAGTTTATGATTGGAAAATTTGTTTGAAAGGGCATACTATCTGTGGAATGTCAAGTATGATTTACAAAAGTTAAATTTGTTGGGCAAGGTAAAATGATAGAAAAAAAAAATTGGCAAGGGAATTTACTACCGGTGGAGTTGACTGAAAAAAACTTTTTTTTAAAAAAAATTACATGTTTATGTTATGGCATTATTGTCTATTAGGGAGTTTAATCTATTAAAATAATGAACACATTATAAGAATGAATGAACCAATTTGAGGAGTTATTGTTAAAGATTCTAGTACCACACTTTTTATTTTGTTTTAGTTTAAGACCTAATATTAGTTAGAGAACACTAAAACACCATATTCCATCACTTGAGCATGCTTTCAAACTTGCATTTAATTTTGAGCTAATGTTGAAGTTTTCTATATTCTAAGTGCTTTATTTTACTAGAAGAATTAAGTTTAGTGCATTGCATCGAAGGATATTAACATTACATTTAATAAGGGCACTAAGAGAATAACATTTACATTTGCATTTTGGTTTAAGATTTTGCTAAATCATGTTTTGTGTCATCAGATTGGCCATTATATCAATAAATGTCTCAAGTGGAAGTTGCATTTTATATTTATGGTAGTTGATGGTTTCTCTGACTCATTTCAATCTATTAGAACATTGGAATATTAATATGTAGATTTCTGTATTAATTACTTTGATTTGTTTTTATTTACTTTCTTTTTCTTTTTTCTTTTTTCTATTTTAATATGTTTCCTTGCTAGTAGATCCTGTAATAGGGTATTTATAACCCTCTTTGCATCAATATGAGACATCCAACTCTATTCTATTCTAATATGGTACCAGAGCCAGGTTCCTAACCTAGCTGCCGTTGGACTCTCTTTGCCGCCGGGTAGTCTGCTTCCAGCCGCTGTCTCCCCTCCAAATGCTAGGAAGCTTAGTCTCCCGTTGGAATCTACCGCTGGATTCCACCTCTCGTTGGAATTTCCGGCAGGATCCGGCTTAAATCCCGTCTCCCACTGGATCCCACTTAAATCCCGTCTCTCGCTAGTCCTGTTACTTTCCCGCTGGATCCCACTATTCTCCAGTTGGATCCTGCCTCTTGCGTGATCCCGTCTCCCACCGTATCCCGCTAGATACCACTAGATACCGCTGGTTCCGCCTTACTGTTCGTTCCCAGCTGGTTGATACCTCTCCAGAGCAGGTAAGTTGACCGCCATAACCTTCTTCCAGTCTACCAGAAGGTCTTCTAGCAAGAACTTCCTGAAACATATCTTCCCTCCAACATTCGAAGCCTTACAATGTCTCAACGAGCTAACATCTATTTTTGGCTCAATCAGAGTCACGACAAACCCCTCCAACACTGAACTATTTCTAAAAGATGTTTTTGATTCCACCAAAGGATTAATTTTTTAGCCTCTAACTGGAGGACAGGAAAAAATATGAATTTCTTGATTACAACCCATAAACTGAACGGTAGTAACTTTCTCCAATGGTCCTAATTTGTGTCTTTGTTCATCAAAGGGCGTGGGAAATTGGGTATCTCACAAGTGTGATTGGTGAATCTCCAAAGACTGACCCGACATATGGAGCTTGGGAAGTGGAGAATTCCATGGTCATGTTGTGGTTGATCAACTCCACGGAGACTTCTATTTATCGATTATATATGTTCCTTCCTTTTGTCTGTGCCCTCTAGACGGTAGTTCGTGATACCTACTCAGATCTAGGGAATTCCAGCCAACTCTATGAGGTGTCTATGAAAATCTGTGGGGCAAAACAAGGATTAAAGACTGTGACCTAGTTTTACAATGATCTTGTTGCATTATGGATAAAATGCGACCTGTATTATAACTACACTTGGGAATCTCCGGCCGGTCTATGACTTCTTTTCCAGAAAATTGTCGTAAAAGTCCGCATGCTCCAGTTTTTGGCAGACTTTAACAAAGTTCTTAATGAAGTTTGAGGCCATATCCTTGGCGGAGATCCTCTTCCTTCTACTCATACTGCTTTCACTATGATTTGCCTCGAAGACAGCCGAAGACTTGTCATGCTTGTTTTGTCCACTGAGTTCGCCGAAGTATCCTCCTTGTTCTCTAATAGTGATCAATCTCGGGTTGGTCAACCCACTTGTGATTACTGTTACAAACCAAAGCACGCTCGTGATAAATGTTGGAAGCTCTACGGGAAACCTATATCCAAACTTTCGACCAAATTTTCTGCTGCTAAGGGTCTCGCTACGACTTCTGAATCCAACACAGTGCAGCCGGCCTCTACCCATAACTAGCTGGTGTCCTCCAATTCTCTTAAAAGTCAAATGGAGCACTTAATCATGCTGTTTGGATCCAGTTTCTTCACTTTTAGGCCGTCAACCTCCCACATTTGTCAAGGTACCAATCCTATGACACTTACTTCTTTTAGTCCATGGATCATTGCTTCAAGTTCAACATACCGCATGACAGAAACTCTCAAGCCTTCCCAACATACTATCCTTGCTTAGGAAAAAATACATTTAAAATTACTGACGGCTCCCAAAGTTCCATTACTGGTAATGAGTTTGTTGTTTTAACAACAGGTCTAACTCTGAAATCTATGTTATATGTATCTTTGTTGAAGTGTAACGTTTTATCTGTCAGTAAGTTGACATATAAAATTGATTGCGTTGCTCATTTTTTCTCTGATATCTGTGTCTTGCAGGATTGTTGTTTGGAGAGGATGACTGGAAGTACTAAGCGGGTAGGCGGGCTCTACTTTTTCTAAGAAAAAACACAGAAACAAGGATACTTCATCCATTAGTTGCAGTTTATCTCAGTTTACTGAATGTCCTATTATGTTGATACACTGTCATTTGGGTCATCCTAGTTTCTAGTATCTAAAACAATTATATCCGTTGATGTTTACTAATAAAAATTGTTTTAATTTCAAATGTGAAACCTGTTAGTTAGCTAAATATTATGATGTTTATTATCCACCCCACATTTACACACCTTCTGCTCATTTCTCTCTTATTAACAGTGACTTATGGGAACCTCTCGTACTCCAAGTTATACTAATAAACGATGGTTCCTTTGATTGATGAGCACACTCGAATGACCTACGTTTATATTTTAAAAGATAAATCTAAAGCTGCGGTCACTATAAAAAACTTTCACACCTTCATTTTGACCCAGTTCAAAACTCATATTCAAGTCTTTCGAGCTGACAATGGTCATGAATTTTTTAACTCTATATTAAGAGAATTTTTTTTAAGTAAGAGCATCCTCCATCATAGTTCATGTATCAACACTCAACAAAATGGGTCACTGAGAGGAAAAACTGACATCTCCTCGAAGTTACTCTATTATGTTTCACTCTAATGTCCCAAAATATTGCTAGAATGATGTCATTTTTACATCCACTTATCTTATCAATAGAGTTCTCTAAATAATTTACAATTTTCACATCCCTTTAGTTGTCTTGAGATCGTGCTTTCCTAACAATCAGATTTTCTCCAGTTTAGATCCCAATATTTATGAGTGCACAACCTTTGTTAGGAACACAGCCTCAAGTTGGAGTAAACTTGATCCCAGGTTCGTAGAATCTACTTTCCTCAAATACTCTGCCACTCAAAATGGGGTATCAGTGCTTTAACCCTACCACAAATAAGGTTTATGTGAGAGCTGATGTCTCCTTTTTTGAAAGCGTTTCTTTCCTAACTCGGCTTCTAGTGAGGGGGAGCTAGAGTTCTTGGACATTGTTTCTTACCCTACTTTTGTGGATGTCCCAACCCCACTATGAGCACCACCTTCAAGCTGTCCACCAGATTCTCCATTATTTAAAAGGCGCAGATTGGGTCGGATCCGTCCATGATTGACGATCTATCTCAGGGTACTGCTTATTTGTGTGAGGAAACCTGATCAGATGGAAAAATAAGAAGCAATTTGCAGTTGCTCGAAGCAGTGCAGAAGTCGAATTTCGGTCCACGTCCCTAAGAATTTGTGAAGCTCTTTCCGCTCCTCTACAGTTGTTCTGTGATAACAAGACCGCCAATAGCATTGCTTACAACTCAGTCCAACATGATCCCACCAAGCATGTTGTGATTGACCGTGACTTCATTAAGAAAAAGCTCAAGTTCGGGGAAATTTGTGTTCTGTTTGTGCCATCTAGTGACCAGCTAACAGATATTCTCACAGCGAACTTTTCTCGGCCACTGTTCGATGATTTCAATTCCAAGTTGAACATGACTGACATCTATGCTCCAACTTGAGGGGGAGTATTAGAATATTGTAATACTAATATGCAGATTTCTGTATTAATTACTTTGATTTTTTTTTTTACTTTCTTTTTTTCATTATTTTTTTTTAATTTGTTTTCGTACTAGTAGATCCTATAATATGGTATTTATACCCATCTTTACATGAATAGGAGACACCCTGGTTCTACTCTATTCTATTCTAACACGAACAATGCCATAAATTTACTGATTCATCTCACATTGTTGAGTCATTTTTTAATTAGGTGATTAAATTGTTTTTTTTATTGAAATATAAAATTCATGAGTTACTTTTGAATATTTCCAACTGGTTTGAGGTAAGTTAAAAGGCGTTTGTGTGATCTATTATGTTTTCTAATAGAGGACCTATCTGATTAGAATCGATAATATCAATGGCTTAATTACATATAATTGATGTGTTAGTAAGTCTATTTGCACCAATTCATTTGAAAGCATTATAAGGTTTCAACCTGTAAAGCTTCTTGATTTTATTTTCTTTGCTATTAACCCTTGACCTTGTATATATACATAATCATTGATATAACATGTGCATGACTTTCATTAGGATCTTCACCAAAAATATTCCACGAAGTACTAACTATGGAAATCATATGCTTTCTATTGATGTAGGTAGGATTTACGTGTAATTTAAGCTAAGAGATAAAGTATTGGTGTATTTGAACTCAAGAAGCCTTTCTTGAGAATTCTTGAAAAAGGTTGGGTTACTTGAGAAGTTTGTAACACATTAGAACTAACCCCTAATTCATGCCTATTCTTTGTATTCTTCTCTTTTTTCATTAATATTTTATGAATTACGTTGAAAACTTTCCCAAGACGAATCTTTCTAGCTTATTACTAAAGCTATTTTCAGAAATTGTGTCCAATATGGTGAATTCCATAAATATCTTGTGCCCTAGTGCTACCAACTTGATTGTGATAATTCTTGGATTATTTTTCAAGAAGCACACAATTTACACCCTAATCCACCTTTATGAATACTAAATTCTAAATTCTTTGCAGGTAAATTCTTACAAGGCAGACATATTTGGCATATTTATAATTTTGCATGATGGAGACAATAAAGTAAGTAAATAATATGAGCAAATTTAGTTTTATGATTTGATAGTTGTTAATTGGTAATTGATTTTTTTTTTTCTTTGATTTATGCTTTTGAGAAATGTCTAGTAGGACTGACACGGGGCTCATGGGGGAACGGCTGGTCCTCTTGGAGGGGGGGCGCCTCTGCCCTCTCCTTCCTCCTCCTTCCCTTCCTTTTTTTCCCTTTCTTCTTCTTCCTATTTTCTTTCCTAGGCCTTTCCTAATTTAATTCCTTTCCTAAAAACCTAAATCCTGATTTTAATCTTTTCCAGCAGCGAGGCACTAAGCCACGGCCTTTTTTTTTTTCGTTTGTTTGCCGCGTTTTCGGGGTTGCGGTGGAAAGTTTTCGCTGAACGCGGGCCGCGGTTCCGACTCTGCCTCCTGCATTTCCTATTATTTGACGCGGGTACAAGTTGCTGCCCTACCCCCCACCCCCACCCCCCCCCCTTCTTGGCCGACTTATTCCTCTCCTTTCTCACGAACCCCTCGACATCTCCCTCCCTCTCTCTCGTGATCAAAATGTGACAATGCTGATTTTTTTCGCTTGAGCCATTTTTATTTTTTGTTTTAACTAAATGTGCGACTCTCTTTGTTGGATTTGTTGAATTGTTGGGCTTTTTTCTGTTGTTTTGATTTTTTGTTAAAGATCTTTGGTTCTGTTGGTTCATTTTGGCTCTATTGTTCTGTGTGGATGCTTAACTTGAGGTTGAGATGCAAGTGCATTCCTTGTCCTTAGTCATTGTTGTCTTAATCTCCTGCGTTGCCTGATTCTTCAATATTTATCTTTTTTGATGATTAACCATCGCAAGAGATGGTAATGGGTAATAGATCATCATAACAAGTTGTTGTGGATGATTATTTTAGCTTGTTAATCACAATCATGCGAGCGCTGTGGAGTAATGCTTTGTTTTTTTTTATAATATTATGTTTTCTTAGTTTTACAAGTTGAGAAAGATTGATTAACAAACTTTAGAGAGGTCAGAAGCATTTGTTGTTTGGCAATACAACAACAACAACAACAACAACAACAATAACAAAGTTTTAATCCTGCTAAGTGTGGTCGGCTCATGAATCCTTTTATGTTAAACATGTAAGTGCTTTTATGAGTGAGCTTCTGAGTTTTTATACTCTCGTCTTTTATTTTCACGAGAAAAATATAAAAGAAGCATTCCACCAATGATTTAAATTTTGCATTAGTGAAGGTTTTGTGGTGGCTCAAGTGTGTGTTGTGGTTCTATGGTTGTGTGGTGGCTGTGTGTTTGGATGGCGGCTGTGGTTTGGGGTGTTGACTGTGGTTGTGTGGTGGTGGTACTTGTGGATTGGGGTGGGATTTTGTGGTTGTTTAGGAGCTCTAGCTTGTGTTGTGGGTTCTGTGGTTGTGTGGTGGCTGTGGGTTGGGGTGGTGGCTGTGATTATGTGGTGGTGGTACTTGTGGTTGTGGTGGGGTTCTGTGGTTGTGTGGTGGCTCAAGCTTGTGTTGTGGGCTCTGTGATTGTATGGTGGTTGTAGGTTGTAGTGTTGGCGGTGTTTTGTGGGCTGTATTTTATGGTAGTTGTAGTGAGGGTGCTACTCTCTTCTATATGCATAATATGTTATCTATTTTTTGTTATGTGACTGTTGTGGCTTGGGGTTGTGTCTTTGTTGTTGGTGGTTGTGGAATGACTGTTATGGCTGTTGGTTGTGGTGGTGGCAGTGGGTTGTGGTTCTGTGTGGTTCTGTGGTGGTTGTGAGTTGAGGTGGTGGGTGTGGCTTGAGGTGCTGTGGGTGTGGGTTTGGGGTGGTGTCTGTGCTGCAATAAAATTTAAAATTTGTGGACTTGATCCTAAGTTTGAGGAGAAGTTTGATCGAGTGTTTGGGGGTGTTGTTGCTACGGGCAACTATGCATGTGCCCCCAGTGAGAGGGTTTGGTGGCACCCCGAGAACTTGGGAGCCGATCGATCTGGTGATTTAACCGAAATCTCCAGCCCGAACCTCCATGAACTTGAGTTCACCTCCCGTTCTAAGCGTCTGCAGGTTGAGAATAATAAGAAAGTTGGGGCTGCTTTCTGCAGAAGCCAGATATCACAGTTGATGTCTTCTTGTAGCGCTAAACACACGTCAAGCAAATTCTATCGACGAGGTCCTGCAAATTCTGAATGCAACCGGAGAAATTTCTGACGACGAACCATTGTACTTGTTTGAGATAGAGTTGTTTGAAGATCCGACCCATAGAGATTTTCATCAAGATGTATGATGCCCGTAGGGTGTGTCGGCCGTTGAAATGCGTCTTTGAGATTTAATTTAATGTATATATATTAGTTTTGAAGATAAAATTTTTAAATTTGAAAATATGAGAATGAAAATGGACGGCTCTCATTCGTTTAGCAGTTTGAATGAACGAGCGTAATATCGCAAGTAACGCATCTATTCCGAAGAATAGACACCCTACTTGACGATATCGCTCGATCAAATAAGCTACGAATTCATGACATACTGTTGCAGTCTGCGAACCTTTATGTGGACCAGACAAATACACCTATTTAATATAAAAGAATTAAATAGGGTTTATATTATACGAGTGCTTTAAAAGCTTCACTATAGAAAGCACCTATAGTCGATTACCACTCAAATGACCGAAGTCACCTGAGAGAACTCTCGATTTAGATCAGGAGTTTCTATCTTCATGAAATAAAAAATAAGGTTTTCAACGAAGTGTGGTAATAGGAAATCCAATAGGTGAAAGGCGCAATGTAGAACATTTATTTTCCAAAGTCAACGAAAAGAGAGGTAGGGGACGTCACATATTTCGAGGAGAACCTCGATGACTTCCCAGACTATCATAATGTTGAAGCTTTAAGTTTTGAAATGAATTTATTTAAGTTTCGATCTTGTCGATTAATTATAGGAATTACGTTTACGTAATCGTCTGATTATGCAAATAACCTAAAGATAGGAGGGTCTACGTCGTATCAGACGAAAATCTCGAAATACTAAAGCGAGTTAGGGCTTATATAGCGACGACGGGTATATGCAAGGCCTAAATGAACGGATGAGGATTTATGTCGCGCTAGGCGGACTACGCTCGAAGTCACATGGCTTGTTATTAGACTAAGAAATGGTTTTTGCTGATGTCGACACGGGTTTTGCTGTTGAAGATGGCCGTCTTTGCCCATCGTCTCTCAAGCTCCTCTTAGTGAAGAGGTAGAGTTTTAAGGTGCGAGTTATAATATTCGATCATGTAGCCACATGGTTGAGTTCTTCTAAACATCCTATGCAAATATGTTTAAAAGTTGTACAGTGCGCAACAGGGTATATAACACAGGAAATAAAACATGCAGTAGAGTATAGTACAACGTACTAAAAAAAAGGATGCAGTAGCGAGTATGAAAAATAACGCGCTGTAAATGCAAACAAACCTATATACCTGGGAGATCCGTTATTAGTAGTAATTTGAAATGCGTTAGTGCTGGCGACATGACGGAAAACGTAAATATCGTTCAGAGAGCTCGAGAAAAGACGGCGAATGACTCACGCAGTAGACTCGAGAAAATGAGTAACAAAAATAAAGTAAAGTTTTAAAAACCTCAGGAAAGGCCTAAAAAAAAAAGGACGACGAGTGCTTCATCCAAAAATCATACTAAAAATCCGAAGAAAACCGCAAGCACTCGGGTCGAGTGAGGCTCGGAAGCGCAGTAGATCTGCTCGAAGGTCGTCGAAGTGCTACTCGGTCACCGAGTGTATAGAGCCGCTACTTAGCCTAGAAGGGTGTCCTCTCGAACCTAGCTCGGGAGAGTGTTCCTCAACCCAAGACTGATAATCAACAAGTGGACAACCAAATTTATAATATAGTTTTTTTTTTAATTTGTATTTTTAGCATGCACGTGGATTTCAGGCATACAAAAGGGAGTTTTATATCAATTTTTGATTGTAGTAGAAACATGTTTTTATTGCAAAATGTAATATCATATTCTTATCAGATTTTGAAAATTAGGATTGTCCACGAGTCGATTACTTCGTCGGGTATATGATCACTAACAATCCTAGAAGGTACGGGTGCTCGCTGCGCTTATAGCGGTGAATGATACCGTCATCCTACGGTTTACTGGGCCACTGGAGCGGGTCACCGTGTCGTAGGATGGGATATCGTTCCATTCTACCACCGGTGTCGCTTTAAGCATCATTGCCGTCGTTGCCGAAAGCAAAGCAAAACAAAACCAACTCCGAGCGAAGCGGGGAAAAACATGTCAATCAACGGGAAGGGGAAGGAAAGGATATTAACCCGCCTCCAAATCCGACCAAAACGGGAGGAGGGTTAATCTAAAACGCCCCTAAAACAAGTAGGAGCAGAATACTGAAAGCAAAGCCAGAGGTCCTTGAATCAATCTCAATGATATCATTTTCTTACTCAGGCATAACTGGATCGACCCCAAGAAGAGTGTCCTTTTGCATTCAGACAAAACCAAACAAAAAGAAAGGAAAATCTTTTAAAACCTTGTAAATCAAACGGGAAAGAAATGACTCGGGGAAAACCCACTACTAGAATCTCCAAACCCGTAATAAAATCCAGATTTTCCAAATCTGAAATTAATTTTCAGTTCCTGAAACACAAATTCCCAGATGGGTCCACTCTGAGCTCGGGACCAAGACTACAACGATAGGAAAATCGATGAACTTCCAATACGTAAGAAAGTGAATGTACAAGCTACAAACCTCCAAATTAGCACCAACTCCACCAAATAAAGCATGTAAGGGATGTTCCAAGTATCGTGCTCAATTTCTTTCTCACAAGCAAATCAGGAAACATTTTCAAATCGATTCAATCAACCTCATAGACAAGTATAGCAAAAAGCAAGGCTACCACCACATCAATCACCCCACCAAGGCCCTCGGCCAAGGCTACAAACAGGAGAAGGGCTCACGGCCAAGCTCCTACAAAGGGACAGCAAGAAGTAAAGCCTCCCGAAATCCAAATCACCACAATGAAGCTCACGGCCAAGCCCCAATATGCCATGGGGACAGCTGCTAGGCAGCAGGCAAAAAAAAAAAAAAAAAAAAAAAAAGCCCCCCAATTCAAACGCCAAAGGGGATAGCCGCAGGGGTAGCAGAACACCAAACCGAGCAAGACCAGGCCCCAACCCGAGCCACCATACGACTAGGATCAAACCCAACACCAAGCTAAAAAAGCAAGAACCATAGCAGAGCCCCAAAGTGCCATGGGGACAGCTCTGGCAGACGACAGAACGAAAACAAAACGGCCCCGCCTCGAGTGCCAAAGGGGCAGCCAATCATTAATTGAAAACAAAGAAATAAAAGGCTCCCAAACAGGTGCAAAGGAGCAGCTACCAAAAACATCAGAAACAAGCTCTCGGGTAGGGGCCAAGACAAGCAAACCGAGACTTCACAAAGCCCCCAAAATTCAACCCAATGTAAGGATGAATCCATGCTACTGAATTAAGCATGAAGCTAAAGTAAAACACCTCCATATATTCAACATAACAATGTATAGGGCCATTATATACTTAGCATGAGAACAAACATGGGGCTTTCCAAAGTAAAGTAAGACTTCTTCCTAGCATACCATTTTGACAAAGCAAAGCTACAAGGAGCGAAGCGAGTCCATACATGCATATCGAAAAGCTAAACAAGTTCCTCCATAACTCATGCCAAACAAGAGTAAGTAAGGGGCCTTATAATGCGTACCCCAACATTCTAATAAGAGAGGCTAATACCTTGCCTAAAAAAAAAACATATTTTTCATGCCTTAGATAATAGAAAAGAGAGAGAGGAGAGTTCACAACATAGCCTATCTCATTTCCCTAAGCAAATCACCAACATTTCATATAGAACATGCTCGAAATCTCTATTCACTACTCGTACTTCGATCGATAAAGTACTCCCGAACATCCACATAAGCTCATACTAGCATGTCATTATGTAAAGGAGGTAAGAAAACATCATTTTAAGCAATCAAACAAGCCATTTCATAACACATGAACATCCAGTCAAACTATAAGCAGGTAAAGCCGAACCAAAAGCAAGGCCACGGGCCAAACCGAGAAGGAGAAAAAGGGGAGAAGAGAGTACCAGCTAGCGTAGAGCACACAAGAAGAGCAAAGCAAATCGGGCTCCAATCCAACAACACTTCCCCACCTCCAAGAGAAATCAGCCAACCTTAAATTCATCCTAAAACGGGGCCTTTATAGGCAGAGGAGGGAAAGGAAAGCCGCTCCTTACCTGCAGAGCTGGACGCAAGTGGGGGAAGGTCAGGGAGATGGCGACAAAGTGTAGCAGCCAAGAGTCGAGGCTCGGCAGCAGGGGTATGAGTCGAGTAGGAGACAAGGCTGCGCGGGAGATCACGCGAGGTGACCATCTCGCGGGGATAACACTCGAGCGGGGATGGGGAGAGCCGCGTGCGGCTCGAGGAGGTAACGGCCCGCGAGGAGGTCCACGCTCGAGCGCGGGAGAAGGCCAACGGCTCCCTCGCACTCGTGCGGGACGGGCGAGTGTAGCCGAGGGGTGAGGCGAGTGATTAGGGCTTGGGGTAGGTTTAAATAGGTTTAATATATATTTATATTATTAATTTTATTAAAGTCAAGCCCAAAATCACAATTTTCGTCTCGACAAGCAATTGTCGCAAATTAAATACCAATTTTAGGTGAAAACGACGCTCCGGACGCATCGACGAAGTCCGTTTCGTCATCCGAGGTTGTTCGGACAACCTCGTCGACGGTCGCGTCGAAAGTGCGTCAAATCCGGCATTTTCGAAGTCGACTCGATGTCGCTTGTCACCGCGTTGCAGGCTCGATCTTGATTCGTCGCGGAGCGATTGAAAGCGTCGAGACCGCGGATCGAAGAATTTGTGCTTCGGTGGTGCGAAATGTGCACGAGGTTGTCACTAGGTCCGGTGGTCTCATGGGAACTCGATTTGGACTCACAACGTCGATTCCGACTCTGTATGAGCTAGAGGTACGGAATTTCGTCCGGGATTCCAAAAGAGTAAAGAGGTGGCTCCGAACTTTCTAAAACGAGGTGGGCCCATTGCTAGGAATCTAAGATCATCGGGGAAACTCCTAAAGCTAGAACCCTAAATCTTAGGAGGAAAACTAAACCTCGACAAAAGTGAGGTCAACAGGGTGACATATCTACGACGTTTTTTTTAATCGTGTGAATATTTGAGACTTTTTATTTATAATTGCTTGGGATATTTTTATTTTTTTATTGATTTTCATTTTGTTTTGTATATTTCAACTGCTTGGGACATGACTTATTCAGTGATGCTTATATGTTTATTGTGTTGTTCATATCCTTATATGATTTTAGCTAATTCATTGATGCTTCTGTATTAGCCAGTACGATACTGTTCTACATGGATATAACCAGAGAAAGGCGTGGAATGAGAATTGCAGCCGTCGTATGTTCAATCTACGAATATAACAAGTCATACATAGATCGCTTCGCTTGCATGACATCCTCATATGTTGATGAGTTGGGGAGTTGTTTGCGGGCCACTAAACAATATTTAGCAATATGTTCCGCATGCCACATACGATATTCATCGATATATTGGAGGAACTACACATAAATCATGAATTTCATGGTTCTTCTAGGATGTTGACGATATCTCTCTACATATTTTCCCAGAATGAATCAATGTGAGGACAAATTGAGCGATTTCAACACTCTTCTGAAATAATTTGCAAATAATTCTGAGTAGGGTTGAAGGTATTTGTGAGTTTTTCTTCACAATTCATATAATCTACTGATCCTTCGAACGAACCCCTACATAGATTTCACGAGATGCGCAATACATGCCGTTCTTTAACATAATATTTCAAATAAATCACATTCAATTTATAAAAAAGTCACTATTATTACGAACTCAAATGTTATTTTATTAGGATTGTATTTGAGCAATTGATAGAACACACGTTGACGCACGTGTTTCAAATAATGAGAAGATTACATTCATCACATAGTTGAGGGAGCCCGACGCAGAATCTCATGGCCTTTTGCGACTTCAACATGCGTTTCACTTTTGTTATGGCCGGTTGCGAGGGCAGACACATGACACTAAAATATTCAAAGCTGCGATGCAGAATGCCACATACAACTTCTCACATCCTCCTGTAGGTACGCTTGAGACTCAACTAATTACGCTTGAGGGAGCCTAACTTAACATTTCTTCTTACGCAGTGTCACTGAGAGGACTTTTGATGTTTGGAAGAAGAAATGAGTTATAATCCGCGATATTTCATCTTACGCGTTTCCCAAATAGGTGCAAATTGTGATTGCCACGACGACTCCACAATTACATTCAGTGGCATCCTTCCTGTAAAGACATTGACTTCCGTAGGGTGGACGAAGATCATGAGAATGTACCTGCCGAGAAATTTGAGCACCGTCTTGGAGATTCTTTGTCACGGATTGATGGGGAAGGTGCTTACAAGATAACAGAGTTGAGGGAACAAATGACGGATGCGATAGTATGAGGGTGATTGAAGTATTTCTTCTTTATTCAATACTAGTTATAATATATTTCTTTAATTTAAAACCATTTGTACTTTACATTTTATATTGAATTCTTGAACTTTTTATGCTATTTGTAAGTGTATTTTTTTTTCATTTGCATTTTACTCATTTTGCTTTTGTTGGGTTTGAGAGATCAATGATGAGACGTTTGACCTTATAGCTTTTTCTAGATGACCTGTTAGTCGTTGTTGGTTTGTCGCATGTAAAATGCTAATGAAGACAACCAAATTCCTCTCTTCTTTTCGGTGATATGATTTTTGAGGATATCTGGATGACCTTTTTTTGTGATAATCATATGTGACAGACACGAGTTTTATTTTATGTAGGTTAAAGACAACCAAAAATCTTTTTTTTTACAAGTTATACTGTCTTCTTATAATGAAAGATTCGTAGTGACAGACTCGGTTGGTATACTGAGTTCTCTGAGACCTCACGTCTGCAAAAAACTGTAATTAATTACTTTTTTTAGCAATTTCGACTTCTATTATGACTAATGGATTGTCTTTTGTAGCATTCAGAAAAGATGAGCTCCAGGATTTCAGGAACCTCCCAATGATTGCTTTGCCACTCTGGACTTCAGACTTTCTTGCTTCTGTAATGTCATTCGAATAACTACGGGAGGCAGTTCTACAAATGCCCGCTGAGAATTACGGAGAAATATGACTTCTTCCAGTGGGCAGATAGTTCGCCAAATTCCACTGCTGACAGTGATCGAGAATGGGTAGCATCTTTGGATGACAGCGTAACTTGTGACGTATGCCGTTTGCATTTCAAAATTAATATTAATATAATTTTAATAGATTTTTTCTTTTTCTAGCAATATTAATACTCATTGTTAAGTGAGACGTTTATCTGGATTTTTATACTGTTATGAAGTAGAATTTTGCTTCTGAAGTATCAAATATATGACTATGTCAGTTCTGTTACAAACATAATTGCTACACAGAGGCAAAATAACCATTTATCTAGAATCGATTGCTAGCACGGTTATTTTCGAAGCCAAAAGTAAACGATCGACGAGACTTATCACGGCGAACACGCACGACGGGTTATTGATAAGCTGTAGTTGCCCCAAACATACCCTTAAATCTTTCCTAAAATTTGAGATTTTGATTTTTTATTTATTTTCCTTTCTTAATTTAAATCTTTTCTAAAAGCCTATTATAAATAAAAGTTGAAGTTTCTAGAGTTAGGTGGTCTTGATTTTGAAATATGAATTCAAGGTTTATGGTGCGTTTTGGGGCAGCTTAACGATGTGGGTGTGTTTTGAAAATGTGGCTCGTCGCGCTTGATTGGTGCGTTGCAGGGGATTATTGTAATATTCTGATCGAATTTCGGATTGAACGCGATCATGGGATCGACCCTGCGGTCCGCGTTCCTTCAAGAAACTTTTACCCCGCCACCCCCCAGATGCTCTCTCGACTCGCTTTCCCTACGTGCGATCGATCTAGCGAAGGGTGCGCTTCTCTCCCTCACCCGTGTCTCTCTCGGCCTTAGCATTGCCTTTCTCCTCTCCCTTCTCACTCGGAGCTCTGGTTACTATGCTCTATAAGTGAATTAATGCGTTTGTCGATGGACTGGTGGCTTTCCTTTTGCGATTTTTTGCTCTCTTTTTTTGCAATTTGTTGTGAGATTTTCGTCATACTGGTGATTTGTGATTTTTTATTTCTCATTTTGCGGTCTTATTGATTTTGGATTTGGATTTTGCAACTAAAAAAAGCAAAATGTTGTTTTCGATACAGGATGAAATGTTCTGTTTGATTTGTCGAATATCAATATCATAACTAGATGCTAGATGTTGCTTCAATGGTAGTTTGCAACGTTTAGGGGGCCCTTTTTGAAAAATGAATGAACTCGAGTGCTTGATTTGTGCATGCCATTATTTCGGGCATCTTGTGAGAAAAATGGATGAAATCGGGTGGTTCATTTGGATCATGTTTGAAAAATCAATAGGCTTGCTACCTCTAGTTTGGAAGATGAATCAGCATTGAGTAGTATTAAGTGACAAGTGAATTTAGTGCTTCATTTGTATGTGAAGGTTTAGCATTGAGTAGTTTGGACTTACTGGGAGCCTCATCTCAAAATTACAGTCATTTTTGTTTATGTTTCAACTGTGAAACTATAGTTTGGATGGAATAGCATGCTTCAGTTGTACATAGCAATGTTTCGGGTGCCCCATATGTAATTGCTCCAAATGAAAAATATGAGTCGGGGTTTCTTCACTTCCTTTGATGTTTGAATGACAATTTTAAAAAAATAGATAAGATATGGTGCTTTATGTGATGACATCATTCTCGAGCTGATGTAGACTTTAGTATGACTTACGATGACCACTTATAGGTCCCACCGAAAGCTTGTGAATATCACGTAAGACAATCTATACCACAATAAGAAGTGAATATCACGTAAGAAGGTTACACCCAGGATGACGAAGGTGCTGCGGAAATAGTTGAATTGAGAGCGAATTACAGACGCCATTGTTAGATGTTACTTGGTTAACTTTTGTTTATTTTATGTAGTCTATGTTTTTTTTTATGTTGTAATATTCACCTTATGTAGATTCTGTAATTTTTACGTTTCATTGTTTTTTTTCCATTTGCATTTCATTTTTTTTTTTGTAGGTTTGAAAGGTCAATGATGAGACATTTGACCTTATGGGTTCTTCTGGATAGCCTGTTGGTCGCTGTTGGTTAGTATCACATTTGAAATCTTAATAAAGACAATCAAGTTCTTCTCTTCTTTTCGGTGCAGCGGTTTATGAGGACATTATGAATGACCTTTTTTGGTGATGTGTAGATGACACATAGAAGTTTGGTTTTACATGGGTTAAAGACAACCATGAACTTATTTTTTACAAGATTTACTGTTTTCTTGTAGTGAGATTCGTTAATTAATGTAGTGAGTTCTCTGAGAGCTCATGACCGCACAATATTGTAATGAGTTATTTTTTTTATCAATTTACGTTTGTTTATTCAAATACAATTTTTGTTTATTTTCATTTCCTTGTGTTTCTTTTTATGAATTTCCTATTCTGTCATGACTAATGGTTTCTCCTTTAAAGCATTCAGGAAGATGAGGTCTAAGATTCAAGGACCTCCCGATGATTGCTTTGCTCGATGCGGAGCTCGGGCACTTTCTGCGACGTCGCGTCGGGTACATAACTACGGGAGACGGTTCAACGGTGCGCGAGAATCACGAAAAATATGACTACGGTGGGCGGACGATACAGTAGATTCCACTGCCAATAGTGATCGGCGTTAGATGGTATCCTTGGAGGACGACGTTAGCTCGTGACATATGTCGTCTACATTCTAAAACTAATATTATCATATTTTTAATTGTAGTTTTAATAGTTTTTTCTTTTTCAGTAATTTTGATATTCACTGTTAAGTGAGGTGTGTATCTTAATTTTTATACTTTTATGAAGTGGTTTTTTATTTTTTAAGTATCAAATATATTGATATGACAGTTCTGTTGCAAAAAACATTACTGCACTGGCATAATTGTTATTTTTTTAAAAACAGCTGCAAAACAATTGTTTTCCAACAACACAAACAAAACAACGACTGAACTTATCCGGATCAGCTGTTGCTCAGTAGCTTACCTTCTTATCAGCAGCTTATTAATAACCTGCAGCAGCCCCAAACAGACCCTTAACCTTGGTAATTTCACTTTGAGGGTTGTATCCAATGTCGAGGTAGTGCTCCGGCTGTCCCTCATCTAAGGTGGTGATCGTCTCTACTAGTCAAGTGGTGCTTTCACTGTAGCTCAATCCCGCCCAGATATTTCTCTCTCCTTCCTCCGTCGCTTGTAGCTCAACCCCGCCCAAATATTTCTCTCTTCTTCCTCCGTCCCTTCCTGCTGTCTACCATACTTTCCGCAGCTTCCCGCACCCAGCCATCATCCCTGCAGATCCCCTTCTCTACTGCCTCACTATCCCTGCTGCCCACCTGCAGCCAACAGGCCTCATAAATCTCCAATCCCCTTCCCCAAACTGCCGCAACAGCCCCTGCTCATTCTTACACTACAGTAACCGGGATTTCCTCCTCTCATGTGAGATCTAGCCAGCACTGTTCTCTGCTGTAAGTTCAAAAAATGCTGCTGCCGCTGCTTACCTTCCCGTGTTGTGCCTCTTGCAGCAAGCAACACCACCACTCCTCTCCATCTGCTGCTAGCCCCACTCCGGCATGCCTCCCATAGCCAGCCAACTCCCACTGTTCCTGTTGGACAGCCAACACTGGCCGGCCCTCCCGCCTGCATCCTTGCAGACCACCACTGCTCCTGCTGCCTTCCAACAACAGCAGGCTTCCTCCCAGACAACCAGCACTCACTGCACCTCCTCCCAGCGTCCTTCAGCAGCAGTTCTACTACTGCTGATTTGCTGTCCACCTTCCTCCACAGCCGCCGGCATCTGTCCGGCCTTCACTGCAAGCCGCTGCTCTAGCCCATCTCTTCGGACCCCCTCCTGGTCAGACTTGTTGTGTCTTCGTTTGTCGAGTTTTTATTTGTGGCATTTTGTTTTATGCTTTTGCTTTACACATTTTCTTTCTTTTTATGAGTCATCATTGTAACCGTGAGATCATTAATAAATTTGTCTCGTGTCATGATTTGGGTTAACTCCGGTATCATGGGCGAGACGTGCTCTTTTATTAATTTGATTTCTAATATAAGGTTGATTTATATGGTTTTGCTCTGGGCTGCTAGTTCAATTCGTGGTAGATCCCTAGTTTCAAGCGTTCTATTGTAGGCCATTTATGCGGCATGGTTGCTTCCATTACCTTTGCTGTAATCATGGGGCTTTGATGGGATCTTATGGGTATTTGTTCTATGGTTAGTCATTGGTTTTGCAGGTTTTACAATTAGGCATTTAGTGAATCTCAATTTGGAATTGTAGTAGGAATTGAGTGATCTTGTAGATTTTAAAATTTTCTTATCGAGATGATAGCTTTGACTTTATGCATATAACATTGGGAGGATGTTTTGCCTCCAAAATGGCCTATTGAAGTTCCCAATTATGCTCTTAATTGCTTACTTTAGTCGCATTTGAAGTTGTATCCAAGCGCACTTACTATTGTTTGGTTCATCTTGTCACACTTTGTTGACTACAAGTTTATTGAAATGTAGTTCAAAATCAAATATATTAGTGATTTTGAGATGTTAGAATTATGTCAAAAAGTTCATAATTGATCAGATGATTTTTTTGCTGACATGTTAATTATTGAACCAAGCTCATCTAAATCTCATCTGAACCTCAGGCCCATGTTGCGAACATTGCCAGTGTCAACAAAGCTTGAATTAGGACTATCATGCAAGACATTTGACGGCTCTTCAGAAGCTTTAACATAAACCACCCGTGCAATTTGATTTTTGGACATCAAATTTTATTCTTTTGTTGAAAAATAAATTGTGTTGAATAATTTTTGCCATATACTTGGCATGCTGAATTGCGCCCAGCAGAGTTATGGCCGTTTACTTCCGTAACACATTTTGGAGTATCCGACTTCATTGATACTGCGGCACATCAAATGTTCTATTGAGAATGAGAATTTATAAAACAGATCACAAAGTGTTGGGATGAAACTAATAATGATGTGATGACATACATGTTTGGGCACTCTTGAATTTTTTTAGGCTTAAAAACATTATTATCTCGAAGTTATTTTTTATTGCATTTTATCATTATTTTTTAAAATGTTATTTGCATTAGTTATGTATTAGCGAATCAACTGTTGTAATTATTAGAATGATAATACTTTTGACTGTTGGAGACAATATCATCTAAACAAAATCTATTAAGGATATGCATGTCTCAGTAAATGCTGTTTTTTTAGCGATCATTAAGGCTATATTGTCGAGTTGGCTTCTTGTCTAGTTTCCTGTACATGTGCTTGAGTTGGTTTTTATTACAAGGCATTTACATACATACCACGCAATTCCTGTTTATTTAGATGTCTAACACCTATATTTTAATTATTGCATTTATACTCTACCCAAAGTATTCATATAAAATAAAAAATACCATTATTTCATGCATGGGTAAGTTGTTATGTATGTAAAAGTCAAAGTTTAGGTCTTAGCTGCATAAATACAAAAGAATTGAGTGGTATGTATGTGAATCTTTCTTTTATTATTGTTTAGCTGTTATTTATATGCCTAAACTGAAATTTTATTGTCCAATTCATACTAAAGTTCGTTCCCATACATTGGGCCTTTGCATCTGGTTTCATGCTTCTTCAGGCTTTACTATTATATAAACTAGAGTTTGATCCGTGATTACTGTGCCAAAAATCATTTTTTACATATGCAATTTTGATTGTTAGATGACTTTCCTGAGAATTTCAGAGGTATCATTGGAACTTAAGTAGACTAAGGAGGCATTGCGAATGTACTTAACACGACACATTGTTATTTTTCAGGATAGTTCAAGGTAAATTTGTCAAATTCATACCAACCATTGACTTTGGATGATCTGGGATTTTTTGTCCTTAAAATTAGAGTGAATTTTGAAGTAAAAATAAGTAGAATCAATCTCAATGATTTAAAATGGTCTATATGGTTGGGATCGACTCTTTATCTAGAGTACCACCTTGCTTCCAGTTTATTGGATGAGTAAGAAATCAATGTGAACTTGAAGCCTCATCAAATGTAAACTTTTGCTGACATAAAAATGAGATGCATCAGTTTTTAAAATATGTTGTATGTTTAAGCAATGAAATAAACCTAAGGTAATTTGATTGTTCAGTTCCAATTAGGTGGTGTTACTAATACCAAAGGATAAGAGACCAGAAAGACGTAATGATCAAAGCAGCAGATGAATGATTGTTAATTTTCTGCACGCTCATGTACTGCAGGAAGCTTCAGCAACAGAGCTGTAGTTCACGAACACCTCAGATTTCTTTAATAAGCAGGCTTGAGGAAAATTTCTGAAGCGCTTGAATGTTTTACATGTAAAGGAACACAATTTGAGGTTCAGATGAAATAAATAAGGATAAGAGAAGCAACGGCCATTGTACTGATGAAAGGATATCTTTTCCTCTAGCATATTATAGTTGAGCAAGAGCAGTGCATTATTGTTTATTATCGAGCGGACCTGAAGTTCCTTAGCTTCTTCGTGCTTCTTTCTCACAATATTGCATATCTGCGAGGTTAACCAGTAAGAATGCCAGCATTTATCTTAATGCATAAACCATAGCACCATATATGCGGTATAAACCATATTGAAATAGCAAATTCTTCCCTTCTATTTGGTTTCTGGCATGGACAAGATAAATAAATACTGTGCGTATTACCAAAAAAAGCTTATTTAAGATACCCCACAATTCCTATGCATTTTATATATCTATCTCCTAAACTTTGCTTTTTTTACATTTATACCAACCAAATTTTTTATATAACCTCAAATATACTGCCATTTTAATTTTTGAAAAGTGAATACTACTATTGTAACTATCATGCATAGGTAAGGTGATACATGAAGTTTTAAGAGTTAGATATTTAAGTGATATTCGTATAAATATTCCAAAAAAAGAACTTACGTTATCAAGCTCCTTTGTAAGAGTTTCAGCCTTTCTTAGGTTGTCGTCTGCCACGATAAAGGATGAAACTCCAGCTAGTAGATTTTCCATCTCAGGGACAACATTTAATGAATTTGCAACTGGGTTGAGATCCTTGCAAATTTCTGTAATTTTGATGTCTGGAACCTTGAAAACCAGAAGAAGGAAAAAGAAAAAAAAAATCCATCAATTAGTATGGTTGAGGGGGAGAACTAATGAATATCCGTGCGCTTGATTCACGCCTACCATTTTCCTTTTGGTGTTTGGACATGATTCAAATGAAATCCTGGGAAAGTGTTAAGTAATATCATAGATTTAAAATATAGTCGGCATATAAGATAATACCAAACATTCAGAGCGAGTGAACAAATAACCTTTGGCTAGCATTGGACTCTTTGACACATTCCAAGGGAATTGAAATTCCTAGATCTGCAACTGATTGCTAAAAGAGCAAATGTGGATCATTAAACAAGCATTTACTTGATTGAAACATATTTTATGTACAACAACACGCATGAATCTATCATATCATCTCAATAAACAATAGCAGCGCCAACGTTAAAAAAATAGGGTATTTACATGCATACCACCCAATCTTATGTATCCACATATCTAACACCTAAACATTCATATTTGCATGCAAACCACTCAAATCTTTTGACATAAATATCATCATCACTACCTTTAAGAAGTGAAATACTCCTTTTCATGCACAGCTTTATGTCACAAATTGCTATTAGTGAGAATATCAAACTTTGCTTGTTAGATATGTAAATATATAAGAATTGTGTGGTATGTATGTAAATTTCACTAAAATTCATGATAACCAATAATCAAAATTCATAAAAAACACGGTAACAAAATTAATGATGCAAGATTCTAAAAAAGTTGAAAGTTTACCTCCCCTTTTTTTCTCCAACCAAAAAAATGACTTCTATTATCTCTACCATTAATCAGTATAAAATAGAGATGTAGACTATGATATATTTAGTTATTCAAAGTTTTCACCAATTTATAGATAAGTTATCGAAAAGAGGTTTACTGACGGCAAGGTAGGATCAAGTGATTCATGTCTTCTATGACTCACATAAGTCGTTATCGACTTATGTCATGGATGCACAAAGTTTAAGAAGCTTCTATATGGCTTGGTGGGCTCTTGTTGCATAATTACTCAGTGAGTTTTCATTTGAGGGGGCGACAGGATTAATGCAGGTAATTCTCATGTGAGAGGAAGATTGTTAAAGCCTATGAGAGTATTAATATAGTGGATACTTGAAAAATATGTTGATAATCCTAAACACACCTGACCACATTTAAAATAAAAAAAATACAAATAATAAAAAACCCATCCCTCCCCAATGGGCCAAAAAGAGAGGATTAGTAATGAAGCAATCTGTATGGCCATTTTTTGTTTGAAGAATAGGACCTATGAAATTTTTTTATTAAAGGGGGTGTAAGAAGTTATATTAGGAATAATTTATTCATGTAAGAAGTTATGTGGAATAATTTATTTTCTTAAATTAGGAATTATTTTCTTTTCTATTTTATATTTATTTCATTGGATTATGAGTTATTTCCTTTCGCATTAGGCTTTCTAGTTTCATGTTATCTCTTTTTATCTCCAAAAAATTAATATGAATTGATTAACTGGAGATATTAAGTAGTATATCTTTCCTTTCATATTGTTTCCTATTTATTATCTTTCTTATTACAGGATTTATGTAAGGTTATTCATACACACTCATTTCGCTTTATCCCACATTATTCTAAATTTCAAAATGGTATTAGAGCGAGGTTCCAAACCCGAGCCACTGGTCCTCCCTCTAGAGCTGTCATTCTCCCTGCAAGAAGGGAGGGACAATTTCTCTCCCCGAGCTCTTTTATGCTTCATTATAGGATCGGTTCATGAAGGCTGCGGTAGAGGAAAGGAAGAGGGGGTTTAAGAGGAGGATTTGTGAGGGGCTTGTCTCGGCTTCTGATCTTCTGAACTAATGCCCCTTAACAATTTCTTGGGAGCTTTCGCATTTTTTTTGTGTGGTTCTCTTGTTGAAAGTAGCAAAACTTTTCCGTAACAATGATGGATATGTTACTTGATGCCATTATCATCCAACAAATCTTATCGCACATAAGCAACGCTCGAGATGTTGCTGCCTACAGCTGTCTCCAATAGGTGGAAGGATTGCATTCCTTAAAACCCATCACAAATACCTTTCATCCCGTCTCTGATGCAAATTCCACAATCTCCTGAAAAATCTTCCGAATAATTTCCATTGTCATCCACTTGGAGGAACTAGTTGTTTACAGCCCCTTTTTTGCACCAAGCCTTGCCTCCTAGATCTCCCTCCATAACAGCTTGCTTCGCATCTCGGAGCTTTGAATGGATAACATAGTTGACAAGTTCTTTTGGGGCAGAGGAGAGGGAAGTGGTGGTCGAGTGGACTGCATTGGTGCAGCGCATAACTTGGAAGCTCTCAAGCGGTGTATCAAGTCTCCAAGTTGGGGAGTTTTTAAGAGGCTAAAGACATTGGAGATCATTGGAGCAGCATTTTGTGATGATGTATTGAAGGATGATATTAAGGCTTGTCCTAATATGACTGATTTGGCTTTGCTTGCTTTCAATGGAGTTACAACAGTGTCCATAGAATTGGAGTGGTTGGAGAGATGTAGGCTGGATTTTTTAGGTCTAGGGAATTGCTCACTGTCTATGAACTCAATGAGGGCTTTCGTGCACTATGCAAGGGCTGGCATCCATCTGCCATAGGAGTTATTCCTTATGTCGGTCTCAACTTTGATGTATATGAATCTCTGAAGGAATGGAATTATCTTTTTTTTCCGGACAAGTTTGGTGTTTGATCCTTGGGGCTGAGCAATCATGGGATGATGCTAGCACTTTACCTTAAAGTGAGCATTGTGAGCTTTTTCTGCAACAGGTTATCCACTGGAATTTTTCTTGCAGCAGACTCTCCTCCGGAGCCTTTTCCTGCATCAGACCCTCCTCCGGAACTGTCCTGTATCAGACCTTCCTCCGGAGCTTTTCCTGTAGCAGGTCCTCTACCAGAATTTTTCCTGCAACAGACTCCTTAGGAGCCTTTTCCTGCATCAGGCCATCCTCCGGAACTTCTCCTGCATCAGGCCATCTTGCGGAACTTCTCATGCATCAAACCCTACTCCGGAATCTTTCCCGCAGCATACCCTCCTCCAGAGCATTCCTGCAACAGACCGTCCACCGGAATTCTTCCTGTATTAGGCCCTCATCCGGAGTTTTTCCTACAACAGATCCTCCACCGGAACTTTTTCCTGCGTCAAACCCTCCTCTGGAATCTTTCCTGCATCATACCCTCCTCCGGAGCATTCTTGCAACAGACTGTCCACAGGAATTATTTCTGTATTAGGCTCTCCTCCTGAGCTTTTCCTGCAACAGATCCTCCACCGGAATTCTTCCTGCAGCAGGCCCTCCTCCGGAGTTTTTTTCTGTATCAAACCCTCCTCCGGAGTTTTTTTCTGTATCAGACTCTCATTCAAAGTTTTTTTTCTGTATCAGACCCTCCTCCGAAGTTTTTCCCGCAACAAGGCCCACCTTCAAGGCCTTTTTCCTTTTTTTTCATTTTTTTTTTTGTAGGTCAAACCCAACATTTTTTCTAGAGGTTGTTTACTTCCCTGCAAACTCTTCTACAGTATTACTTGTAGAAGCCTTCCGCCTTCCTACAGACATTGCAGGAACTGCAGTCAACTAGAAGTCAGTTTTTCTTAAAAGTTGTATACTTCCCTGCAAACTCCCCTGCAACATCACCTGTAAGGGTCTTCTGTCTACCTACAACACTGCAGGAACTACATTCAAAGACAACCACGGTTGTCTACTTCCCTGTAAACTCTCTTGCGACATTACCTGTAGAAACCTTCTACCTACCTACAAACAATGCAATCAAAGACAACCCCATCTATCTATTTCCCTGCAAACTCCCTTGCAGCATTACCCGTAGGAGCATTCTGCCTACCTACAGACACTATAGAAACTGCACTCAATGAAGAACCGAAGTACATGAAGAACCGTAGTACATGAAAAAGACTTCAAAGTTCTACTTCACAAGATTTTCCTCACCCATTGTTTCATGTTTTCAAATCCAAGTTAAACATGGTTTTCAACCATGTTTCAACTTGAGTGGGAGTGTTAGAAGTTATATTAGAAAATAATTTATTCCGGTGAGAAATTATGAGGTGAGAAATTATGAGGAATAAATTATTTTCTTATATTATGAGTTATATTCTTTCATATTTTATATTTACTTCTTTGGATTAGAAGTTACTTTCGTTTTTATTTTAGGCTTTCCAATTTTATGTTATTTGCTTTTATCCCCAACTAATTTACATGAATTGAATAATTCAAGATATTAGGTGATATATCTTTTCTTTCATATTATTTTCTGTTTTTATTAACTTTCATGTTCTAGGATTCATATAAAAGACTATTTATACTTCCTCTCTTATCAATGAAAAAAATTTAGCTTTGTTCCGTATTAGTCTGAATTTCAAATGGGAGATTTCCATTTCAGTGAATTTAAAGGTTTAAAGGCCCCCCTTAAAGGAAATGACATGCATTTTAAAACTAGTAAGAGACACTAACTTTTTTAAACAGCAATTATGCACCGGTGCCTTCACTAAACCGGAGGACTTGTTTCAGACTTTCATTTTCTGTTTTAATATATGCTGCCTTTAGTTTCATGGAATCATAAAAATTATGGTAAATATCCATTCCAAAATAAATCCAAAATGTATTAAATAAATAGAAATGGCAAAAAGAAACCTCGTCTATTTTCCGCTTCAAAGATGCAGATAAAGAAGATTTCTTCTCAATGCTGGCCAAGTCGGTTGTTTTAGACGCAACATTTAAAGGGCATTCCATCCTTTTCTCCAAAATACGCACCGACTTTGCATCACTTGGTTTGGCAGAATTTGGTTTGCTCTTGTTCACCTCTATTGTTCTGGAGCCAAAAGAATAGTCTAATTCTTAAACAAAGTAAACATGAAAGAATGACTGCAACAGGAAAAATGTCATTTCATACTTCGTAATAGCAGAGTCAAGAACACCAGGATGATTGCTATCACCCAAAGCGGCATCCTTACTAGTGTTAATGAACTGTGAACCAACTCTATTGCTGGAAACATGTTTTGCTATGACATTCTCTTCTTAAGAATTTAATACCACATAATAATCAGAAAAAACAACAAGATCCCAACAAATAGAAAAACAAATTTGTTACCTTTCACAGAACTGGTTTTATTGCCAGCAGATGACGCCTTAGGGTCAATAGTAGCATCAGAAACGGGTTTCTGAAGCCTAGTCGTTGCCACATTTTTTGCATTCATTAAAGTTTGGTGGGACGCACTGAAAGTTTTAAGTCGTAAGCTGGAACAAATTCATATTAATAAACACGTTTAAAAGGTATAGAAAATTCTCAAGGAAAATAACATGAAATAAAGGATTTTTAAATCTGTCAAGAATCTAAGCATATTGACAAAAGCAAAAGCCTAAAGAAGCAAGAAGAAGGTGGGATTTCCATTAAAATAGCAATTTCCGTTCAATTAACTAAAGATGCTAATGAAGTGCTTCCTTTCCATTAAAGTAAAATGACAGCTGTTTCATACTTGCAGACTTTCCACCCATGTTTTCCATTAAAGTTAAGAGTTCTGTAGAAAACCAATGTTATACTAAACCCACATTACTTGCATCCTTCCCAACAATTATTCAACTAAATTTTCCCTGGAAAGACAGACTTTTGAGTTTTTCTTTCTTATTTGGGAATTCTTCAAGACTTTTTATTCTTCTTTTTTAAGGGAAAGACCCTTGAAGACTGGATAGCTTGATAGCATATTTATGTCAAACATTAAACATAAATAAATAAATAAATAACATGTACATTTTGAAACAAAAACCACAAAAAAAAGATCAAATAAGAAAGCTTGATACATACAACTCTAAAGTTTTTTTCTTTGAACTCCACTTTCAATTGAATCTTCTGCAATTTTTAGTCTGGTGATGCAAACTTGTTTCAGAAATTTGTGAAGATATGTTATACTTAGCATCAAAGCAGTTAACCAAGATAAAGTAATGGGTCTTTAGCAATATTTATTTCCAGTTCCATATGCATGAATTAGAATTTCAATGCTTGAAAACCACATCATATCACTCTCTGAAAGACCAAATCATGTAAATGTTGGCAAATCTAAATTTTCCAACAAATGAGGAAAAGCAATTAACAGATGATTCAAAGCAATTAAAATAACTATTATTCACTTTAGTTCAAAAAATGATAACAAACTATTTTAAGCATATAGCTTGAAATACTAGAAATATCTCATAATCACAAGCTTACTTATAAAGTGTTATGATATTCTATAAAGCTTACGGGACGTCCCATAACAACTGGAAAATCTATATTTATACACTTTAATTTGACTGTTAAGATGTCATCTTCTTTATTTTATCTTGGATCCTCCAACGTAGAAGGATATCTCATTCACAATAAAATCACTTCACATTTTACATCCTGATACGCGGGAATCATATTCACATTCACCTGTTCTCGTTAGCGTTGGATGATGCATGAGTGGTCTTTGTTCTGGACTCCAACGTAGAATTCAATGGCTTTGATATTAATGCTGGGAGTTGTTGGGCAATATTATCTTCCAACTTACTGATAGCTTTTGACTGTAAGCCAGCGCTCATTAATCCACGCAGCTTTGCAGATCCTCCAAATGTTATGTCCCTGGTAAATCATGTCATCCATTTCATTCTGAAAAACAGAAATGAATACTCCAAATTCCAATAAATTTGAATCATTAATACTTTTTTATCAGCATCGGGATTCATTTACACTACAGCCAACGTTCTTATGTTTTAAATCGCTGAATCATTTGACAAGTACGTATATAAATAAAAAAGACAGAGAAGTTGAGTATTCAAAATTTAGCAATTTTTTTATCTTAAGTTAGCCATTTGTATTTTTAAGGGCTTTCAAGAAACGAACTTAAAAGTGATAAAAGACGCATTATATGGAACATGGCACCTCTTCAGTGGTGGTAGAATAAGAGTTTGTCGTGAGTTCTGTTTCTCAGGTGGTAGTTCAAGTTTTTGGCATGGATTCTGCTTCTGATCAATATTCCTCACTCCCTCAATAGATTTATTTGGACCAGTGGAGTTGTTAGCATCTTTTCTAATTTGAATTGAACCAGTGAGACTTCCGCTTATCCACGTTGGTGGGCCTTGGCTCTGATTCTGAAGCACATTACCAGGATTTGGTAATTCATTCTCACTTGCTTTTGTCCAGCATCCTGAATTATATGAATGTACAGGGCTAGAGCTCATGGAAGGCGAACTGCTGATTGGCTGTATAGAACCATGCTTTTTCATTATTTCTCTTGGTTTGTCAGCATCCAAAGGTGTGCTCGCTGTCTGGATTTCCGGCAGAACTACTTCTGCAGAACCATCACCAGAAGACGGAAGACAGAAATATTGGTTGTTATCAGAATTTTCTTTTGTTAAGTAATTTCCCTGAGAATGTTCCCTCTGTGCCATAGCAAGATAATTTTTTTTCGTATGATTTTCTGGAATATTAGTTCTGTCGCCAATAGATAGTTGGGTTTTGTGAGCAGAATCAGAAAGTTGGTCTGAAAAGGTGAAAAACTCATAAGCATTTCTAAAGTAGAACTATCTTCTGAAAGGATTCAGAAACATGACAAGTATGTTAATTTTGAACCCCTTGATATGTTGGTGCTTGTGGAGATATTACCAGCTGACTGATGCTTCTTTTCATTGTTAGAAGAGTTCTCTGGTACATTTTTAACGGAAAAATTGCAAGGTCTTTCATCCTCCGTTGATTTTGAATCAAGGTCAAAACTGTCCCAGTAGAACCAAATTCAGAAAAAAAATGCATGAATTTTGACATGGAATTGTTTATATTAAAATACCATGCATCAGCCATCGGCAAGTGAAAGAAAATAGTGGGTTGATATCCACAAAAATGGCATACCTGTTGAAATCAAAATCAAATGAGAATTTGTCGCCTTTTAGTTCCTTTAGTCCTTTATCAAATTCTTTGGACGATTTCTCATTTTTCTTTTCATTTTTCTTAGACGAATCAGGAAAATCAAGATCAGGTACATCCAACTTGAAGGAGGGCAGCTTGTCAAAGTTCCCACTAAGTTCAAAATTATCTCTAGAGAAAAATTGTCATCATTAGACACTTTATATATGAAAGTGATATTTTGATTTAATTCTAAAGGGAAAGCAAAAGATAAATTTCTCCAAACTCGGTAGCTTGTATGAGATCATAAAGTGATTTTATTTTATAATAAATAAAAATAATTAATAATCGGACGACTTACAGTTCATCAAATTTAAAGGAAGGCTTTATATTCTTTGGGACTGTCTCCATGCCAAAATCTATTGAATCATTTCCCAATTTTGCTGACTTCCAGGAGTTGAAAAAATCCTTCCCAAAATCATCATCTATGAATCCGAAAATAGCAGATAAGCAAAATGCTGCCAATTCAGTAAATAAAAATGGCAAGAAATTTTGCATTGCAGTAAATAACTTTGTATTCATGAAGAAAAACAAAAAGAGCTAAGAAAATGAAACGGTGCTCATTTGCATTTAGAGTCCATAAGATTAAATAGTTCTGTGACTTCTACAAATTGTGGATTGGCAACGGCAGAAGATTTGTCAATAATAAAAAAGAAATAGCTCAATGTCCTCTTTGCTTCAAATTCCTGAGATAAGCCAATAAGGAGAAACTTGTGTATTAGAGAGAGAAAACTAAAACCTGGAGTTGTACTTTTCTTCAAATCTGCATTTGAAGCTCCTTTCTGCATGTCTTCTACTTGACGTGTATACCAATAATTTGTAGTCTACCAACCCGAGACAAGAATATAATGAAGTTAAGGACAAGAAAAGAGGAATGAAAACAAAGATAAATATCAATAATAAACAATAAATACAAAAAGACACAAATTTCTTTTTCAGATACAAAGAATAATTTGTTTGTATTGGCCGGAGGATGTTACACCTCTTTGAACAGTGAAATAAATTAGCACTTAACAACTAAAAATCACATTGCTTCCTGCTCCATATTCATTATAAAATTATTCATTTTACTTAGGATTTTGCAGGAATAAAATTCTCAAGATTTGCAGCTTGACCATGAGCATGACGTCAATTTCATCATATCAAATTCATGATCACAACACTGCTCTATGAAATCTATTCTAGCAAATCGTTAGATAAATGATTATTTGTATCACAATTTCTATCCAGCAATATGTTCAATCCTATCAAAGCCAGATTCATTAAATTGGTGAATAGCATACAGAATAAGGCAAATGTTATAAATCAAGAATAGCTTCCCCTTGTCTAGAAATTTTTGCTCTGAGATTTACCTCTGAGTGATTAACAATTTTTTTCTTGTTGAATTGCAGCTCCATAAGGAAGAAGAATCTCTATCTCGAAAAATATAGCATGAATAGCAGATTTATTTCAAACAAATTATAGCTTGTTAAACTCCCAAACCATCAACAAAAAAGGTAAGAAAATTTATATGTTTACACCACTATATTTGTTTTATGGCTTACATTCCCCAGAGGAAACATATGCCAATAAATAATTCCTATAGTTTGTTTGGATTATATCTCTGTAATCCACATTCTCATATTTAAGAAGATATTAAAAATTGCAAAGCATAGACTAGGGACTGCAGAAGAAATTCCTTGATGTTTATTTATTCTCATGTCCAAATCATTAACCAAAGGCATTTTGAATATGGTTTTAAAACACCAAAAAAAGAGCATCAAGCTGTAATTGATACAAAAAATTTGGAACCAATTTCTAAACTAAAACATACTGGATAGTTTCAATATTAGTAACATTCTAAAGGGGTATAATGGACAACTGAAACACCAAGATCTTTGTCATTGTTCAAACATAAGAGAATCATCAAAGAAAATACTCTCTTTTGTTTTCTGAATTCATATCTGGAGAAGCATCCGCACATTTCATACATGTACGGCATTCCCTACCTTGTTTGCATAAGCATAACCTCCTTAAGGACATCATCCCTGTAGGATCTAAATGCAACAGCAGGGGTGTGTTTCCTATTTAAGCGCTCAGTGATTTTAACTTCATTATCTAAGCAAATGTTTATTTAGATCCATTATCTCCATTATCTAATTCCTTTTGTTTTCTATTTTTCTCCATTATCTAAGCAAATGTTTATTTAGATCCATGACAATACAGAAATCAGGGCAGTAACTAAATCAAGAAATTTTGTTGATCAATTTGTCATAACATCCAAATCGCTTATTCCTTCCACAAAAAAATGTAGAAATATTCGAGGGAGAAACGCTCCTCGACTGAGCCCCGAGTTCTAATCATTAGTTGGAAATTAAAGTCCATAAGACAAATGAATGCACCTTATTGAAGAGAGAGCATAGCGATCAGCATGTCTTAAAAAGGTGCCTGCCAGGATTCTAAAATCATTCAAGAACCATAAATCATTTTGTATCTGTAAAGAAAATTTAAAAGGGATTACAGTATCTAATATTCATATAAGCATATAAAAGACCAGTTAGAACGGTATAATTAATATATCCAACTTGAAAGCTTTCGTTCAAGCTGTAGGCTAGATTTCTCGAAGGAATAATGATCAGACTTCATGGACATAGAAAACTTCACCAAATTACATAATCTTACAAAATGTCACAAAAGCTCTTGATTCAGAGAAGCAACCGCGCAAAAAAGAATATAACAACTCCACTTACATTCTCAGAAACATTCAAAATGAGGCCAAGAAACAAAGCAATTAACCTAAGCAGTAATAAAAAAAAACACTCGTGCTGGAGCGAGAGAAGAATCTAAGTGAAGGTAAATGAGGGAGTGAGCGAGAGAGATAGAAAGAAAGAGAGATTGCAAGGGCTCACTTGCTTGAGATGGATGAGCGATTCGCCAATGACTGGTGCCTTCGCGTCGGAAGAGCTGTTCGTGGCTGCGCACTCCTATTTATAGGTTCGGGATCCGAGTTCTGCAGCACCAGTCGCCATCTAGCGGGCCGGATGAGCGTCAGGTGGGCTGGGCCTTCCTATTTGTACTATATCGCGTAAATTAATCCCGCAGGTGGTCTTTTTCCCGTATTAATCAGGGCAATCACAAGTGCATTCGCTTAAAAAGTAATAATATTAATTTTTATTCATTATTATTATTATTATTATTTTGAAAAATAATGATTACAACTAACTTATATAAAAATAAAAAAATATAATAAGAATCATAAATATATTACAGACTCAACAGCAACAACAACAAGAAGTTTTTATCCCACAAATTGGGATCGGCTACACGAATACTTTTTCGTCGTTATGCCATTCTAACAAATTAAGATCATTTTGTTTATATAATAAGCTCAAATTATTTTAGGTCCACCTCTGCCTTTCATACCACAAGTCAAATCTAAAACATTTTCTCCCTTAATCAGATCATCAGATGGTTGAAGTTTAATGTGACCAAACCATCTAAGACGACTCTCTCTAATCTTATCTGTCATTGGAGCTACACCAACTCTTTCACAGATACATTCCTTTCGTATTTTAAAGGTCAAGCTACCTAACTAAGAGTCTGTTTGGGGCAGTTTATAAGTGTGGTGGCGTTTTTGAAAACGTCGTCTAACCGTTTGCTTCGCGCGTTTTTGAAAATGATGTCTGCCGCGTTTAGGTTTTTTACACTAAACGCAGACTATGAATCGACCCCCGCGGTCTACCCGCGGGCCGCGTTTCATGATAAGCTGCTTATCCTGAAACGCACAAGCTGCCCCAAATAGACCCTTAGTTTTATGCTTCTCGTTTAAAGGCCAATATTATGTGCTATAAAGCATTGTAGGTCTCAATGCCATCATATAAAATTCTCCTCCGAGTCCAAGCGGTAATTTTCTATCACACAATAGGCTCGCTTCATTCATCCACTTTAACCATCCAACTTCAATTCTACTAATAAGGTTCCCACAAATATCAGCACCACTTTTTAAAAAATAATAATATTTTGATGTGATATGAAAGTACTGTGGTATAAATATAAAAATAGAATTTAAGTGTTAGATATGTAGTTATATAGGAATTGAGTGTTGTCTATTTTTATTATCTCAAAATCATGGATAGCATTGACGGGAGTGCTTGTTCACCCTTTGCTTTTAGTCCCACATCAAAATATCAGTTTATTACTATTCTTTAAAAAAGATGGCATTAACCGAACGGGCAAACCTTTTTCTCCATTTTGTGTCTCTGAAATCAACATGTTTTATGATATTTATTAATACTTTGAAGTGATTTAGGCATTATCAATTAACTGTACAGTTTTAATTTTTTTTTTGCTAGTTTGAATAAAATTAAAATGACATATGTCGTTAATAGGCCGCGGGACGGCAATATGTGGACAACAACGATTTTTTTATGTTAAACAATTCTTTCAGAATTCATCCAAAAATCATATGTTTCAAATAAATTTAAAATATGTATAATATATTATTATATAAATAATATATATAATATAATATAATATAAATAATTATATAATTTTTCTTATTTTTTTGAGCTAAAAGCAAAAAAAAAACTGTTCGTTTTCAACTCATAATTTGAGGCTAACGAATGAACAGAACACGAGTTACTTAGCGAGCCGAACGAGCTTTTCGTGAAGAAAGAGCTTTTTTGACAGCCCTAATTGACTGCAACTAAATTTTACGTTAAATAGATATTATTTAATCTAACAAATTTTAATTTATCAAATTCATCGCGCAGAAGAATTTACAGTCAACAGTGACATAAATCCATCTCATACTCGAATTTATTAAATTCATAAATAATAACAGAGCATTGAATTTATTTATTTATTTACTTATTTTATGCCTAGATTTAACCTAAATAATCATTAATTTTAATCAATACCATCCTACCAAATACCAAATTAAAATAACAAGAGAATACATTTCAAGTATATTATAAATTTACATTCTATAATTGCAGAGAAACACAAGGCATGGCCCTTTCTTCAGAAGAACCAAAAAAAAAAAAAAAAAAAAAACATTACTTCTTTATTGAGACGATTTCCCACCGTTACAAGCAATTATTAGGTGCGGAGCACGTACATGTGAATTCTATTGTATTTTAGTCGTATTGATTGTTCCAGTATAATGAATACAATTAAAATATAACAAAATCTATATGTACGAAATCGCAACCCAACGACCCCTTGAAGCAAAAGAAAATGTGACAAAGTAAACCCTAAAACCTAATTTTATGCCCTAGAATGCATATAGTATACGTAATCCGGCTTCGATCCCGGAAAAGGAGATTGCCTCTGGTATACAAGTGAAGCAACATAAATCAGTATGCTTGATGTTAAACCCCATGTGACAAACTTATTGTTATTGGTTTCATAACCAAAATAATGCAACACATACTTCTTACACAACACTACGTGCTCCTCCCACATATGATTTTCATCCTGCATGCATTTTTATCTCACATAGTTATTGCAGCATTTGAAGACATAACACCCAATTTTATGTAGAAATACAATAAAATATGGATAGTTGAATCAAGTATGATAAGAGAGATGAGACCTTGAGAAACATTTCTAGGGGTGCATCAAATATAGTTTCCACTTCAGCAGCGTCTAGAATTGGTATGAATGCCTTTTTATCAGTTAGTACACCAATCACAGGGACGACTGGGTAAAGATGCTGCAGAATAAAGTTAAAATGGAGTTAAGATTGGCCTCTAATGAAGTTTTAGCAGTAATTTGTTCTCTATAGTTTGATGATTTTATTAAAAAATAAAAATATAGCACACAAGGGAGTGTAGAGAGGTACTGAACCAAACAATGGAGTGATCTATGTAGCATCTTAATCGACATACGAAGTTCGAGATAAAATTCAATTTGTTTTATGTTATTAGTAACTTCATTCATATTTGATCTGTCGTGAGGTGTACAGATACCATTTACTCATGGTGTCTGTTTGTTTTGTGTTCCGACCATCACCATGTTTGGGGAACTACTTTCTTGCTGTTTTATAAAATTTTTTGTGATGGTCAGTTTTTTTTTTTTTTTTTTCAATCTGACAATTGAAAGTGCACTGGCTATAAGAAAGTGTTGTCTGATTCTTTGGAAAAAATTATATGTATTTATAATTCCCGTCATAGCTTTCTCAGAAGTTGTTTTCTTAACAACAACTTTATAACCATCCTTCTAAAATGCTGCAACCACTCTAAACTTGCTCTTAATTTCTAAAAATGCTAATTTATTGAAAATTAAAACAACCATCAGAATTTTAGAGTAAATAATTTTAGTGTTAGATTCAATTTTTTCAAATGTTTGATTTAATCTCCGAACTCATGAAATCTAAAATAAATTGGTTCTATGAGAGCATTCTAGTCTTTGGACAAAAATTAAAATAAGCATTTAAGCTTTTTTATGATCAATTTGAGCTAATATTAAGCTGAAAAGATATATAAAAAGTCTAAAATATCCTCATGAAAAGCTTTACTTCACCAATTTCATATAAATAAATGTTAAATTTAATGGTGGGATCATGTTGGTCAATATTTACTTGAGGGCTAAATTGAACATCCAAAAAAATTAGGATTAAAATGGGCAAATCTAAAGATAATAAAGGACACTTTTAATCATTCATGCTTTGCTATATTTTTTATTTTTGATAAACTAAAATTGTTTTGCAAACATAAAATCTAAAATCAATAACATTAAGAGCAAGCCTGTGAAATAATCATAAATAAAGTTATTTAGTCATCACCTTATCAAACTAAGTACATATTATTCATCTAAAATGTCAACATGTCAACAATTCGCATGATTAGCCGTGTGCTCCTAACGAGATGGAAACTTTCCTTTATCAATTTTCAAACAATCAAGATGTGGATTCAGTAAATGGCATCATCTTCGAGTGTGTGAACCATGATTCATGCATTAGAGAGTGTGTCAACCAAAATGCTATCTCCGCCTAATGTGGCGATATGACATTGCTTGGTGGGTTGAGCTAGACGTCAATGGTCGGAGGCATATCAAGGACGAGAGACGGGATGCAGGTAGGGGAGTGGAAGAGGAAGAAAATTTGTCGAAGAGACTATGTTTCCCTGTTAGTACATGGGTGATAATAAGATAATGTTAAAGGTTGGTAAATTTTTCCTAAATATCATCATATAAGTTGGATGAATTGGTGCATCGAAAAAAATAAAAAATGACACATAGATGCATAATAAAATGAAACTTTAAAAGGATGTGATCGGAGGTCCCTTGTATCAATTATAATGAAACTCTCTAAAATAATGAAGCTCAATAATAGCCATGGTTGTCAAATGACCATAACCAAAATAAAGTTAACAAGAAGATTGAAGTAATAAAACATTAGTTTCAATAGAAATAGTGGATATTAGTTAAATGACAAGTTTTGTAATTATCCCAAAAAAATTCAAATTACACTACTCAATTCCAAGATAATCAAAGAGTAAAGGTCTAAGTTTTGTTATAGTTGTCCATAGAAAAATAAAATGTAATTTTATTCACAAGAAAAATTGAAAATGAAAGAAATGTAGTAATGCAGTGATGAATGCTATGATTATGCAACAAAATTTGTGACTGTTGAATCCTAATTTGTCCTAGAATCACATTCAATGGATAGAGCATAAGTAGGAGAGAGAAAAAGATGAGTGAACTATAATGAATAATGAAACATCATTCAAATCATATCTTAATCATAAAATGATCTTCTTATTTATACGGAAAATGGTATAATATAATGATGTTATATTTTTATATATTTCTGATATTTCACATGCATGAGCTTATTTTATGGCTGCTCCCGGGGTCGGCCAGCTAAACTTAATTGGCTTCGTGTAGGCAATAACAGCTCGGTCGGCCGAGATTTGCTCGATTGCTTGAGTTTACTTGATATGGGTCGACTGATTATTACAGCATGGTTGTCAATCATCAACCCTTGATGAGGGGTCTATGGATATCTCTAGAATAGTTGGAGATGATAAGGGACATGATCTTCCTTGGACACTACAGGAAAACTGTGAATTTGCGTTAGAATTGGCATCAGACTTATTTCCGACGCAAAATTAGCTACCTTTTAACATCAGTTTAGTGTCGTTGCACAGTTCCGCTTCCAAAAAACTGCGTCAACTAGTCGATGCTAATGCCCTAAAAGAGCCCTCCCGCGAACTGTAGCTCCACTTCATGCTCATTTGCTACCTTCGACTTTTGGTTGTCGTCTCCATGGTCTCCGAGCTTCTTCGGCAATTTCAGGTCCGATTCATCGTTCCAACCCCATTCAATGTGAGAAATCTCCTTCCACGCCTACAAGCTTTGGCTTGGCATAAGTTTTCATCTTTTTTTTTCCTTGCATAGGTTTTAGATCCGAAAATACATAAGTTTTGCTCAATTTTTTCCGTATTCCATTGTTAGATATGCAATACATATAAATTTCATGGTTTTCCCTGAGTCTATGTGTGAGATATGTAAATACATAAGAAAATTATGCTATGTATGAAAATTTTGGTGTGAGATTTGTAAATGCATAAGAAAATTGTGTTATGTGTGTAACTATGAACTTTTGGTTTGAGATATGATAAAGCATGAGAAATATTGTGCTATGTATGTAAATATGAAATTTAGGAGCGAGAAATGTAAATGTATAAGAAATTTTTTATGTATGTAAAGATGAAATTTAAGTGTGAGATATCGTGAATACATAAGAAAATTGTGGTATATATGTAAATGTGAAATTTAGGTGTGAGATATGTGAATGTATGTATAAGAAATTCTGTGCTATTTATGTAAATATGAAATTTAGAAGCGAGATATGTAATGCATAAAAAAATTGTGGTATGTATGTAAATATGTAACTTAGGCGTGAGATATGTGAATTCATAAGAAAATTGTGGTATGCATGTAAATATAAAATTTAGGTGAGAGATACGTGAATGTATAAGAAATTTCGTGATATATATGTAAATATGAAATTTAGGAGTGTAAATACATAAGAAATTTGTGCTATGTATTTAGGTTTGAAATTTAGGTGTGAGATATGTCCATACATAGGAAATTTATGTTATGTATGTAAATAGGAAAATTTTGGTGTGATGTGTAGGTGCACATCACACATAAATTTGTGTTATGCATGCACATAGAAAAATTTAGGTTGACTCTCTTGCGTGCTATGGGGTTTCAGGTATGATGTGCAGGTGGCCTAAGGTTTCAAGTATGATGTGCAATGTGTATGTGCACTAATCTATAGAGCTGCATTAATGATATGGAAGAATATTTGAAAAGTTAGATCGTGGATGTATAACTGTTTATATCCAGAAAGAAAAAAATTAACTCATGATGTTATTGCTTTTGTAGAAAATTATGCATGTGGCATCGCAGCAGACCGTTTACCTCTCAAAAGGAAAGTTTCGATGCCCCTCCGCGAAACACAAGAATCAAGCGTACCTGACACCTGACGAAGTGAAGTTGGACCTATACCATAGGGGATTTAAACCCTATTATTGGTATTGAACTTCACATCATGAATTTGAACTAGATGTTCAGTACGGTCGTGAGGGAGTCTCATCAAGTTATGATCCACCAATTATTCACGATTCTGACATATACGAGCAAACGATTGAAGATACGAGCAGGGTTCATTTTGTTGGGAGTGTGTCTGATGATGATAAAAAACTAAACAGTGTAGCACAACAATTCTATGAACTATTAATTGATGTCCAAAAATTATTGTGAGAATGATGTACTTTAAACACAAAGTTAACAGTCACCATAAGAATGCTGAGTATCAAACCTGATTTTAACATGCTCAGGGAATGCTTCAATCAAGTAGCAACATTATTAAAGAAGACAAACAGTAATTTAGTTCCAGAAAGTTTGTATAGAACTAAAAAGTTAGTGGCAAAGTTGGAGCTATTATCTAAAAAAAATAGATTGCTGCATCGATGGTAGTATGTTATATTACAGGAAGAATGATTACAAGAGAAAAAAATGCATATTTTGCAATGCTGATAGGTTACAACCAAGGGGAAGAAAGAGTAAAAATCAGAAGAATATTACTTACAAATGTCTCTTTTATTTTTCTCTCACTTCAAATCTCCAACGACTGTTTGTTTCTATGCGCACAACTCCCCACATGACGCGACATAATACTAGATCTGTTAATGCTAGTGCAATGACTCATCCCTCGGGTGGTGAAGCTTGAAAACACTTCGATCACAGTTATCCTGATGTTGCAACAGACCACACAATGTCAGGCTTGGCTTATGTGCAGATGAGTTCACACCTTACAGTCATGCTGCAACACCATATTCTTGCTAATCAGTTATTATCACATCATATAATTTGTCCCCTGATATGTGTAACTTTGTCGTTCTATTGTTGATCATACCAGTGTTCACATAGCCCAAAGAGTAAAATTAATGTGTACTTACAACCTCTTACGGATGAGCTACAGGTATGGGTCTACAATTATTATGACCCTGACAAGGGGCCTTTTGTGCGTCTCTAGGATGGTTGGCGATGCTAGGAGATAGGATCTTCCTTGGATCGGCTTTTCTGCGACGATTACTTGAATGTTCGTTTGCCTCTTTTTTTTTCTGAATCGCTCTTGTATCTTTCGGTCTTCTTTAGTCTTACTGACTCTAGCTCGAATAGCTTTACTCGGTCAGATAAATGGGCTTCATGGTCTTCTATTGGTGGCCCCCCATTCATCGTACTCTTTCTTCTAGACCGTTAAATTTCCTCATGATCAACGCTAACACATTTATGATGTAAAGTGACAATGCAACGATGCATGCTATGTCAATGAAAAATGTTTTAAGCAATGCATAGAGGTCTGCAGTTATAGAAAAAAGTAAGAGTGCTGCAATAGTGCAAACTTGTAGGTTAAAGACAAGGATGATGGGTACATCTTATGCAAATGCTAAGAAAAGTCTTTTAAGTCTCTAATATTATGAGAAACATTGGAGAGAATTGATGTGTATTTCATTTCAATATTCGTGTAGTATTTATGGACAAGTAATGATAATTAAAAATAATTGTAATAGTTCATCTATAGATGAGTTGGTAGAAAATTAATTTGGAAAACAATGGTCATGCTATCCTCCTTAATGGTTTTTTTTTTTTAACTGATGATAAATGTTATAAGCCACTTCAAACATTTGGATTCAAGTTGGAGAACCCAAATGACATGAAAAAACATTAACCCAACCATATGGTTTGAAGAACTATATATATATATATATATATATATATATATATATATATATATATATATATATATATATCTCAAATGTTTAAAACTTAAGGGCCCAAGTGCAAGTTTCCTAAAAAAAACTTATCTAAATTATGTCCTTTTTGGTAAGAAATTAAATCAAGATAGTGCAGCATTGTATTTCAATAAAAATATACATTTTTGTAGCATAAATATAATGTAATGGCACAGTGCTCACAAATATAAGGCGAAATCAGCATTATTTTATTATGTAGGGTTGGTAAAATCATCAAATATTTAATTTTTATAAGTACAAGACAAAAATTATATCAAATGATACAAAATTACAAAATTACCTTAGACTATATAAAGATATAAAATTTTATTACTTGTAGATATAAGTGATAAATTTCAAGATGAAGCTGTGGACATAGCTTGGTTCTGTCTCTCCTTACAAATGCACCAATTGGAATCAATATATATATATAATTAAGTGAGTATTAATTTTAAATAGCAGACAAAATGCATCCAACTTACCATCTAATAAATGATAATAATTTATCAGGATTGTCATGCTATTCTAGTTAACGAAAAAGTGCTATAAAATAAAGCTACAATAACTGGACAAAAATATTACGTTCGTCTGGTAAACGCACCCGGGAGAGGAAGGGTTCAAGAATTGCCACAACAGCGACCAGAGAGGGATCAAGACCGATCTCCTCCTTTGCCTCTCTGACAGCAGTTTCCCTGAAGTCAGCATCACCCGCCTCCACCATCCCCCCCGGCAACGACACCTCTCCTGCAACCAAAAAGCCCCACCGGATGCATAAATCAGTCAAGACACACCAAAATTTCTTCCTTTGTGGACAAGGCGGTCGGAGAGGGAGAAGAAACCGGAGTGAGTTGAGAGTTTGGAGGAGCGCTTGGTGAGAATAACTCTGATGTCTCCCTTCTCGCCCTCAAATAGGCAGACCAGAACTGCGGCACTTTTTGAATGAAAGCGCTGAGGAGGGAAGGCGGACAAGGAGACACCTTTGCATGGATCATCCTCGGCGGACGCCTCGCCAGAAAGTTGGCGGCTTTTTGGCTTGTGGTGGCGGAGCTGGAGGATTAGAGCATGGAGGCGGGGGGTGGGATTGGTGGGCGTGGACATTATGGATGGATCAGAGGATTTTGGAGCAATATTCTGGAGTTGGCCACTGGTTAGTCAACTGGGGCTAAATGGTTCTGTTTGGCCGGCTGAAAGGTAGGGGAATTATTTATTCTTTATTTTTTATTCTTTTATTTTGTTTAGATTTATGGCGACAGAATTTTACATATTTTGTGCACATCAGATGCCCGCATGAATTTTTCAATGAATCAAATACTCTGTGAGCCAGCTCGAATTTAGCTCCAAGAGTGAGCTTGATGAGCTAATAAGCTAATTAGCTTGATCTAACTCAGACTCGGCTCGTTAGCTTATGAACTAACTTGTTTAAAAATTAATTAATATAAAATATATTCAAAATAAATCAAAATTTAATGTTTAATGTTTAAATTATTAAATTTATTTTAAATAATAATATATTATATTTTATATTTAGTAAATTCTTATTAATTATCTCTTAACTATTTATTTTATTTATCAATTCAGTATAAAATTAATTTGAATTAATCTTATTTTCACTCTTTCATAATACAAACTTGTTTCCTGAGCCGATTCTAATTTGTAGAATTAACCTTAATCTCGAGCTCCAACTTGAGTTCCAGCCCAATTGTCATGCCTGTACAATAATTTTTTTTGTAATAACCTTATGCCAAACAAAATGGATAAGTACTTCATTTAGAAGTTGTTTGCTATTAAATATTCTTTTGAGCAGGGGTGAGCATTAAGTTGTAGGGGTGTAGACGAGCCGAACACGAGCGAGCCAGGCCCAGCTCGTTCTCGGCTCGTTTATATTTTGAGCTCGAAAAGTGTGTTCGTGTTTACTCGTTTGTTTAGCGAGCAAACACGAGCCGAACATGAGCCGTTCACGAACAAAGAGTTGTTTTAACAACTCAATCACGTACTCATAAGATATTAAGGATTGGGGCAAGATTTAAAATTTATTGTTTATATTAAAACATCATTTGAATCTAATTTAATAATTTTTATTCTTTTTTACTTAATTAATACTTTTAATTGATTATAAATCATTATAGCGATATAGTCAATTAAATTTTTTTAAAATACTACACATCAGAATATATATATATATATATATATATATATATATATATATATATATATATATATATATATATAATTGATGAGTAATATTTCGAGCGAAAACGAGTCGAACGTGAGACGAACGAATCTTTGCTCGTATTCGGCTCATTAACTTAACAAACCGAACACCAGCTGCTCGCGAACAACGAGCCATTTTGACAGCCCTATTAAGTTGGTTGATTTGGCTGTGTCTATTTCCAAATTAATTTATGGATTGCCACCTAAATTCATAATTTGAAAAAATCAAATCAATCAAAACTAGCCGACCGAACTAAAACTTGATTCGGTTTTAAAATTTTGGTCATGAATAAACCGAAATTTAAATGTTTTCTCTTGGGAGCAATTATTTGTAATTAAACATTCTTTTGACTAGGGATATGCATTCGAGTTTGGATGGATTGGTTTACAAATTAATCAAATCGGTTGCAAATGGATCTGAATTCCGAAAATCAAACCGATCAAAATTTTTGATAAAACCAAATGAAATTTTAATCGATTTAAACAATCCAGTTATGAATCAGCCAAAATTTATTTGTTTGTTTTAAGTTTGAACAGACATTACAAATTACATATCTTACAAGTATAATATCAGTTTAATTTTATGAATCCTTCATTTATTTTAATCAAATGTTGAGAATATTATAATTTTTATTTTTTTATTTGTTTGACAAGAAATTAAAATATAGAAATGATATGTGCCTAAAAATTATATTAATATGCAAGAATCTCGGTGCACATTTTGATAAAGAACTTCAAAGATCAAAATTAGAAGTTCTTGCACTTTGATTTATGATCATGCAAAGGGTCTCAGGGAGGCGAACCAAGTGACATCAAAAAACTATCTGACCCAAGTCCAAGTGGGCTCAGATCATGCACTTAAAGCATAGTTGTAAGCTTTGAAATATATTTTGAGAAACTAAATGATCTTCAAATATAAAAAGTTTATAGTCAAATTGAGCATCTCGATAAATAGAATCTAGTGAGCTCATGATCACTTAATTCTGTCATCATTAAATCACTTAAATGCTCATAAAACGACATTTGGGTCATTTGATAGAGTGGTTTAGATTCATACAATATCTACATAGGATGTCGCTCATAAAATCTAAAATTAGACACCACACTTTTCATGAGGTGAGACATGGACCTAGAGAAGAAAGCTGAAGGAGCTTCAAGCTCTTGAGAGTTCCCGTGCTCCACAGTCACCAAACTGCCCCTGACTAGTTGTTGTCGCCGCTGGACTGCCCCTGACTAGCTGTCATCACTGTCGAACCACCGTCGCCACTATCAGGCTACCACTACTTGGACATCATTGGCAAGCCGATGACACCATCAGACCACATTTGCCTGACCACCACTGTATGGCTGCCACCACAGCCGAACCATTGATGCCCGACCACCGCCATTGAGTCGCTGCCACCACCACTACAAGACGATTGCTTCCCTCCACCACTGTCGAGCCATTGCCACCACTGAATCGTGTTGGTTTTCCATCGCCATCGACCGCTGCTACCCCTGCCCAACCACCGTCGTCATCACCGAACCATCATTTCCTGACCACTGATGCCTGACCACCACTAATATCAGATCAACCTTGCCACCAACAAACCACAGCAATCTGACTGCCTTTGGGTTCAAATTGCTATTGCTCGACCACTATAATTGAGCTCTCACTTTCTTCTAGCCACTGTCGCTGCATCAAATCAATGTAGTTTGACCACCGTCATTTCCGGAATACCATCGTCGCCACCATCTGACCTCTGTTGTCTAACTGTCATTGTAGCTGTCGCCGGACCACTGTTGCTACCAACGATGCTAACATCAGACTTTCTAGAACTTGACCACTATTGTCAACCATATTTCATAACAGTCGGGTCATCTCCACTTCCCTAATTTATTCCATTACTTTCCTAGCAGAAGTTACGTCGATAACCCTACTTGCTTCCTATTAGTTAAGGGTCGGTAACATCTTATAACCAATATTGACATAGTGGAACTAGGTCAATTTGGCTAGGCTCTGTGGTTTTTACCTTTTTGAGTTTTCCACATAAAAACTAATGTTTTTTTATTTATTTTTTTTACCCATGTTTGTGTCAGATCTTTGTACCATACTAAGACGTTAATATATCACTCATCTTCCATGAAATTACGAAAATGCTATAATTTGTTATTATTTATGAGAAAGATAATCTCACCATCAAATAATTAATAAAACTTGCAAAATGACCAATAGCCACATTACTTATAACAATGGAACATCCCACTCTAAGCCCACCACTCCATAGGACAATAACTGAGCTAGGGACTTCAAGCATATGCTTTTTCCCTCCGTCAATGGTGTTATCCTGCTGACTAAGGTGCCCAAAGCTCGTCCTTGGAAGACTGAGTGCACATAATGGATGATTCTCAGTCTGAGAATCTTCAGCTCCTACATGAGAGTCAGTAGTAGATGCTCACATAGCCAGATAGGGTCTACTTGCCACAAGGTCAATAGGATGTAAAGAATCCTCTGCAAGAGAATACTCTTATTCGCCCCTCTCCCAATTACGATGGGATTCATCCTTTGACAAACTAAGACAATGATCTCCTCGATACTATAAGTTCCACTCATCCATATCGTGCAACCAAATATATTAGTAGCCCTTTGACGCTCACAAAAAACTTAGCTCAACCACGCCTTACTAATGCACCCAATAATGTAATTTGCAATGAGGGGTGACATCTTATTCGAGAAGAGTTCCCTCTCAAAGATTGGAATTATTTTCCCAATCATCATAACTATCAAGATTTTTTTCTCTTGGCTGAGATAGTCCTCCAACACCTCATCCCAAATGGCTTCAAGCTTCTGAATATTGGCTCCTATGATGGGATATTTGACCTTCATAAAAACATTGAACATTACTGAACCATGATACACATATAACAGACTTCTGAAGCACCTCTTTTTCATAATTTTACTGCCATTTTTTAAGATCAGGATTGCACTAGTTTCATTCTCCTCCCATGAGGAACTCTCCACACTGTCAATGAACTCGCCAGAATATTTGTGGAGTAATTATTAACAAAGCGAAGGATTATCAAAGACCCGTCTCATCTTTCAGGAACTCATCAGAATTGAGTGAGGATCACTTAAGGAATACTTCTGTAGAAATTTAACTGAAGTATGTCACATTTTAGTGGTGGATCTTGAAATATTAAGGGGGTTTTTCTTACAGGGTTTCACCTAGAACCTTTCCACTCAACACTAATATTTGAGAAAATTCACTTTTACGCCGTGTGGAAGCAAAAATTACTATAAATGAGGCCATCAATGCACACAATGAGCAATTTGGGGGCAAGCGTAAGAATAACCGTGATGATGCTAATCAAGCCATTAATGGGGGAGATGGACTTCTCTGGAAGCATAAATCACTGCAGATGAGGCTATCAATGCTCACAATGAGTAATTTGCAGGCAAGCATAAGGATAACCCTGATGGTGCTAATCAAGCCTCACAACAAAATAAGTTCGAACAATAGTAGAACCGTGATCTCCCTCCTCAGTCTCCAAACCACCATCTGACCACCACCGACATCGGGCTGTTGTGGCCTAACCACTTTCATTAAGCTGCCGCCACTTTCGAGCTACCATCACCACATCAATCCATCTTTGTTTGACCACCGTTACCTCCAGACTACCACCATCGCCACCACTAAAACTTTCTTGTCTAAAATTCATTATAGTCGTCACCAAACCATCATCGCTACCAATGGCGCTGACATCAAAATTTCTGGTACTTGACCTCTATCGTCATTCCTCCTTCATAAGTGCTAGGTCATCATCATTTCCATAATATATTACGCCACCCTTCTAGCGAAAGACAAGCTAATGACCTCCTCTCATGTAATATTTCTTCTGGTTATTTAAGGATCGATATAGTCTTACAACGTATATCAACATAGTGGAACTGTTTCAATTGAGCCAGACCCCATGGTTTTTATCTTTTTAGATTTTTCACATAAAAATTGATGTTGTCTTTTCTGTCAATTTATTTTTACTTGTGTGTGTGTCGGATCTTCGTACTACACTAATACATTAATATATCACTCAACCGTCATAAATTTAAGAGCACTTAACGGTTTGACATCATTTGTGGGAAAGATAAGCTCACCATAAAAGAACATATAAAACTTGCACAATGACAAACAGACACAATACTTATAATAATAATGCATTTTGTTATAACACCCACCATTCTATGGGATAATCACGAAGCCAACAACATCAAGCCCATCTTTGGAAGACCAAGTGTGCATAATAAAGGAGTCTCAACCTGAGATTCTTCAGCTTCTACGTAAGCGTCATTAGTAGATGCTCGTACAACCAGATAAGGTCTACTTATCACAAGAGCAACAGCCTGCAGAGAATCTCCCACTTGAGGATATATACTCGTTTTGGGACCTCTCTCCATTATGATGGAGTTCCTCCTCCGGCAGGCCAAGACGTTGATCTCCTCGATGATGCAAGTTCCACTCATACATACCATGTAGCTAAACTGACTGATAACCCTCTTATGCTAGAAAAAAACATGGATCAGGTATGCCTTAGCAACACTCTGAATGATGCAATCTGCGATGAGGTGTGGCACCTAATTCGATAAAATTTCCCGCTAATGGAAAATAATTATTTTCCCGATCATCATAATTTTAAGAGTCTTCTGCCTTGGCCAATACAGTCCTCCAACGTCCCATCCAAGCATGCTTCAAGTACCCAACTATTGACTGCTATGATGGCATATCTGACCTTTATAAAAACATACCATCACTGAAGCATCACACACATCCAAAGAGCTTCTAATGCGCCTCTTTGTCAAAATTTCCCGCCACTTTTAAATGTTAGGATTACACTTTGTTATACTCTCGCTCAAGAACATACTCTCCACACCTTTAATGAACTTGTCAGACTCTTTTTAGAGCAATTCATAGCATATGAAAGGATCATAAAAAACTTATCTCATTTTTCAAGAACTTATCAGAATGAGACAAAATCACCTAAGGAATACTTCCAAAGATTTTTAACTGAAGCATGTCAAATTGTAGTGGTGAATCTCAAATTACCAATGGGGTGGTATTCTTAGAGGACGTCACCTAGGACATTTATACTCATCATCAATGCAGGAGACAAACCACATTTACACAAACCTCATTCGCCCTGTGGGAGCACAATCACTGTAAATTAGGCTATTATTGTACACAAGGAGCAATTTTGGGGTATGCATAAGAATAACCATGTCAAGATTAAATTCGCAAGTTTTTCCATGAAAAATTTGGCAAAAGCTAATAAGGAGATGTTATGGTTTAATTAGGGAACTTCTGGGACATTGAAGGTTGGCTTTCTTATAGTTCTTTTGGGATCCTTATAGACCATAGGGACTTCTCCATTGGTGTTCCTTTGGGAGAAGATTCCAAGGTATCTTTTCTGCTAACTTCTGAGTGGTTGTGTGGAGAGATTGAATGCATTTATTTGGGGCAAATTTATTTCAAGCTTGTATTGAATAGGGAGAATCACGATGCACTACAAGGCATGATTGGTTTAGATTTGTGTTTTCTGTATCTCTTGCATTATTTTTCTTTATATGCCTGTAATAATAGTACTCATGCTTTTTTTTTCTCATGTTTTGTAGTTAATCTCGTTTTTGTGCCAATGATGTAAGACGTGTTTTTCTCGTTATCTTATCCTATAAATTTTGTTCCTCATAAGCTCTCTATGCTTAGATTTCATATATAGATTTAATTTTTCAGCCTTAATTTAAGGTACGTGAAAAAATCTTCGTGTTAAGTCACATAAGACTGTTATATTTCCCATCACATCAAATATACCACTAATTATCACTATTAATGAATGAAATCCATCTTTTCATGATTAGGTAGAGTTGATACGGGTAAATATGACTATTTGGGTGTGACAAATGTATATGCATAATAATCTGAGTGTTTCTCTATTTTAAAATGTATGTTTATGAGATTCCATTTGATTAGCTTCAAATAACCAGAAATATATATATATATATATATATATATATATATATATATATATATATATATATATATATATATATATATATATATTTGCGTGTGTTTGTATATATATATATATATATATATATATATATATATATATATATATATATATATATATATATATATATATACAAACACACGCAAATACTGTAATAACTATATATAGATGGGCCTACTAAACGAAAAATTATACAGATGATTTAAAAATTAATGCGATCAGTTAGACAAGTGAAATTTTAATATTTATATTTTGTTTAAAATCATTATGATCAATAAATCCATATCTATGAAGCAGCGACATGTCAAAATAGATTGTGTTGATACGTATAGGACATGAACATCGCTTCAAGAAGGGCCAATTCATGCCCGAAACCATATAAATCATGTTGAAATCTTACCTCGAGTTAGCACGATTTGGGACACAGCTTGACACAGTTCAACGTTCAACATCGCTTGACATAGCATTAAGCGGGACACAAGTCTCCACCGTCTTAGCCCAACACACAGTGAAGGTTGACTCTGCAACTCAAAATCGAAGCCACAACCTTCATGAGCCCTGTCATATCCTATCACGAACATTTTTTGACATCTTCGCCACCATTACATGCCAAAATTATTCTCTGTCTTCAAATATAATCATATCGATCTTAATGGGACTCAAAATCAATTAATAATTCAAAGTCTTTATATGCCTGGGATGTTGAAGTACCTGACTATATGCTATTATCCATGGCTCCACCTGATCTCATAATCTAACTTGTTATGATCTCTTTTTCTCGTGTCAATGATTTTGCCGAAATCACATCCATTTGTTGTCAAATTCGCACCAATCCAACTTTGATACAAATTGTGGTGCAAAACAATGCGGAAAATAAAATCACACAATAAATAAACAATCAAACACTGTGGGATTTACATGATTCTTATGCTCAATCCGCCTCCTTCTACGAAAAGAAGTAATTTCACTATCAATAGTAAAAGAAAAAGAGAAAAGACTGTCGAAATAGGGTTACAATTCTTCACCCAAACAATTAGACATATTAATCCCTCATATAAATTAGAGTATCAGTGTATACGGAAAAATATAAATAAAAAATGACATATCTATCATCTTTTACAAATAAGCCTCTAATACATGTTGTATAGGATTTTGATGCAAAGGGCAGAAATAAGAAAAACAAAAAATAATTATAGAGCAAAAATTAAAAAGAAATCAAATTCATTGGAGCACTGAAAAGAAAAACGGGAATATCTTTTCTTAAAGAGGAAGAATGCTGTGAACGTTCTCAATGCATGAGAGTTATTTAAATACAAGTAAATGCGATCTAACTAGCTTCTATGTTCACCAACTCTTTAATGAACTTATGATCAAATTGGGGCAGCTGCATGTTATTAAAAAATAACTGTGCACTATAAAAAACTAATTTAACATTAAAAAAAATGTTGTGGCTATTATAATTTTTTTTTCTTCAAAATCACATTGCAGCTAGAAAGTTGTCACTGCACTTAGCTATGCGGTGAGAAATTATAGATTTCAGCAGCAAATTTTTGAAAAAACTATTAAAATATAAATTACTCAAACGAATAAAATTATGGTGTGATGTCTCTCCGCCACCACACCGCACCGCCGCTCAAACGGACAGTTAATCACCCTAATCACTAGAAAACTTTTAAGATAATATTGTTTAACTATGCTAATAAAACAGCAAACAAGCTTTCTAAGAATAATTTTTGAATATTTATTACAAATTATGGAGACCCTCTCACCAAATAACGTATTACATGTACAATATTTCATAGCAAATCAAGGTACTAGGATGGTCTAAACTAAAAAGAACTCAGAGATTAGCATATATCTGAATATATGGTCACAAGGAAAGAGAACATTTCACTTTATATCTTCCAATGAGAGGAAAAGGCAAATAACAGAAAACTTTCAGAATGCATATCACTTCTAACAGATTGGTCAGTTTCTGCAGAGATCCAATCTAGCCAAGCAAAGAAATAGTAATAAAAAGAGCAGAAAAGCAAAAACAAAAGGGCATATAAAGAAAGAATAGGTGAAAGAAAAAGAATGGAGACATGAAGAATTCCATGTGATTGTAGGAATAGTTTGCGACAAAGGAGGAGGGAGCGTGCAAATGGAGCACATGACTTGCCATGATTCTCCTCTCTCTCTCTCTCTCTCTCTCTCTCTCTTTTGTCACAGCTCATGTGTATCCTAAATATATAGTTGTATTAAATGGAGAACTATTGCTCACCAGTTGCCACCATCCATCTGCATTGTATTCAAGAATATCCATAACATTTGTAACAATATAAATTGTTTTAACAGGCAGCAATTTTTTTCGACTAACACATGCAATAATGAAACCTTATTGCTGGATGCATATTTCATGTATTCATACTTGAATAATACTTTTTTTATGCTGACAATTGCTTGTGTTATCTCGATCAATTAATTTTTTTTCTTAAATAGTAATGTACCCTTCTCTCTTATATAAAAGTACACACAAAGTCATATATATATATTAAAAATATAGTTGAGTGTAAGAGTAGGAGCTCTAGTCTACAATCATAATGATAGAAATGAAAGTATAAATTATCAACCAAGTCTTGATTTATATGCCATTGTTCAAGTTCGACAATTATGCATTCATCTACCAAAATTGGTTGATCATGGCCAATACTCCAGGGCTTACTAAGTATATAGTATTGTTTTCCTTAAATTTTCTCAGCTATTCTTACTTTATGTGTGGAACGAATTTAGTTCTAAATACAAATACATTGCATATATAAGACCTTGAATTCAAGAGCTCTTAAATTGGATAATTAAACTCTCAACTAATCAGCTAAAATTGCATGTATTTAGTTCACAAGTTCATCATAAAACAAAAGTAACAGTACTAGTGGGACAAGCCATATTACTTTAGCTTTTGAAACTTTACAATATAAATATAACATGCATGCTACTTTGTTTTTCTTAACATCTGCGCCATGATAAAAGAGAGGATAACATTGAAAATGACCATGGATGCAACTTGCTTTCGGAACAATTGTTTACTCATTATAGAATTATCCAAAATACTGAATCTGAATTTTACGTTTTACCACTGTTTGTAAGAATGCGTCACAGCTTCTAATTTCCACCTGTAATCTGCACTCGCTTATATAAGTAATAGGGGAAATGGTTAAGAAATCAAGGATAGGAGATTTGTTGTTCTAAGTTCAATCAGAAAAAGGATAATATTCATATGCTTTCAGAACCAGTATTATTTTTAAATTATTAAATGGAGGGAGACAAAATTACTGCATAAGAAAAACAAAATTTTACTATTTATATAGAATAATTTTAAATTTGTCGAGAAATTTAGGGCGAAGAAAACACAAGAATCGACACTAATCCAGAAGAACACACAGAGATTTAACGAGGATCAGCAAAGATGCCTACGTCCCCGGGAGCAGAGTACAGCATACATGAAACTTTCCTAGGGTTACAACAAGCCTTATTTATAACCCCAGAAAGAACAAAAAAGGAAACCTTTAAGTACAATATTTAATTACGAAATCACCTCTATACTGAACCGCGGGGCATTGCCCCCGCACCCCCAACCCATATAATAATCTCTTCGATTCACTCACTCCGCTCCAACATTTATTCCTTATTAGGTATATGAGCCACACCTAACAAATCTCCACTTTGGCGAATATCCAACCCCTTAGGAGAAAAAATACCTGGGAGTTTCTCATGCACCAATGTGGGTTGGGCCACCATGCTTCTCTAGCAGCTGTGAATGTTCAACAAGTCCAAGCAATGCAAAAGAAATATTAAATTTTACTATTTATATAAAAAAATTTTAAATTTCAGAAGGGTAATTGTCCGCCTTAAGCACGACCTAATTTCCGAACTAACTGAAAGAGATATGAAATTTAATGAGGCGTAGTCGTTCTCCTTATTGAATTCTTACTTCTTGTGTTATTGAAACTTGAATTATTTCATCCTCTTGAAGTGAGAATTCAGATTATAAAACCACGAATCATAAGTTCAAAATAATGCATGGATGATTCTATTCACATGTGCCTTGTTGATGGTTATAGATAATTGAACAAATACTCTAAAAGCTCGAACCCCTTAGAAAATTCTGCTATACTATCATTCTAGACAATTGTGATCTTTCTTAGATACGAAGAGACAAATTAGTTGAGGCTTTCTTTGTCGAGATAAAATATTCATAATGAGAATATATTGTGCATGGGTGACTAGAAGTAAAAAAATAAAAAGAAGTCACATAATCAAGCATGCAATTTTAAGACCTACCTATAAGGTTAACTTTGAAATTTTCTAAAATAATTAAATACATTAACTGTTAATTTCGAACTTAAAGTTAGTTCTAATGCAATTAATATGTGATGAGAGCTATGGTAATTATCTGCATAAATATAGTTTTGAAGAAAAAAAGTTATTGAATCATTGTTGACTCTTATATCCTCACATCAAAATAAGAATTTTTATATCTAATATTTAAAAAGAAAAAAATTCCGTTCAATCTCTCCTCACTTCAACTACTTCAAGCCAAGAGAGAAAGCATTACATTACATGTAATAAATTGTTTGAATGTGCAAACAATCAATTACATTTGAGCACATGTTGTAAGTCATTGTGTACTCAAGTATGATTGATTATCCACACATACCAATACTGTGTACTCTATTGTGTATTCAAATTTGATTAAGGCCTCATTTGGGAAGGCTTAAACATATTGATACGATGCAAGAAAAACGATGTTTTCTTTCCTGTTTGGCATTCGCTGAAGCTCATTTTTCCCAACTATAATTTTGTAAGAAAAAAAGTCATTTACCATAGTTTCTAATGAAAAAAATACTACTGATATGCAGAAATGCATCAGGACTCCAATGAGATTGTGTAACATGTCAAAAGGAACTATACCACATATTAAAATATATGAACTTTTTATTTAGTGGATCCATTGTGTGACGTGACATAATTTCATTGGAGAACTAATGCATTTCTGGATCAGAACTCGTGATATAATATTTTTTTCATTTCGAATGCCCGATTTAAAAACAAAGATAACGGTGAGTTTCATTAAGTATTGAGGTTATAATTTGATAATATTATCCGAACCCAAACAGAGCCCAAACGATCCGCCTAAAGAGGGGGATATGTTGACCGTGCGTTTGTGTACAATGATGCTTATGTGTAAAATTCAACGTATTATTTTCTGCTAAAGAGAGGGAAGAAGACCAAGTAAACAAAAGACGTTCGCGATTGCCCGTGATCTTTTCTCCGTCCCTCCCAATTTAATCCCCACCACTCATTTCTTACCTTACCGTTGCCTTCCTCTCTCTACCTCCCTACATTTCTTGCTACTCCTCCATGTTGCCATGTTCCATATAGCTGGTACCAGCTATCCTTCTTCTACCCCCATTCTCATGCGATTCCCCTCCTCCTCCACCCATTCTTAACCGCGCCACACCCAACATAGCACAACTGCGTTTTCTCTGCACAGCTCCATACCTAAATCGTTAGGCCAAGCGAGGGAGAGAGACAGATATTTGCATGGACATGGAGAGAGACAGAGAGAAACAGGGAGAAAGGAGATAATCCCACCAGCACTGCACTCCTCATTGTGCAGTGCAATCCAGCACTTTCCACCAAACAAAATCGTCCGGTAACATAAATGGCTCAACTTCCCCCAAAATTCCCCTCCAACACACCAACCATACCCCCCAATTCGCCGCCCACCTTCAACCCTCCCGTTCTCCCATCCATGTCCTCCTTCTTTCCCCCCTCTCCTTCCGACGCACCCCCCGACTCCTCATGGGTCGACGAATTCTTCGACTTCAACTCTGCCAAACGCGGCTCCCACCGCCGCGCCATTAGCGACTCCATTACCTTACTCGCTCAAGACGACGTTGCAGGGGAGGCTAATTTTGAACAGATTGATGACGAGCAGCTGATAATGTCAATGTTCTCCGATGATCCGCAGCCACCGTCGACACCGACCTCGGATCAACAGAGCATCTGCGAGCCCGACAAGCAAAACACAACTAATGCGACGTCAGGGGTTGATCAGCCTGAGGAGCAGAGTGCGAGTAACAATGCTGAAACGCCGTTGATCGGGGCGGCGGTGAAGGCCGCCGTTACATCTTCGGCGGCGAAAACTCCCCAACAAATTGTCGATCCCAAGCGCGTCAAAAGGTATACTTTTTGAAAACATAGGGAATTTACATACTCAGCACCCAAATTCTCATTCATTTATCTATCTCACATCAAAACTGTCATTTTTATAAATCTAATCTCTAATTTCTCTTTTTCAACGCTCTGCAACGCTGAAATCTATACTTAAGCATTTGCACAGAATTCGATCAAACTAGTTGTATGAACAGTACTGATCTAAATAAATATGTGCTAAAAAAATCAGAATTTTGGCGAACCGGCAGTCAGCGCAGCGATCGAGGGTGAGAAAATTGCAGTACATTGTGGAGCTTGAGAAGAATGTGAACAGCTTGGAGGTTGGTATAAATAAACCCTAAACAACATTTCAAGTATTTCGATTTAGAAATTGATGATATAAAGTTGATTATATCTTGGAATGCTTTTGCATGTAGGCGGAAATTGCGGTTTTGAAGCCTCGAGTGGCTTTGCTCGACCGCCAGCGCTCGGCTTTAAGCGTCGGAAACAGCCAGCTCAAGCAGCGCATTGCTGCTCTTGCCCAAGATAAGATTTTTAAGGATGGTAAGCTTTCTCTCTACATACATAAATCTCATACATAATATTCTGCTTGTCTCGAGGATGAACAGGTAAGAAATAGAAATGGCAGGTTTTGGTTAGAAGCATACTATGGCATAATTGCAAGTGGGGAATGGTTATTTATAGCTGATTTGGTGAAATTAATTGCGTAATTAATACAATGGATGGTTCATATGGAATTCAATTGGAAAAATTATTGCGTACGTACAGCGTACGAGTTGTGTCGAGATCTCCAATTATATATTCACAGCGTGTTTGTGTCGGTCCTATCATAAACACAAAAATACTAACCGCGAGTTGTATTCGAATATTACGGAATACTACTTGTAATAGCAGACAAATTTAATCACGCGGCCGACCAGGCCGAATTTTTTCGACAGAAATAAAGCCGTGGTTGTATTCAAATAGTCTGCGGTTTTATTGTAGTAGTATTCTAGTAATACAATACAATCGCGGAATATTCGAATACAACCGCGGTTGTATTCGAATATTCTCGTCGTTGTATTCGAATATTCCGCGGCTTTATCGGAATATTTCCCGGTTGTATTATAGTAGTATTATAGAATATTCGAATACAACCGCGGTTGTATTTTTGTGTTTTGAGGGATGGGGCCGACACAAACACGTGTCGTCGTGTAATTGGAATCCAGACACAACTTTGCGTACGCTGTACAACGCAATAATTTTTTATTCAAATGACATAAGAAATTTATTTTGGGGGTAAATTATTATGAGATTGGTAACTATAATATGGTTCAATTAAACAAGTAGTTCACATAATCATACTAGTTAGTGGTAAGTTCCACTAATGATTTAATTAGGCTTCAAACAAGAATAGATGTTGAAGATATTTTCACCATCATTATGTTATATATTATAAGAGCAAAGTGTCAATAGTCTCTAGCTATTTACACGATGTCGTTTAGTCTTAGAGTTTATAGAAGTGTCAAAATGATCTTCAGATTCTTTAAATTGGGGTTGAAATCGTCCCCATTGAGGATTTCTAAAGTTTAATTTTAGCACTTCTATAAACTCTTGATCATGTTAATAGCACATCATTATTTCTTATATTTGTTCTATTTATTATTTATTAAATATTATTTATAATAGATTTTAAATTTATTAAACTTACATTTCAAATGAGATATATATATATTTAAAAGTAATTAATGAAATTGATATCACACTTTATTTTTGCAACATTTAAGATATTCTTATATTAATTTTTTTTATTATTATTATTTTACCATATGAATGTGAGCAGCACAATTTAATATTCATCAAATAATTTAAATAAATAAAGGGAAAAAATTAAAATTGCAGCGCAAGCTGAAGGGCTGAAGAAAGAGATAGAGAGGCTGCGTCAAATATACTATCAGCAGACGATGGCGGCCGTTGTGGACGTGAAGTCAAATGGGCCACCTGTTGACGGCGATAAGATGCCTGACATTGATCATGATCCGAGTACTAAATTCTGATAATTCTATTGGTCTTGTCTGCTGTTTCGTATTAAGTGTACAGAATGGGATTTGAATACTATTTATTTATTTATTTTTAAACATTTCTAATTATTTTTCTTTTTTTTTTTCATTCGGAAAAGTATTTTACTGATTTTTGTTGAGCTAAACAGGAAGGTGTTGCTGAGGTTTATCTTGAATTTGTAGTGTTTTTTTGCTTTGCAATTTAAATAATTATATAGTTTATTTGAAAACTTGTCCGGACAATATGATATAATAAGACTCTGTTTGTGCCGACTTATATGTAGTGGTGCTCACCATTTGAAAACTGCGTTTGAACAGTTTATTCGAAAAAGCAGCTACTTTTTTATGCTAAACGTGAAATGCAAGTCTAACTTGCAGTCCACATTTTCAAATAAACAGCTTATCTGGATAAACAGAAGCTGCTTCATACGTGCTTTAAATCTCTTTACATTATATACATATGAAATGTGAATTTACAAAGCTTGCCTATAGGTCATGATTTAAGTTTATGAAATAGGCAAAGAGATTATGATAAGCATTCATGGACTGCTCCTCTCTTTGTCGGAATAATTTAATTTGTTAGTCCAGCTGGAGAATTGCATGTGTAAATCAATTAAGGACTGGGGACGCCTTGATTGCTGGCCGATTAACATTGAAGATTTAAATTTTATTTTTATATTTGTACCATCCAAATCATTCATATGAATCATATATATCTCATCAAAATATTATTATTATAAAATTTAAAAATGAAATACACTTTTTCGTGCATGGTAACGTTGCATTTGAGATACGATCCCATTTTTTGTATCGATACAACTTTAGAAATTAGGAGGGAGAGAGAGATAGAGATAGAGAGAGAGAGAGAGAGAGAGAGAGAGAGAGAGAGAGAAGATACGGATTGGAAGAAATTTCCTTACTTTTTCATTGATTCTCATGTCTTTGAATGGAGGCTATTTATAGATGTGCAAAATTATTTATTCATTACTAACAAACTAATTACTAATACTTATTAAATATGATATAAGAACTAATCATCTCATAGTATCATATCATGTGCCTATTGTACACAAAAAACGTGTCAACATAAATCTCGAAGCAATCCAACGACTCAAGGTAGACTGACCAGGCAAAACTAGAGCTACTGAAAAGCAACCTGCCAGGCCAAAAATACATTCAACCGACGCCAGCCACAAACCTTTTGAAATTACACAATAAATACACACCCAAAACCTCCGAAGGTTTACGTGTTTATAGATGTTGAAGTCTTTCTGAAACATAATTGATTAAATCTATATGATTTGTTTGACCCATTTTTATCTTAAACACTAGTAAATTTAACATATTTCAGTGATTTTTTTTTAATAACTTATTAAAAGCTTTGTTCTCAATAATATTTGGTTCAATGCTTGACAAATCAAGTCGAATAAATCCTTTACACCCTTCACAATATCAGATAATAAATGCAGGGCATCAAAACGATCATTATTTACATGCAACCCCTGTGGAGTCAGTCGACTGAACCGAACTGATCTGATTTGATTTAAGCCATGATGGCCTATATCAGCTACAGTGTACGATGGCAAGGATCTCATTCGTACTGTTGTTTTCATTCACTCCACCACGTGCCCCTTCTAAGGTCTGCCTCGAATTTCAGTTCAGTGTGTTAGAATGTAACTTTTCTTAAATTATTTATCTGATTTCAAATACACAATAATCCAGAGGATGGCTTATAATTCCGTCTTACTTTGATTACAAAGCAATGGCACAGATGGCCGATGATAATTAAGCTAAAGCTCATTACTAATACATCACATTCAAGCTATTTGATTGCTTCGACTATTCATCCCCCTATATAACAAGCGAGTTTCATGCACATTTTACCATTTCTTTGGTTGATAATACATCTATTTTTGAATAGAAAAACGAAGATATTAAGAATCAAAACATTAATTAAATATTAACTATTAAAAAAAACATACAAACCAACGTCAAGATATTAACGCATGAAGTCCGTTCATTTGCAACCTTGCCTAATAGTTAATAAGTAGTAAATTGTTCTAACTCTCGGCAACAAACAAAAAAGTAAATCACAAATAACAGATCGTTTTTTCTTTTCTTCTTTTTTATGTTATAATAAAGGGGCATTCAACGGCCATAACCTTTTAGGGGATCAGCTGCAGTCTTTCCAGATCTTGCATCTGTCCAAGCCTTGGCTATCGTTCGCTTCATGTCGTCGTCACCATCCTCATACATATTCTAGAAACAAAAATATAAATGAAAATCTCAGAATGACGGTGAAAATAAAACCCAAAGGTCACCGGACGAAAATTAAAACACACCTTCATCAAGTCCATGATTCCAGCCATGGGATCCTTCTCCTTGTCCGTGCTTGGCTTGAACTACCAACAAAGATAGTGAAAACAACAGTATAAACAGCTATGGATTGGAGTGAATGAAATAATAAAAAAGAATATGAATCCAATTACGGGTGTGTAAACGGGTCGAGCCAAGCTAGACCACCCTCGGCTTGAGCTTGAGCTTTATTAATTTTATCAGGTTCTAGCTTGCGCTTAAGTCTAAACTTTGGAGACAACTTGTTTATTATAAAATAGAGAAAATAATATTAATTTAAGGTAGTGTTATAAAAAAATAACAAGTAAAAAAAAAATAGAAGAAAAATAATACAAAATTACTTGCTATAAAATACAAAAATACAAAATATTATTTTTTTAAAATATTTTTAATATTTAAAAATAAATTTTCAAAAATATTGACTGTATTTTATATTAATATTTATTTACATGAGCAAGCTCGCAACTCACGAGCTAATAAGTCTTGAGTGAGGTTTAGCTTGAGCTTGGCTTATTAGTTCATCACGAGCGACTCGAACCGAGTTCAAGCCGGTTCACGAGTCTGCGAGACTCACATCCCTAAATCCAATTGCACTACAATGGTGAAACACTTGCCCTGAGCCAATTTCACCTCTAGCGCGACCGAAAACAAAATTAGCATGTGTTACATACAATTTAAAAAAAAAAAATGAAAAATTTATCTGAATATTAAAAAATACTCTACGCTAGCTTTTCGAAATGAAATCTCATATATCATAGCTTATGAATCCGGATAACAGTATAAGAGCCTTTCAGCTTGAAAGAAAAATAAATAAATAAAATGCAGAATCCAAATAACAGTATAACAGCTTACCTTATCTTCCTTGAAATGGAGGTCCAACCAATTTCCTTTTGAAGCTTTGAAAAGGGAGATGATAACTTTTGTTGGTTTGACCAACACCTTGGATTTCTCAGGCACAATCTCCTTATTCAGCTTCGGAATAGCAATGCGGTAATTCTTTCCTTGGACGTCATGAAATTTTACATCCAACGCCATTTCTCGGAAGTTACTTTCAACCTTTTCTTCACTGACACCCTCGAGGAACACGTATATCTTAGAAGCAAACAATTCATCGTGAGAGAGAATAGATACAAATGTATATAAAGACTCGAATTTAAATTTCATAATGCGCGTATTAACAATGGTTGCTGTAAAAAGTTGAAAACAAGAAAAAGTAACCTCAAGCATCAGATGGGACAATCAAAATTACTACCGTTGTAATAATTTTAATGGGTGATAAAATTACCTTATTATAGACTATTTCTCTCATCATGGATTCAATAATTAAAATAAGATGATAAAACTATATTCTAAGATTTGTCAGTTGGTATAACTAGACATAAACTACACCAAAAGAACAATGAAGACTACGTGGTTAAAGGGCTTCCAGTCACATGCTACCAAAATTAACTATATTAGGTCATGAAACTCACTCTGATGCAATCTAATCTTCTAATCACTCAAGTAACCTCCCAACACCCAATCTCATTCTAAGAAAACAAACTCTACATTCTTCCAACCCATCATTCAATTTTCTGAAAAAGAAATATTTCTCTAGTCCTCAACTCCTGGCTCCAATTCACACAACACCACCAATGGTCCAAGCTTCAAAGTCTACAAGGAGTAAATTTCGAAAGAAAGTAATGACGAGTAAATCTGTTAGCAATCATAACTTTCCTTGGCCACGACATTTTAACAGCTTTTTTTGCAAATTATACATGATCAAGTAGCTTTACCAAATTCTGCTTCTTTCCTTGCAAAAAAGAAGAAATAATGATATGGGGGTATCTTGTTGAACCATGTGATTTTGGAGAAATATGTCGATTCTTTGCTAGCAAAGAAAGGCCAGATAATGATTTTTATGCAGTCCACTGTCATTGCAGCCACTAATGGATTCACGACCTGTAAACTGCTTAATTCATTCCTTCTCTCCAATAGAGGGAATGAATCAACAAAACAAGTCAACAAAGACAATCAGAGTCCAAAAAACATCAATAATCAACCACTTCAAAATTTCACAACCACCACCTTTATGTAATTATGTCAAAAATATTAAATTTGGTTGTGCACAAACATAAATTCTATGCAACCATATGTCTACTAAACACTCTAGACTATTAGCATTCTCCAAAGGTTTCAATCTTATAGAAATCCACCAATATAACAATAGTTAAAGGGAATATACTTCATCCTAACATAAAAAAGAAAGAAACTCTACAGCAAAAATCATAGCTGAACGGCCACAGATAAATAACAATTTGAGTATCCCAATGCTATTTTACTTCTTAATTCCTCTCAGAAATTTTCCATAATTCATCTATTCACTTCAACAACAACAACAAATAAATCCATGTTATTAGTAAATAAATAAATAAAATAAAATAAAAACCACAATCTTCTATGATTAAGGCATCCAACTAAAAAAGACACATAATATGGATATATTTTGCGATATTTCTACAATCAATATCGCCACCTAAGTCAGAATCTCGAAGACTTGCAAAACATTATTCATTTAAAACAAAGTCCATCAACAATACCTATTAAATCAAACAATCTAGACTAACCATATACCTGCTCACAACTCTTATTACACATCCTATATTTAACTTTTAAAAAGTCATCCCATACATAACAATGTCGACTACTGACACATATAGTATTATGCACAAAAATGATCATCCACTCGTCAAGAGTGATTGATCTTTTGAATATTTGAAATAACTTGCTAAGAAACTACTGACAGGTTCACCATATAACACTCTGAATTTAATCACAATCTTCTATGATCGAAGTATCTAACTAAAAAAAATAGCACATGATATGGATACATCTTGTGATATTTCTATAATCAATATAGACACCCAAGTCAGAATCTACAAGACTTGCAAAACATTATTCTTTTGAAATAAAATTCAACCTCAACAATACCTGTTAAATCAAACAATCTAGACTAGCCATATACCTGCTCACAGCTCTTATTACACATCCTATATTTAACTTTTAAAAAATCATGTCATACATAACAATGTCAACTACTGACATATAGTATTATGCACAACAATGATCATCCACTCGTCAGGGGTGATTGATCTTTTGAATACTTGAAATAACTTGCAAAGAAACTACCGACAGGTTCCCCAAATAACATTCTGAATTTATTCAAGAATCTATTTACTGTTGCACATTACAAAAATCTACTTTATAGCTCCCCAGATCTTTCACTGGAATAACCTTGGATAATTCTTTTTTAAATTTATAATGTTGCTCTTTCTCTGCATGTATATAACATAGAACTTATCAAACCTCTTAGAACAAGAGTAATAGTTCATATCAGAAACAGATTTTGTGAAACCGCTGTTAAACAAGAAGCATAAAACATATCATATTCTTGTTTAGGTTTTGTCTCAAAACATGTATGCTTAGCTTCACAAAGGCTTTTTCTTGCTAGAAATTTGGAAGTCTTCGAGTTGCATCATATAAATATCTTCTTTCAAACAACCATAAAGAAAAAAAAAAAGACCTCACAATTATTTTTTGAAATGTCGGGCCCCAGATGAAATACTACATATTTTTTTGTTAATAAGCTTAATCATGGTAAAAAAAAAAAGTTATATAAGCATTATCTGTATTTTCAATACCAGTAACCCTTCACAATCAATCTTAACTCATACCTTATTCCTTCTCAACAATATAGCACGCAACTCAAGGTAACTCAATATTAGCTTCTTTAAGAAGTAAATCTCATCAATCATAGTTAATTAGTTAATTTCAAATTAACAAATTCATCAGTCGATGGAGCAAAACAGCATTCTTATTAGTTTATTAATCAATAAAGAGTACTTTAAGAAACTCTATGGAAACTTCTAACATCAGAAATTGGCGAGCAAGCTTTGGTTGTTCTTGCATATGTCAAAATGACTACCCTTTCCCCAATACTTCAAAGTTGCTTCCAATTCTATTTTTCATGCTATTCAATTCGCTCTCTTACACTATTAGATTCTTTGAATTTCACTTCCTACTTCATATTTTGTCATTCCAAAAATGATAACTATATTTACACATCCAAAGGATAAATGTTTCCGAGAATTTGCGGTTAATGTCTTGCATCAGAATCCAAGTATAGATATGACATGCTATCAGAAACACTATAGTGTGACTGATTTAAAGTTAACTAACCAACTTCTAATAACATTTCATTAATGGGAACAGATGGACCTTTAGTTGATCAGGCAAGTTGTCATATTTATTGAACCTAACCAAAATGTTTGTGGAGCCACGTTCAGTTAGGAGTTATTCATGCCCCAAACAAAAACTGTTTTAATGCTCTTGGGGATGATTCTATTCATTCATATCCCATTTTCTGCACAGAAATCATTTTGTTTTTCTTTTATTGTTTTCATGTTAAACAACACCATTGTTAAGATATCAAGCACTTCAACTTAACATCACATTCATTATATCTATTTCATTTTTCTGTAATAAACACATTGTAGAATGAGACATGGTTGAGCAAAACACCAAAGAGTTTGAATGAGAAGATCCCATAAATCTGAATGCACAAGCTCTAATACTTTTGTGTCAGGAATCCTTGTTGTTAAAACTGAATGTGTAAGCTCTATCTTCTTTTTTTCTTTTGATGTGTGTGTGTGTGTGCAGCCAGAAACACACATAATTGAAGCTAACATACAAAAATTTTAGGGCAGACAATTTTCATCCTTTCCTTACTCGCTTTTCACCTACAAAGCCAGACTTTCAAACTATTTCCACAACATCCTACTCATTCTTGGTCATATATAATAAAGTGGCAGATTTACTTCTTAATGTTATCATAAGAACAATTTGAGGGATCTTCAATGGTCATTCAGGAAACTTTGTTCAATGCTCTTCATCATCAAATTGTGTTCTATAGATATCAAATTCTTCAATTTAGAACATTCTTAACATGCTGAAACTTTCCAATAGTTCAAACGAATCTCTTTCACATGATATTCAAAAATTCATCATAAGGATGTAAACCTTAAAAAATTCTAAAGACAATTCTTCATAAACTCTTTTTTTTTTCTTTTTTTTTTTTTTTGAGAGGCTGCAAAATCCAGGACTCATAATAGGGGTTTAGGGTTTAGGCTTTAATATTTCATTACATGAGTTTTTTCTGTACTTTTATTTTACTAATTTATATAATATTGTACTATTTCATCTATGAAAAGCGATTTTACATATATATATATACACACACACACACACACATAGAGAGAGAGAGAGAGAGAAACAAGAACTAGCTCAATTTTCCATAAAATGAAAATCTTAAGACCCATTTGGCATCAATGAGTTTTTTCTGTACTTTTATTTTCTAACTTATATAATATTGTACTATTTCATCTATGAAAAGCGATTACACACACACACACACACACACACACACACACACACACAGAGAGAGAGAGAGAGAGAGAGAGAGAGAGAGAGAGAGAGAGAGAGAGAAACAATAACTAGCTCAATTTTCCATAAAATGAAAATCTTAAGACCCATTTGGCATCACTTTTGTTTTCTCTTTTGATTTCGATTTTACTTTTGTTTTTTAAAATATATTTGGTTAGTATACCTTTTATTTGACTTTATTGTTTTACTTTCAAAAATAAATCAAAATTTTTTTAAAAAAACGCTCAAAACACTTTGCATTGTTTTTAAAAACAACTAACACAACCAAACATGCTTTAATTCAAATCAAATCAAAAACAAAACAAATTAAAAATAAAAACAAAAAAAGTGATCACAAATGACCCCCTAGTTGTTCAATTTTTGTATACAAACAATTATTAAGATCACTTCAGATGAAACTGATGATTTACAGAAAAACGTGAACACTATAAAAAATGTAAAAATTTTAATCTGTGCTTGATGGATTTAAACATGATTAGATTCACGCTAAGTCATTTTAAATAAATAATTGAAGTATCACAAAGTATAGTTTTCTGTACAAGAACTTAAACAAAATTGCATAATCACGCATATAAGTCCTCAATGTGTTTCAAATTTAAACCCTAAGATCATATTAACATTATAGTTCTCCTTAAAATAGAAAATGATCAAATTGCTTGATAAATTTGATTAAGTGCACGTTTGGGGCAGCTTATAAGTGTGGAGGTGTTTTTGAAAACGCAGCTGTACTGTTGTTTCTCACGTTTTACCGGTGTTTTGAAAATCGTGATTTTTATTTCGTGAATAACGTCGCCTGCGAGATCATCCCCGCGGGCGGCGTTTTGTCCAGAATTACTCCTCTATCCTGGAATCTCGCGATTGAGCTCTCTGCCTTGCGATCGAGCTTGCAAAGCCACTCCCTGCTTCTTTGGCACTCCTCTTCGTGTTCCTTCGACACTGCTTCTTCTGCTTGGAGCGTTCGAGACCAACGAAGGAGAAGAAGGCAAAGACAGATACGGCGTGCAGGGAGTCTTCACTCGCCAAAACAGAAGACTCGGGCGAGGCTGTAACCCAATCGGTGCCTAGGAAGGAAAGCCGAAGCCCTGATCCTTGCCTAGGAAGGAAGCCGAAGCCCTCGCTACTAAGCCCAATCCTTGCCCTAGGAAGAAAGCCGAAGCCCTCTCTGCTAAGCTCGGTCCTTGTCATAGGAGGGAAGTCGAAGTAAGCTGCTCCTACCTCTGCTAAGCCCGATCCATGCTTGTTGTATTTTATGGTTTGAGAAATTTATGGAGTTATAATCCGGATACTTTTACGTGAATTATGTTTATATGTTTAGATGGTTCTGCTATCTAAGAAGGCATTCATTTTATTTGGAATGCAAATGGTTGGTATATGTTATTTCTAATATTATCCGGCTGTCTTGTCAAGATAGCTCTATCTTTGGGGCTCTTTATCTTTTAGGAGATCCAATCCCACCGAATGAAAATTGTAACAATGCATCTTCGATATCATTCTCCCGTGTTGTTTTAGACTTTCATGTTTTGTATGTTGTCTTGCAGCAAGCATGGAGAAATTTATCATTCTTATTTTTTTGCGTCTGCTTTTTTATGTATAATTATATTTTTTATGATTCTCATAACTCAAATTTATCTATTTTTATAATGGATGCAGCTGCAGTAATGTTCCGTTTGTCTGCTTTTTCTCATTAAAATTAGGATTAAAATTTGCTCAGGTTATAAGAACCGCTTGCATTATAAGGAATAATAAGCATATAAAGTTTATTGAACTATTTCAAGGCCATACTCCTTGGAAGATCCATAAAGAGGGGGAAACTTCAGTGTTAATAACAAATTGAAATATTTTGAGAACAGTGAATAAGTTTCTCTGAGTATTTATGGGCATAATTGTCTTATTCATATTCATTAGTCCTATTTTTATTACTATGATATGTTGTAGGAATTGCTTGCATTTTATTCATATTCGTTTGTCCTATTTGTATTACTATGATATGCTATAAGAATTGCTTGCATTTTATTCATTCATTTGTCCTATTTGTATTACTATGATTTTGGTGAGTGTTACGTTGAACGCTGAAATGTTTTCAAAGAAACCACATTAGGTAAATTGGTGTTAGATAAATATATAGAAATTGATTGTTCATTTACTTAAAAATCCTGCAAATCAACTGTTTTCGAAACGTAAAAACCAAACAGCTAAACAGATTATCCAAAACAGGGGTAGAATGGTCATTTATGCAGAATCAATTGTTTTTTAAACGCACAAACCAAACAGTTAGACAGTTTATCCAGATCAACTACAGATACGCAGTTTGCCAGGATGAGCTGCTTATCAGCATAAGTTGGATAAGCTGCAGCTGCCCCAAACAGACCCCTAATCATTTTGTGATTTTAAAAGTCATTTAATTCAAAACTAGAGATTATATAGATAAAGCAAACGTAGATTTACACTTGATTATTTTGAAGTTTTATATGATTATACATATAATTAAAATAAAGTAATTAATCACACAAATATTAATTTCTTGATGATTTATAAATAAAGAAATTGATTTATTTGTGAGTCATAACTTTTAGCAATTGTAATTTTTTATTATTATAAATAACAATTTGATAATGCTATTATTAAGAGTTACAATTTGATAATTTTATTATTATGAGCTAAATTTTAAAATAAAATAAAATAGCAAATGATTAAATTGATTAAACTAATGGTTAAGATATAATGAGGAGTTTTTAACTGTTATTTTTTAGCAATTGTAATATTTTATTATTATAAATAACAATTTGATAATGCTATCATTAAGAGTTAAAATTTGATAATTTTATTATTATGAGCTAAATTTTAAAATAAAATAAAATAGTAAATGATTAAATTGATTAAACTGATGGTTAAGATATAATGAGGAGTTTTTAACTGTTATTGAATTAGGTTCATAAAGCTTCTGAGTATATTGATCGGCTTGGGACTGTTAACTTTAATTATGAAAGTACATTTAAAAACATCTAACCATCTAGTCAGTAATTAAGAGCATGCTAATATCTACATTAACAAATATGCTAATAACTACATTAACAAAATGTATATACTTAACTGCTAGTTGATTTGCTGAGTTTGCAATCAAATTTAGTCATTTTGTGATTTTATAAGTCATTTAATTCAAAACTAAAGATTATATAGATAAAGCAAACCTAGCTTTACGCTTTAATTATATTGAAGTTTTACATATAATTAAAACTAAGTAATTAATCACACGAATATCAATGTCTTGATGATTTATAAATAAAGGCATTAATTTATTTGAGTCAAAATTTTTAGCAATGGTAATATATTATTATTATTATTATTATTATTATTAACATATTTCGATAATTTTATTATTATAAATAACAATTTCATAATGCTATTACTAAGAGTCAAAATTTGATAATTTTAGTATTATGAGCTCACTTTTAAAATAAAATAAAATAGCAAATGATCAAATTGATTAAACTGATGGTTAAGACATAATGAGAAGAGTTTTAACTGTTATTGAATTAGGTTCATAAAGCTTCTAGTATATTGATGGGCTTGGAATTGTTAACTTTAAATATGAAACTATATGAAACTACATTTGAAAACATCCAACCGTCTATTCATTATTTAAGAGTATGCTAATAACTACATTAACAAAATGTCTATACTTCTAGTTGATTTGCTGAAGTTTGCAATCAAATTTAGTCATTTTTGTGATTTTATTAAGTCATTTAATTCAATACTAGAGACTATACAGATAAAGAAAACCTAGTTTTATGCTTGATTATATTATACATATAATTAAAATTAAGTAATTATGCATACAAATATTAATGTCATGATGATTTATAAATAAAGGCACTAATTTATTTGTGAGTCACAATTTTTAGCAAATTTTAAAATTTTATTATTATTATTATTATTATTATTATTAACACATTGTGATAATTTTATTATTATAAGTCACCATTTGATAATTTTATTATTATAAGCTAAATTTTAAAATAAAATATTTTTTGTGTCAATTTTTCTAAAAACTTGGGCTAGGTTTGGACGAGCATTTAGACCACTTTCCGTTGCAGAGAGTCAAAATTTGTTTGGCTGCAATATTTTTTATAAACACTTTTTTAAAAACCTGTCTTTCTTTCAACAAATAACTTTGAAACAAAACAATACGATAAACAACTTTCCAACAAAATTTTATAAAAACAAAAGCTTCACCAAATGGAGCCTTAATTTCAATTTCGATTTCAAGATTTGTACACTTTTTATGCTTTTAATTTTTTAAGAACTTCAACAACAACAACAACAACAAAGCCTTAATCCCACTAATTTTTTAAGAACTTCTGCTTGACTTTGATTAAAATCTAAATTTATTATGATGATATCTTATCTGATTATTTTTTCTATATTAATTTGAAAAGTAATTTTATTGACAATGGAATACAAAAGAGTAATTTCTAAAATCTAAAATCTATTTAAAAATCAGTAATTTCTAAAATCTAATATAAAAAATCATTAATTTCTAAAATCTACTATACAAAAATCAGTAATTTCTAGTGATTAAATTATATATATTTAAAAAGGAGCCTTAATTTCAATGTCAAGTTTTGTACATTTTAAGTCATTCTTTTATTTTTTAAAAATCTCCTGCTTGTTTATACTACAACAACAACAACAAAGCTTTAATCCCACTAAGTGGTGTCGGCTACATGAATACTTTTTCTCCACTGCGTCCTATTTAGTGTCATATTTTCATTTAATTCTAATAAATTAAGATTATTTTTTATAAAATAAGCCCAAGTCTTCCTAGGTCTACCTCTGCCTTTCTTAACATAAGTTAAATCTAAAACATCCACTCTCCTAATCGGATCATCCGATGGCCTACGTTTTATGTGACCAAACCATCTAAGAAGACTCTCTAATTCTGTCCGTGACTAGAGCTACACCAACCTTATCACGAATATATTCATTTCGCATTTTGTCTCTAAGTGTAAAGCCAATCATCCACCTAATCAATTCTCATCTCGGCAACACTTAACTTAGTATCATGCTTCGCTTTTAAAACCTAGTATTAGGCTTGTTTATATTAAAAATCTAAATTTATTATAATATCTTATCTGATTATTTTTTCCATATTAATTTGAAAATTAAATTTATTAAAAATGTAATACAAAACAGTAATTTAAATAATTAAAAACTAAGATTAAAAAATCAGTAATTTCTAAAATTTAATATATAAAAAATCAGTGATTTCTAAAACCTACTTAAAAAAAATTTGTAATTCCTAGCGATTAAATTATATATATTTAAAAGTTCGGATATATTAATAGAGCTGAAAAATTAGCTTGAAACATTTATATAAAACATGAGTTGGTAGCGATCTAATTTATAATATAATATCATTAAAGATGAAATAAATTTTATGACACAAAATAAAACCTAACATCTTGTTAAATTGTCTAATGAAACAAAAGTCGTAGAATATAAATGGGTCAATAGGACAAAAACACTGATTATGCAATATATAAAACAAAGTTTATTGCAATTATCATGTTACTTATTACACATTTTAATTTTAAAAAAGAAATTATTTATAAAGAGATTATTTTCAATATCTAAGAAAATTCATTTACAATTATAATGATACTTGTTACACATTTTAATTTCGACTTGTAGCAAATGGATATGAAAATTATATTTGTTAATGGAGATTTAGAGAAAGATATTTATATGAAATAAAGAAAATGATCTTCATTTAGGGATAGTGAATATGTGACATGAAAGATTAAGAAGCTAAATATGAATTGAAATAAACTTTTTGTTGATGGTATTTAAAGTTTTATGATATGAACTCTTAATTTAATTTTGAAGACAACATCATACATCAATATATATACATAAATATTAGTGGGATAAATTGATTTTCTACTCATACATATAAAAATTTTACTTGCAATTAATAATAAAAATTTATTACAAAATGAAATAATTTCTCTTTAAAAACTTTGATATAAAGTTTATGGGTAATGTCTCTTATTGTGTTGTTATTAAATACAAAAAGATAGATTTCAAAACATCATGCATGTCTCTAGAGACGTAACCAACAAAATCTTAAATAGATTCAGAATAAAAAAGTATCGATCAAATGTAGCTCCAATATAAAACATGATATAAACTCAATCTAAGCAATGAAAATTGTCTTAGAAAGAAAAAAAAAATTCATATACATCAATTGTAAATAGTTTAATATATCCTCAAGTTTGTACAAGACTTAATATAATATTTGAATTTAAAATATTAGGAAGATATGACAATAAGTCAGACATATACCACTAACATACTGCAAAGAATATGAGGAGATATATTCAAAATACCAAAATTTAAACGCTTCTCTAATGTCAGTTTGTTAGTTTAAAGTGACTGACTGCAGTGGTTCTGTTAGTTGTGTTAATTCTTAAAAATCAACATCTAGATACATTTTTATGTTTTTTGGTAAAATTGTGCCTTGGAGAAATGTTAAGCAGACTTTGACAACTACTTTTACAATAGAAGCCAAGTTTGTGTTCTTACTTGAGGCTACATCGCATGCTATATGCCTTAATTTTATTATTGAGCTTAAACTCATTGATTATATATCTAGATTATTGAAGATATCGTGACAATTCAGTTCAAGTCTTTTTTTTTTTAACTAAAAATAATAAAAATGATAATCAAAGCAAACATAGGGATGTAAATGAATCAATGCACTCGATGAACAATTCAAACTCGGCTCAAATAAGCCTCAATTATGTTCGTTCAAATTAGTCAAAAAATAAGTTTGAATAATTTTTAAAAGCTCGAAACTTAAATGAACTAAACATGAACATAGTCGAACAACTTCATTTGTGTTTACAAACAAACTCGTTTGTTGTTCAACAACTAACTTAATAAATACTTAATATTAAGCTCGATGATAACTCGTTTTATATATGATATATTATTTAAATAAAATTTAATTGTAGAATTAATAATAATATATTATTATATCAATACTATTTTTTTATTAATTATTAATTATACATTTATTTTATTAAAGTTTAGGTTTAGGAGTTATATGTGAAAATATATTAGATTTATGTGGTATATAAATGCCCCCTTAAAATTATCTTTAGACTCCCGCAAACCTCACTTTCCCTCTGGCCTCTCACTGATTCATGTCTCCCAATTTTGCCCGAAACATATGAAACCTTAAGTTGCTAAGGCATGCAAGCATCGAAGGCAATGACGAGATAGCAGTGCGCATGGATCTCTAAAACTCTCATCTCTCGTATCTCCCTTTTTCACTCTGCTCATAAATTCCACCCGATTTAAAAGTAGAATTAACAAAAAACAGTGCAATCATTGTAAGTTATATATGACTAAAAATAAGGATGGTACAAGAACTCAATATGAAAGACATCTACAAAATTGTCCAAAAAAGCTTAGAAATGACAAATGGGTATTAATATAGTAAAACCAACGCCAACATCTTAAGTTGAGTTTGATGCAAACTAGGAAGTACAAGCATGATCATGCTAAATATAAGAAATTACATCTCATATGATCATGATTCATGAGTTACCTTTCATTTTTACAAAGTTTACAATCGATACATTAATAGGTGCGATCAGATTTGTAAAATTATTTATTAAATTTTTATGTAAAAATCTAAATACCCATTTGAATTTTTAGCTCGTTTAAATACCCATTCACTTTTCATAAACAAATCAAATACAAATTAAGTTAAAACATTGATAAATTTAAACAAATCAAGCTTGAACGAGATACGAAAGCTCGACACAAGCTCAAGCTGAACATAAACAACTTATAATTATAGGAAGCCAAGTTCGAATTATGCTATATTCGGCTCAGCTCAGCTCAATTACAGTCCTACAAACATATTAAAATTACATATTTAATATTTATCATAATAAAATATGTTAAGGAAAATAAAATGATTATTGAGCACAAGATCACTGACTTTATAACACCTCTTGATTAAAATCATTCTATCACAGCCTTTTTATTTATAATAATTCAATTATAAACATGAAAATTATTATTTAAATTTTATATAATTGTGATGTTTTGCATATTTGATTATTTATTAATACGTGTTTATTGAAATGACAAATAACATTAAGTTAAATTTAAAATTAATAGTAGATATTATTCAATAAAAAATATAAATTTGTGAATAAAAAGATAATCACTATGATGCATAAAATATAATAGTCGTTTTTAGATGATCTATCGCTATAATTCATGAATTTATTTCTTACTAAGGAAATATGATAAATTTGAACATGCACTAAACTTTTAGTTTACCCGATTTTATTAATTAGGCACTATTAAATGGTCCAAATAATCCACATATTGTGAATAACGTGAAAATAATTTTCATGACTACCATTATGCAATTTTTAAGCAGTTTTTAAACAACTGTTTTGATTGGCAAAAAAAAATCAGGAAAGAAAAAAAAACAATTGGGGTAAATCAACCTACTATCTTTAAGAATATACATACAACATATAATTTGAGATTGATTGAGATCTAAAAGCACTCTAAGGATGTGTTTGGTAACACCATTGAATATGAATTATCATTGGATTTATGAAATCTAATGAAACTAAAAAATGCTAGGGTTCCACGGATTTAAGATTTTTGGATTTAAGGGCCTAAATTTTGTTTTTGATATGGCTTAAATCTGGATTTACTAAATCCACAAAGAATATAGATTTAATAAATTTAAGATTTTCGGATTTATTAAATCCTACTTGCAGCCAAAAACCCTCAAAATGAATGATAAGTGAGATCAATGTAATAGCTTATTTATACATTAATTTATGAATGATAATCGTTCAATCGATTCCATGTTTGAAATATATTTTTAAATCGAATTGAGTTTATTAATTTTTTTATGTTAAGAAGAAAAAGGTGCCAAGGGAAGTGTAAGAGAATCAATAAAAAGGTGATGAGTTGAATAATCACAAATGCTACGAGAAGAGCCTTAAACTTACTATTTTTAATTTAAAAAATGAAATTATATCTCGCATAGATGAATTTTCCATCAATTAGGGAAACTACAAGGACATTTCTCTGTTACTTATCATTCAAAAAACAGATTTCATTTTGATATTGCATTGTTAACTGCCAAATGTTCCATAGATTTCGATCATCAGTGCGCACATATGTATCAGCATATTACTACGTAGTCGGTATTAATCATCTCATGCAGCATATATAAATATCCGTGAACCAAAAAGATTCAGAACTAAGGACAATAAACGCAAAAAAGGAAGGCAGAATAGTGACGACGAAGTCTAACCTTGATTCTCTCGTTATCTTGATCCCAACTGAAAGACCCAAGCGTCACATAATTTAAAGCCGCTGCAGTCGCTGAAATCGATGACTGATCAGTGGATACAACTGGCTTCGCTTCCGCAGCGCTTATCTTCGCTAACTGCAAAACCACAAAGAAAGAGAACGCCAAATCAGAAGAAGATTGAAGAATACACCAACCAAATAGCGCCAAAATGAACATGTTCGGCTTCAATAATCAAAGAAAAACGGGAAAGAAAGCTAGAAGCTATCAAAATACCTTGGAGTCGAGGCTGTGAATCTCCGAGGACAGAAGTGAGAGAACACGGGGTCGCTTGGCAAGGCTCTCAAGATGTCTCAACTCCTCCAGGTCTAGTCTCAGCTGCTGCTCCGCCATTACGTTTCCTCGCTTTTCGTCCACCTTCTCCTTTGGTTTCTAAGGGTAGAGAACAATAAATGGCTGCTTCTCCGTTCTTTAATTTCAAGTGTTTTATTCTATTTCTAGGGTTTTATGGGAGGGAGAACGTTCTAGAACTGTGAAGAGCTGAACCGCCGAAAGCATCGATCAGCCGATCCGAAGACGGAGAGAAGGTTCTAGGCTCGGGTTCGCATAAACATCAGACCTAGGTATTTTAATTATTGGTCTCTTCATATTTTATATGCATATATTTTTAAAGGGATGGTCACAGTTTATCATATACGGGCTTATAATCACTCACGGTGCGTTTGGGGCAGTTTATCTGCTGTGCCGCCTCACAGTTTGGAAATTGCATTTGCGCAGTTTATCCGAAAATGCAGTTGGTTATTTACACTAAATGTGGAACGCAGGTCGAAACCTGTGGTCTGCGTTTCCAGATAATGAACTGTCCCAAACGCACTATTAAAGTATGTTGGGGGTAGCTGCAACATAATGAATAATCTGCTGATAAGCTAATTAAAAATAATTTGCTGATAAGCTATGTGCGGTAGCTATTACAAAATTTTATTTTTTTTGGAAAAACCAGTCCGCAGTTAGAAAGCTGCTGCCGCACCAAGATAGGTGCTAGGTGTAGTGTGAATACGTTGTTTTAAGCATTTTGAAAACACATAAGCTGTCAACATGCAGTTTGCCCAAATAAACCTGGTGCGTTTTAAAACGCCACCGCACCAAATAAGTTGCCTCAAATGGGCTCTTAATATACCTAACAAATCGAGTACTGCTTTGTTAAGCTCAACTGTGCCAAAGGGGATTCGAATCCCTGACCTGAGGGCTCTTACACTAGAAAATTTATTTCATACGGACAACGTACGCAACGCTGCGTACTTTCTCCGGAAAATAACCAGCTAATAACCTCTGAATTTGTGTATTTTGGGATTATTAGGAGGTTATTAGGAGGTTATTACAACATCAATTCAAAAAATCTTTCAATAACCTTCTAATAACGCCCCAATAACCTCCGTGGTTTCACTTTGGGGTTTTGTGAGGTTATTATGAGGTTATTGAGGCGTTAAGCTCGAATAACGGCTGCAATAAACTTACTCGATAGCCTCCACGATTCGCATTTGATGTTATTCATAGGGTTATTACAGATTATTTGCTGGTTATTTGTGGAGAGCGCACGCAACTGCGTATGTTGTCCGTATGGAATAATTTTACCTTACACTGAGGATGTCAACCAAGAAGCCGAGTTATGCGGCACAATTATAGGTCTCATTATATATATATATATTGGAGTAGAATAGTTTGCATCAATTTATGAAAGTTTTACACATAATGGACAAATGAGAATATTACTAAAACACCAGCATTTTTATGTGAAAATTTTTTAAAAAATAAAAAATTAATTATAAAAAGATTAACCAACCATGATGGTTAAAACTAAGAGATTATTCTTAACCTTAATTATCGACTTCAGTACCTACGATTATAAAATATACTCAATATTTTGTTGGTCTAGTGTTCTGAGTTGAAGGTAGTTGGATAATGACGAATGAGCGACGATAATCAAACATTTGTGATTAGATGACAACAATGGAACAATAATGATTTGATGATGGTGACTTGGTAGTAGTGACCGGACAACGATGATTACTAGTGTTATCCTTGACATTCAACATATGGCAAAATTTTAGAGTGTTTCATGGCTTCATGGTGCCGCTAATTACAATTTATTCGACGAGACATTTTGAGTATTTTTACCAAAATCTCAAAACACCCTGTCGAAAGTCATTTAATTTCTCGATGATTGCTCATTCTTGCATTATTAAGTGATTTAATGACATTAAAGTTGAGTAATCATAGGCCTCATTGGGACGCTCAATTAAACTAAAAACACGTGATATTCCAATATTAATATTTCAAAATTTTTATCATACTTCAACTGCATTTTTTTTAGCTTTTTTAAATACAGATTAAACCATATTTAATGTTTTTCGATTTATCTTATCAATACATTCAACTTGACTGCATGATATGCTTGAATGTTGGATCTATTTTTAAAAAAGTGTGAGATTATCTTAGGATTGCTCCCTAGCATTTTTATTTGATTTTAAGAAATGCATCTTAGCTTTGGCAAAGCAAATTGATAAACTCTTACAACTATTTACAATTGAGCTTATTTGTTAAATTCTATTTGTGTCACTTGTTAGTTTCTCCATTCATAAAAACTCTAACTAGAATTGAAAATTTTATTTTTAAATGTGATAGAATGGATATAACGTCGAAGATTGACTCTAAATGGTCTTCCAATGATGACATTTTAAATATACTTTAATTTGACATCTAAGAATTAAATCATAAATTAAAATAAAACATCAATAGAATTTTTCAACAACTTAAATAGCAATGATTGTAAATCCTAGCATTGTCAAATAAGTTACTTGGTGTTGAGTGTGGATCCCTTCTAAGTCAAAATCATCAAATAAAATAAAATGATCAATACATACTTTCTTAATTGCTAGCTCTTTTTGGTTAATGAGCAATAATTGGAAGGATAATAGTTGTCTCAATCTCTTTGACTTTTAACGATTGCCTTAGTATTGTCTTGGTTAGTATTAACTCTACACCCAAGCAAATTATTACTAGTTTGAATTATTTTAATTGGAGTGAATTAGTTAAGATAATTACGTTAAATTAATCATTTATTCTCCTCTTTCAATTTCATACATGCTTTTGTGGTGTGTTTATGACTTTAGTGGATGCAACAATATTGTTTTTAATATTTATTTATTTTGTCTCACCAAATTCAGTCACCTAATAGTCTCCTCATCCTGGAAAGACATAAAGACATAGACACGAGATGTATTCAATGTTATGTACCCCATTGTCTGAATTCATGTTATTATTATTAAGTTCGTGGAGAAAAATCATGAAGTTTTATTTATTAATTTATTTTTCTTATTGAGATTCTTCGTGTCACCCTCTTGATTATTATTTATACTACATGGTTATCTAAATAATTTTTATGTCCACTGATAATTCATTGATAATAGATTATGCCTTTATTTTATAAATAATGTTGGCGTATAATTATCTTCCACTGTATTAATGAGGAATAAAAAGCTCAAACTTAAGTTTTTCAAGAAACACACCAATAATAACTTGGGATCCACATTGAAATTTGATAAATTTTAAAGAAAAATCTTTCAAAGTATTATCTTAAAAGCTTACCTTCATGGCTTCATGGTAGCATACCTAATAAGATAAATGGGTCATGATGATTTTTTAAATGGCAATAAATTATTCAATAAAAGGTCTAGGAAGATGGATAAAGTTAGGAATATTTTCTTCATAAAGAGAGTAAAAATCTTATATGGGCTTATTACTTGATAATAACAGGGAAAATAATAAAGAAGTGTATCCAAGGCTTATTGAGCTTATACAATAATTCTATAATGGATGATGCATTTCTAATGATCAAATGACTTATCATAAGTATCATTAGTGGGCGGCTTAAATTCCACCAAATATGGTGTTAAGAGAGTTGAATTAATTAGGGTGTTGGTTTTTTAATGTTATAATGAGAAGTACATTTTTTTTCCTCTCTAAAACAAACTATTCTTGAATGTAATATTTTTACTCAACTCATATAATTCCATGAAGAGCATAATTAGCATTTAAATCCATTAAGACTAATGCAGGATTTTGAGTTAGTTGAGCATCATAATAAAATTGTGCAGAACTAACAGTTTTTTACGAGTTTTGAATTATGCCTCGATGGAGGGTAATTTTAACATGATAGTAAATATACCTTATATGAACATCCTCAAACAGATCAACCCTAGATAATTGCTTTTGTGGTTTGTGATCTCTGTCATGTTGTGATGTTTTCATTTATTAGTTAGCCTCTTTCAAGAGTTAAAAGAGTTTTTCACTACCCTATGCATGCAATCTTCCAAAAAAAAAATTATGGCTTAGGATCTATTTGGGGCAACTGCAGCTTATTGAATAATCTGCTGATAAACTGATTAAAAATAATTTACTGATAAGCTAGGTGCAGTGGCTATTACGAATTTTAATTTTTTTTAAAAAATCGAGCCATACGTAGAAAATCTGTCATTGCTATCGAAAATGTTGTTTTCAGCGTTTTGAAAACACATAAGCTGCCAAAACACAGTTTATCTAAACAGGTATGGTGTGTTTCCAAATTGTCACTGCACCAAATAAGTTGCCACAAACGGGCCCTTACTTTTGTCTAGTTATGATAACCTTGGTTCAAAAATTGTGTCGTGGATTATATTTGTGATCAAAATATTTCTAAATGAGGATAAGAGTAATATGAAATTTAAATATTATTCCTTCTTTATTAAATATAGAGCATAATTAAGCTATAATATTGAGCAAATAATTATTAAATATATAAATTGAAATAATGATCTAAAAATAAAATTTCTCTATTCACATCATTAACATGCATGAAATTATCAAATCTATGCACTCATACATGCTACAATCACATTATTAACAATTTGATAAAAGCAAAAAAATGGTTTAAAGTTTAGTTGCAATTTTTTAATATTTTGGTTAAAATATGAACATTAGAAAATGTTAATTTTATAAATAATTAAATTTGAGAGATTACAAATGCAATAATAATAAAAAAAAGCCTTGGTCCTAATTGGGCAGGAGTTAAGACAAAATTCATGAAACCTGAAAGCCATTAAAGCTGTGGCTTCCCCAATACCTAACAAATATATAACAACAAAAGAGATCATACCATTAATCACCAAACATCAATGGCTCATAAAACCAAAACATTAGATTAATTAAACCAAATCCTTCAAAAACAAGCAGAACAGAGCACCTAAATCCATAAAACAGTGAAGAAGAAGAGGAAGAAGAAGAAGAAGCAAAACAGCATGTTGGAAGCATCCTGGTTGATGAGAATCACAACCAAACTCTTTGTTTCTCCTGAATCACTTCAGCTGGCTCTTCTTCTTCCATAGCTCTCCAAACACCCGAATTCCTCCACCACTTCCTCTCCTCTTCCCTCCCCCATCCACCTCTTCACCCTCACCTCCGGCGATCACCGGTGACCACCCGCCGCCGCCGTAACCTCGAAGATGCTTTTCCATTGATCTGCCGCTCTCACCCAACCTTCTTCCCTTCAACTCTCCGTCATTCACCATACCATCCCCTGCAACAAGCACCGCCGCTGCAGCCTCAGCCGCCTTGCGCCACTGATCTGTTTGCACTCTTAAGCGCTTCATTTCAGCTTCCATTGACGCTTTCGCAGCTGCATCTGAGTCGGACTTCTCTCTCAGGCGCTCAGCACCCATCTTAGACTTTTTCAGCTCCTCCTCAGCTTCAGCGAGCTTTGTTACCATCTCCTCTGCTTTTTCTCTCCACTGTGAGGAATCGGCTTTTGCATTCTCTGCTTCTTTTATAAGGGTATGATTCTCGGCTACAACGATTTCGAGTTGCTTCTCTTTCTCAACCAGGATAGCTTTCAGCTCGGTAAGCTCTGACGTGTCTTCCTTCTGCGTCTCCTTCTCCAAAGCTTTCATTTTCTCTTGCCCTTTTTCTTCTTCAGTGATCACCTTTGTCTCAGTTCCCTCTGCATCTTCCTCTTCAAGTCCGCTTCCTTCTCCTTCGCTTATCGCTGGAGCTACTTCGAAGACGTCGGTGGTCTTGCAGTTCACATTTTCTTCTTCTGCGCGCAAAGGCTCGCCTTTTTCCATGAGGAGGACTTCGCCAAGATCAACTTTCTCCTCTTCGACATTTATAGTCTTCTCTTTCTCCTCGTCAGCTGGATCTACAGCTGCGGTTTTCAGGGGAGAGACGGGAAAATGCTTCTTTGTGACTTCAAGCTCCTTTACCGCGTCTATCCTCGCCGCCTCCGCTGACGCCAGCTGTTCCTTCACCTTCTCGAGCTCCTCCTGCGCTTGGTCCAGCTTTCTCTCTAGATCTGCTATTCTAGACCCCTTCTTCCTCTGTTAAAACGGAACATAACACTGAGAGGAAAGTGAAAAAGAGCAGAGGGGAAGATGGTTGAGTACCTCTTGGACAGGACTGCGAGGAGAGCGGCGATCTTCAAGCTTTGGACTGCGAATGGAGCTTGCCTCGGAGGAAACTGTGGGCTTGAGATGGAGTGGAGCGCGAGGGGATTGTCGTTGCTGCGGCATCTCAGATCCTCTGTTTTCACCTCAGAAACATCAATAAAAATGTAAACTTTTTGGCTTTCTTCTTAGCCAAACGAGAACCGCATTGCTTACCTTGATTTCGGCATTGGCTTCTGCTGCTCCTCCTCCTCTTCTATTAATACCGGTGTAGCTGTTACAGAAAATGAACGAGAAGCAGAACAGCTTCACCTGTTCAAATTGGAGAGAAAATGGGGCACTGGCAGAGAGAACCGTGCAATGATGAGCAGGACAAAAGTTAAGGGCTCTTATAGAAGAAAAAATTTGAGTCCGGACAGTGTATTCGGAGATAAGTTTTTAAAAATATACGTGAGAGTTACACGGAAGTTGCACAAGAGTTATGTGGGGGTTATAATCCTCTTATATCTCCTGTATAATTCACTTGTAATCCGTGCTTCTATTTCATTTATTTATACACGAGAGTTATACGGGTGGTACAAGAGAGTTATAACCCCCCGTGTAACTTCCGTGTAACCCATGTGTAACTCCCGCATATATTTTTATGTACCCATCTCTACGTACGTTTTCCATAGAAACGTCTGCAGCGAAAAAATATTACTGAAAGGTGCTGTAGAAATTTGATTCTTTCCACTACCCACGTGGCCTCTTTTTTTATTTTCTGCTGTCTCCTCTCTGTATTGGGAAAATTTTGAATGGGAAAATTTGAGTGGGAGCTTCGTTAAAAAAAAAAATAATAATTTGGAGCATGTGGGGGGCTTTTATTGCTTAAATTGTTTCCTATCAATATAATTTTTCTTTAATAATATATGATATTTAAATTAATATTAAAATATTAGATGTAATGTTATTATTATAAATAAATGATAAATTTATACTGCTAATTATTTTTTAGAGAGTTTCAAATTAATTAAAAGTATACACCAACAAAATGAGAGAATACAACAGCAACAACAGTCTTAATCCCACTAAGTGGGGTCGGCTACATGAATCATTTTGCTCCATTGCATTATGATTAGTGTCATATTTTCATTTAATTCAAACAAAATGAGAGGATGAACTATATAAAAAACATTATATCACAATAAAATATTATCATAAGACAATGTTTTCAGAATACATTTACGTTCTCCGCCGATGGAGAATGATTCTTGAACACAGTGTATATCGATAAGTTGGTCACAATGGTCGTTCTCGCAACTGGTGGTCTTCAACTTTTTCTTCAATATAATCATCTTCAGTTACGTTGTTCTTAGCTTGTTAGACCCCATAAAAACTCTCTTCGTTCATGGGTATTGGCAGTGTATATATTGGAGATGCGCGAAAATAGCCCTACATCAGATGTAGGTGCAACCATGGAAATGCTCTGAAAATTTAAATTCAGACCTCCTCCAGTGGATGTTTTCCATTGTAAATAATATGATGAACCCTCATAAGTCGGTGGTCCTCTGTAGCTGATGGGTCCTATATAACTAAAGGGTCCTCCTATATATAGGGTACTGCAAAGAGAGGGTCCAACATAGCTGGAGGGGCCCGCAAATGTTGATTGCACAAGATAAGCATATAACTGTGGATATGCTGTTCATGCCACTCATTCCAAGGGAGATCAACGTGTTCAGGAAGCTGAAGATCTCCTCAGAGGATCTGGTACTGATCATCTCGCAACAGTGGAACCTGACTGATGTGGAACATCAAAAGTTGATCTACAGAAGCCAGATGGTCTGACATATGTTCTATGAGTTGGCCCTACCTTGAAATCGTGTCTCCCCAGCGATCAAATGTGGTATAATCAATGTGGATGGGTTGTTCCACTCTATGTGATAGCTTCAATATCTCATTGTATTCTTGCTACGTGGAACTAGCACTTCCACTGCAATCTCCTCCAAAATTTTCTGCGATATCTACGAATAAAGTAATCCAACTGTGAAATTGAAGAATTAAATTTATTATTAGGTATTATATAAAAGTAATTAACAACAACAATTACATATAGTAAACACATACAACGATTATCTCTCATGGTGATCAGAGGTAATATTATCTGACGTCTGAGTGAGGGGCTCCACTAGATAGAGTGATGCCCAAGATAAGTACCATTACAAATAATTAGCTAGTTTTTGTTCTTCGTCTCCTTGCAGCAGATTTAAATGTACTATATAAGCCTGACAATTATTCAACATCGCGATATATCTTCGGTGATATTGCATCCAACCAACTTCAGCTTTACGTCGCCCATCGACTCTTGTAAAACCTCATTATATAAGTTGAACTAATATAGTTGAATGCTTAAAAACTGCCGTAAAACACAATATGGAAGATGCCAATCGACACGCTTCAACAAATTATTGGAACGCGGTTAGTCCAAATATCAATGTTCTAGACACATATGTCACGTAACAAATCATTAATAAAATCTAAACATGGCGACCAATTAACCTACATATGAAGTTTTCATTTTAATTATATTGAATAGAAGGGTTTAGTTTTAAACCCCACTCTGTTTAAGTCCGTCAAGTTCATTTCTGTACATGTCTACATTTTCAGATGACCATGTATGTAGCCACTGTTCATTCCATCTGCATGTTATGTAACTAAATGAGAAGAGTCTGACTAAAAATTTTTCGTGTTTATGTATAAAAATAGTTAATTTGGTACCTAAATGCGAGGGATTTACCTACTAAATCATGAGGGGTCAGAACGTGGAGGGCGGGCCTACCAACATGTAAGTGCTCCTAGCACCATGTTTGTAGTAAGTACAAATACCCAATAGTTGTCTGATGAGTAGGCTTAGTTGACAAATTCAATTCTCTATACAGGTGTGAAAGCACTACACCATCCAAAGAATATATTCCAAACTCCTCTAAATTTTCCATTAATGTTAACTATTCTAAACATCAATGCGATCTAGACGTGTTTGGAAGAAGAAAACACCCTAATAGGAACAATATATAGGCCTTGACATGCCTTAAAACTTCTAGTGGAGGTAAATTGTTGTAAGACTCCCAATAAAATTTCCAGTAGAGCCGCTGAAGCCGTATGATTGTATGTACTACGAAGCGACCCATAAAAAGTGTGATGTTAATGTGTGATCTACAAGCTGATGATAGAGAACATCATCTCTGGGGTGGTTCCCCAACAAATCATCGCAACGTGCTGACCAACTTAGCCAGTGCAAATCTGGACCAACAACATTCGGCTTTACCATAGCATTTCCACCAGTCCTAATACTAATAAGTATCTGAACATCTTGTAATATGATAGTCATCTCACATGAGAAAAAATGAATTTTATGTAATCTTGAGAATGATAATTAACGTGGTAATACATTAATATGTATTTGAATTTATCTCACCAACAAGTAAATGGAACATATTGATTAAGGGGCACGACTGCTCGACTATCGCTGTTAATAGATGGTGGTCTAATTTAATATACTGCAAGTGTCTGACATAGTCTACACCTGCAACTCACCATGCATGAATAAAAGGTGGGCACAACACCTTCCACTCTTGTGCCACTAAAAAATGACTGGCCGCTTCAAGAATGCTTCCCTACATAAATTTAGTTATTTTAGTAGTTATAATGACTTAATTTAAAAAGATGTTGTATCCATTGTAAGACCTATTTTGGGTTAGCTGCTCGATTAGCTTCACCTAACAATGAAATACTTGGTGGTGTGTTTGCTTGTAATGTGCTGATATTCGTCTGAACAGTACGTCTACCACAGTGGCGATGACCTCCCAGACTACTATCTCAACCATCCCTACATAACAATTAGAATTTTTTATAAATGAAAACTTAAATGTGTGGAGGAAAAATATGAATTAAATTCACAATATCTTAATATGGAGTTTAATTGCAATATCTTATTCTCTCCTGCTAGTACTTGGATTGAAGGGACATGTTTCTCTTTATTATGCCCCACATTTTTACAAAACCTGAGCACTTGTGCTTCTGGTTCTAGTCTCATCCATTGCATTTCTAATTCTAGTTGTTCTTGGACATTCACACTTCTTCTAAATAATGGGAGAAGCAAAGTAATTATGCCTTCTTTTTGATTGTAGGATGGCCATGTTTCTTTCTCGGGTATCACATGAAACATCAATTTATATGTTTGTAATATAAATCTAATAAATATAGCTAGTTTAATCGCTCATTTTATGGTTTTCATCGTTCCTCTTTCGAAAAATTGACGAAAACACCGTATAGTACCAAATGTACATGAATTAATCATTTAGTAAGTAGGTTAGCTCTGCACTGATTAACTACAAAAATTTGATGTAGGCATAATTTTTGAGCTAAGAGAATAAAGCCATTATCGTAATGTTGAACTAAGGTCTACATGCTAATGCTATAATAGACTTCACAAATAAATAAACCAAAAGATAAATATATATACATTTTTTTATATATTTTTCACTAATTTTTTGTGTGAACTCTTCAATCTCTTTTATCTTAAAAAAATTAATAAATTTCATATTAATAATAAAGTTATTATTGTTTGTTTAATGCAATAAGATATAGATTTATATCAATCATTTTTTATCAGAAGTCAACAATGAATCAAATGGATTTTCACACATCAAACATAGCTCATTATATATCTATTAAATATATTATTATAGTCTTCAAATTCTTTTCAAATAAAATAACTCAACTTGTTCATATCATAAATTTATGATCTCTTAATTATACTACCTCAACTTCCAACACATAAAAATATCATAATTTGAACATCTATATTATCTTTCACACATCATAATTTCACCACTTCAATTACAATAATACATCCATCCTCTCATTTTTTGAAGCCTTTGTTTTTAATGAAAGTCATGTTATTTAATATCTTATGATCCTCCTTCTATGAAATTTAAGCTAGCTATTTTTTTCCCAATATCTATTTAATCAAATGAAAATAAAATATAATTCAATATTTTATTTAGAGTCTAATAATACATGTGTTATGCCTCTTGGCTCATTGATTGAATTGTCTTGCATTATTATCTCAAGAATCTCAATAACTGATTCAAATAAAAGAGGCTAAGTAATAATTTTCCAATATTTGGACTCATAAAATATATCTCCATGTCATAAAAGAGTAATTTCTTGAAGGCTTAGCAACTGATTACTTGAACATTAACGATTACACATGATCAATTGGCTCACATTATTATGTATTTTTCACATGTTAAAGTCTTAAGAAGGTATAAAGATTATTTTCTTAAAAATTAAAAAAATCCAAAAAATAAATTAAAAAATTTGATGGGGTCTAACAGGTTTTCAATCCTTGGATTTATTTGACATACCCATGTCATTTCAGGACTGATCCTTCAAGATGGTTAGATATGCATGATAACTCATAATTAATTTCATGGCAACTTATTGGGTATTGTTAAGAATTGTAACACTAATTATTATCTTATAAGTTCAAAACTTTTCAAAATAGTGTTAAGTCATTGGAAAAAAAATGTCTTGAATAAAAAATATTAAGATGATTAGCACTTCTCAAGAAAATGTTTGAAAAACCTACACTATAGTAAAATAAGGTTGAGTTTATGCTAATTATTTATCTCGACTTGAAATTAAACACTTTGAGCCAAACTCAAATAATAAGAATGACTATTTCAATTAATTTTTGAGGCAATTCAAGCAATGCCTCTCATTTTGAAAAAAAATATATTTTAATTTCTTCAATAGATTATACACATACAAATTGTTTATATATCTTATATCTGAAGACACATGCATGTGTATTTATACACCTCTACTATATTGAGTTCATCTCAGTCCATACTAATTTTAAGCAAGTAAACCAAGTGCTAAAGAAAATTAATTTTGACTACAAATAAAATAAAACTATTGAAATTAATGTGTAAGTTTCAAATATAATTATTGTCCAAACACTATTTGAGGCTAGCTATATTGAAATACAAACAAAACCAGCAATGTATCCAAAATAATAGATTGTCTCACCAATCACCACACCTCCACCTTAATCCTAAGAGAGTTTTTTGGGATTTTGTAACTATGATTGTTTGTAAAATTACACACTAATTATAATTAAAATACCACAATAGATTTCTTGTTAATATGGGTAGTTGTATCTGTTATTAAATTGGAGCGAAAAAACAGGAATCAACACAAATCAGAAGAAAACACAAAGATTTAACGAGGTTCGGCAAAGAATTGCCTACGTCATCGGGAGCGAACGACGGTTTCACTATTTCAGAGGAGTTCAAATTTACATCCCATAGGGTTAGACACGCCCTCGCTCCCCCCAACCCACTAACTTCCAAGAGACACTCCTCTCCATTCCAGGAGACACATCTCTTCATTCAAGAGACTCCAACTCCCTAGATATGAGTCATACCTAACATTATCTATAACATCTCAATTTAAGGCTATATTTTCATAGCTAAGACTCTTTTATTCTTTGAAGTATGGTGTACTTAATACCCTTCGACGATAAAATTTTCTCTCTCTCTCTCTCTCTCTCTCTCTCTCTCTCTCTATATATATATATATATATATGCCCCAACATACATCACAACTATGAACCATGGATACTTGTGAATGTTTTCATCATAGAACAATTGTTTCATCATGGAACAAATATTTTGATAGCTACCATACATCTAACAATTTTCTGAAATTCAAAATGCTTTAGCAGAAATAATTTTATATCAAACTATTTCTTATGAAATGATCATATCCTATGCTCTTTTCTTCTTGTGCTGACACTCATCTCAGTTGCTTTGTATGACATTGTTTTTTAAAGGAAAATGGCTTTAATTCTCTCCATCAAACACTTTGCATCAAAACAACATTATCACTGTTTTTTAAAGGAAGATTCCTGAACTTACTGACACATCTTATGCTACTTTTTTCATCTATAGGATATTTTTTAGGATACAAAGTATGATTCTATTAGTTATTAGTGAATCTCTCATACATTCAAATCAATTCCTATACTTACATATATAACCCTTAAAATTTATCTTTTTACATTTCTACTGCCTAAATCTTTCCTATGGCTACAAAAAAATTAAAATTTAGTTGTTAGTTATGTAAATACATAGAAGTTTAGGGGTATATATGCAAATAAGTGAATTCTATCCTGAATTAGCGCTCTCAATGTTCTAGATCTCAGACTCATAGTTAATGATGACTGAATTATGAGACCAAAATCTTTTAATATTGACAGAAAGGTGAATTAAATATAGATAAAGAAATTTCGAAGATAGGAGAGTGGCCCAATTTAATAAATAGTCTTATTTGTTGTTTTACACCTACTTTGTCTCCCATCTGCCATCCCTTTTCTGAGCCAACTCCACTAAAATAGACCTACAAAATTTAAATTTGTAACGGTCAAAATTCAAAAGCCTGACATCTGGATAAGAACAAAACGGTCGAAAATTCAAAATGCATAGTTTACTTAATTTAACAGCACTCTGCAAACTTTTTTATATTAGTTCAAAGCTGTTTAGAATGAGATGAAAGGGTAAGTTTTGCTGAACTAAATATTTTATGTGTTACAAGGAAAATGTTTAAACATGAAATAATATCATATTAAATTCATAAAAGTTGTTAAAATAAGATGCAATTGCTAATTTCTTTAATTTGAATAAATTGATTCATATAATATTTGTGTACGTTTATACTTATACAATATTGTTTGAAATATTATATGTTGATTCTTATTTATAGGCTAAAATTTTGCATATTTGTACATCGAGCGTGCACCAGCATGAATCCTGTTTTGTAGGAAGAAAAGTGCAATTAAGAAGAACTCACCTATAGAATACTAGAAGGTACACTTATCTAATCTGATACAAGAGTATGAAACAAAGCTAAGGTCAAAGCCGATCGGATGCAGCCATCCGAGTCAGAGCCAACAAGACTAAACACATCCAATGGGCTGAGCCTGAATCCATCAGACCAAGATGGTCTAAGCTTGAACCCATTCGACCAAGGCAGGACATACATGCATACAAGCCAACCACCATAAAAAGGTCTATCGAAGGCATCAATGTTCCCCAAAGGTATTTTGCCTCTTTGAGTTATGAATCATAGTGTATATTTAATAAGACATAAAGTTCTTTTTAAGATAGGGTTGACTTAGATTAACCCCCTTAGATTAATATCCATCTCAACTCTTGATAAAATAACCTTTGAATGCTGACAAGGATCATTCTATCATGTTGGGTTAACTTCCTCCTTTGACTAAGTATACTAGGAACCATGATGGCCCGAAACAATGAAGCCATGGGATCCTGATTAGGTGCATTATCATTTCTCCCACCATTCGCTCCAAGCTCACAGTGATAACTTCACGATTTAAAAAAAAAAGAAATCTGATGCTACCATATACTAAACAATAAATTTCTTAATGATTAGCCTTAATCGTCGAAAGTGCTATCTTAGGCTGGGTAATTAACCATAGTGACCTGCTTCAATGAGAAACCTCCAACTCATATCATAAAACCCTCACGAAATGAAGGTGAAATCTCCGAATAGCATCTTATCTACTATCTTATACGCATTTTGAAAATTTGACCTTGAGCCTTACGGTAAACTCATCATTCTCTTTTCTTATATTTCCTTTTGAAGGGACACCGGGGTAATTTTGAATTTCTAGAGTCCACATTGTAGATCTCAATGAACTCGGCCAAGAAAGACCTTTTTGTGCTTTATTAGCCTAGTATGGTCGCACTCTAGCATATACGTATGCGTGCTTGCGCGGGTGAGATCAATTTATCTTGATTTGAATCAGTTTACCTCAAACTGATTTTGACATTGAATACCATGGAAAATACAATTTTTAATATAGTGTTAAGCCATATTTGCTCAAATTTTGATTTGATATTAGCCTAACGTCTAACAAAATTAATTTAGCAACTTAGATGCTTTCTTTTGTTATGGGTTTGGGAAGATTTCTAGATTTGATAATAAATTTTAAAATTTTAACTAACTAGCTGGCGCACTCATTTCACATGTTGACGCTTTTTCTCCATTAAGTGAAGCAGAATTTAACAGAGACAGTGTATCCCTAATTTCTTGATGGGGCCATTTACATGCATACCACCCCAATTCTAATGCATTTTCATATCTAACAACTAAACTTTATTTTTTACATTTAGGCCACCCAAATCTTTCGTTAATAATGTTAAGTTGAGTTGTCGAAATTGACAAAGTTATAAATTGTTATAACAGTTGAATTTGGAAGACGTTGATGATCCAATTAACTGCAGAAATTGCAGCGTATAGTTAAATTTAAATGGCTGTTATACATAACGAATGGTTTCAGCAGGCTTATCTCTTCAGTATCATGATCAGTTGGGTAAGTTTTTAGTTGGCATTTGAATCTTTTTTTTTTTATTTTTTAAGTCCAAAATGATGCACTTTAAATATTTTAATTGCCTCAATTAGGAACAGCCTATCTCAAATTGACTAACCTAACTGAGTGGGTCTTTTATACATATAATTGCTCATTGACACATACTATTAGGGCTATGTAATTGTACACGGATGTTATAGCATGAATCTCAAAAAGATCTAACAGTCTTAGAAGAAAGGTCCTAATATGAAAAGGACCTACGAAAGACGAATAAGCAAACTAGATTCTCGATTGGATACAACAAACCCAAAACTGCTCAAGTTACCATGTTGATTGAGGTGCCATCAGCCCGAGCGTATCATCAAAAGACAAGCGAAGAATCATCCAAGCCCTCGCTTGCAACGAAGTCATGCCGAAGGAGAGGCTAGTACCCATGACTGTTATACAAAGATCACTCAAACATCTCCTCCAAAAGCCACCAAAAGAGTACAAGTCTCAGTCATCGAACCGGGATCCTCTCGTCCAAGGAAAGGCTACCAATCGGATTACGTTGATTTTCCCTCTGCCCGATAACCTAATTTTGTCCTGTTGACAGAGACTCCTTGGTAAAGATCGAGGGTCGGTCAGAGTAGTCTCACAAATCGACCAAACTTAGCCGATTATATTGGCCCTACCAACCCGAATTCATAAAGCCAACCAACCTGACAACAATGATGGGTGCCTCCGACTGACATATTCATCGAACCCTTATTTAGTTCAGTTGATCAAATAGGCCGAGCCAAAGAGCATTAATGCTCTTGGGCCTAAGAGTAAAATATATAGAATAATACATACTATCCCTACTTATGTACGACTATAAATGTATCTTTCCAGATTATTTTCATCCTGTCTATAAACAGAAGATCATTTCATGAATAAATAGTTACACAATTCTTTTACTCTACTATTTATTACTGCTCTCTCTCTCTCTCTCTCTCTCTCTCTCCGCTCTATTTCTTAGGGGTGATTCACATGATACATTCAGATTCAACTTCAAAACTAAACATGACTCGACGCCTCCCATCATGAACAACACCACGATTGTAGCCTCTATTCCTCCCAACATGCTCTCATTAAATACCATACAAATCATCACTAATAACTCGAACGTTTAGCGCCACCCGAAACCCCCACATACCATTATTTCATGAATCATTTGTGAAAAATACTCTTCTTAAAGAGAGAAATACGTTCATGTAAATAACAGACAAACATTGTCACTGTTTATAGAATAAAATTGGTGGCAGTAAATCCTTCATACTTAACCATACCAATGTGACTTCTGAAACTCTGAAACATTGCTAACGTGTACTCGAAATATCAAAATCAAAGGCATGGTATACGCTTATTAACTGGGTGCCCTCTAAGCACACACGAATGTGAACAATAACTAAAATGTTTTGTTAGCCTGTTTCATTCTTTACGTGGCGTGTTTTGCATAATGTGCTTCCTGTTGATGACATTCTTAAACTTAAGGGCTTACATCTCCCTTCTTGTTGTTCTCTTTGTATGCATGATTGTGAGTCCATTAATCATATTTTTCTGCACTGTTCTTTTGTTCGCGAGGTTTGGCTTCGTTGCTGTAGCATTTTTAAGATTTCTACTGATTATTTTCGGCATGCTACTATTATGGATCTGTTTAACAATTGGAAGAAGTTTGGACATACATTGTTTAATTCCATTCCTGTTATCATTATTTGGTTCATTTGGGTTGCTAGAAATGATGTTCGGTTCTATGGTAAGAGACCTAATGTTGTTTCTACTATTAAATTAATCTTTGGATATCTTTTCAAATGTTTGGTTTTTTTAACCTCTAAGGAGAAGCTTAACAGGAAGCTGTACAAGTTACTCCATAACTTGGGTTTCCTAATACTAGTAATGGGAATGTTTCTGAGACTATTCGTTGGATTAAACCTCCTGCTCCTTTTATCAAAATTAATGTCGATGGTTGTTGGGATAGCGGGTTTGCTAGTGTTGGGGGTGTTTGCCGTGATTTTGCGGGATCCATTCTGTCTTGGTTTGCTTCTCCTTCGTTCCTATCTCGCCCTTGTGGTTGTAGCGGATGCTTTAGTTTTTGTTTGCTAGTTGTTTGTTCGAAAAGGTTGGAAATTCATTATTTTGGAAGCCGATTCTTTTATTTTGTGGAGGTATTGTTTATTGCAAGAACGATATCGATTGGAGTGTAAATCTTCAGATGAAGAGAATCTTGGATTTATCTAGGAATTTGGTGGTCAAGTGGAGTCACACTCGACGTGAAGGTAATCAAGTTGCTCATTGGATTGCTAAGATGAGACTTTATTTTTGTATTGCTTGGGTTTCTTCTTTTATTCCGGTCCATTTATTTCATGTTGTTTGTTGGAATATTTAATTTTTGTTGTGTCTGTCGTTGTGTCGTGGTGCGTGAGTTGTTTTTTCTGGAAAGAGGTCCTTAGATTCGCTCTTTTTTGCGTGCGTTGTCCGGGTGTGCTAGATATGACATTTTTCCCGGTGTTGTTATTTTTTTTTTCGATGAAACGCGTAAGGAGACTATGTCTCTTTCAATCATATACTAAATAAGGGACAGATGCTGCAGCGGAATTGAGCGAGCCAGTGGAGCGGAAGCATCTGCCCAATCGGGAGAGTTTCGTTAAGTGGGTACGGTACAAGGGTATTTGTGTAATTTTATATGCAGGTTTTATCTATATATTTGATTAGTAACCATGTGGGTAAGTATTGAACTTTTTTGGAATAGTTAAATCGCCTCTCCCAATGACGCATATACAAATTGCCGATCCACATAAATTTTCCTGTGTTCTTGATTGTTTTTTTTTCTTCTTTGGATTTTACATTTCACCCATATCAAAGCATGAATCGGAATTCACTCTGAACCCAAGCATTCATTCAGTTCGAATCAAGATCTATTGGAAAGTACTTCACATCAACTAATTTGACATGTGCCGAACAATAGACCAACTTTTATCAGCTCCACAACTTGATCTCATTAACTCAACAAACGCTGAATAGAACTTGCTATACTCAATGAATTGCCTTCTAACACACATTATCAGACTATAAGATTAAATGTGTCGCATATATATTGTAATCCTTGTTTGGTAGCTGATTATGTAGTGTATCCTTGACTTGACAAACCAGTATATATTTCTATGATTATCACTTGCATAATACGCTTACAGATAGTATAGTTTTATGAAATCCAATAAGCTTTTATTAATTTGCAGCAACTCTGGTTTTCAGACTGTGCTCTCGGTCGGTGCAGATTTGCTGCATGGCTTAGATATTGATTCCATTAATCCAAGTGAAACTGAGGGCTAATGGCTTGGCTGACCACTAAGGGGTAAAATATTTTTTCAAAGGGTCCATTTTTTACTGATTTTACATTGTTTTAATAATGGAATTATTATAATTTTTAGCTTTTATGGAGTTTAAAATTGTATAGATTTGTAATTACGTTGAATAATATGATGGATTTTTTTTTTTTTTTGGTTTTGTTTTGTAAGAATATTTCTCTATCTCAACAATTAATTGAGCAGAAAAATGATTGTACGATGTATGTCTGTAACAAAGTAAGGTTTTGGTTTCTAGTTCTGGGAAAATTATTCAATACGGACAGTGTACGTAGCGCTGAATGCGTTCTCCGCAAAATAACCAGCGAATAACTTCCGAAGTTGTGTATTTCGGAATTATTAGGAGGTTATTACAACATTAATTCCAAAAATCTCATTAACCTCCTAATAACGCTCAAATAACCTCCGCGGTTTCACTTTGGGGTTTGGTGAGGTTGTTATGAGGTTATTGGGGCATTAACTCAAATAACGCTGCAATAACTTCTCAAAAACCTTCCAATAATCTCCGCGGTTCCATTTTGATGTTATTCATAGGGTTATTACGAGTTATTCGCTGGTTGTTTGCGGAGAACGCACACAGCGCTGCGTGCGTAGTCCGTATGGAATAAATTTTCTATAGTTCTGAGGGTTAAATACAATTAAATAGAGGGGTGATTGCATACTCGGCACCCAAAAGAATGCTATTTCCAAATCAAGTATTGTTTTTCATCTTTTCTATTTTTTTTTTTTCTAATTCACACTCAAATATCAGATTTCATGATAGAACCCTAACTTATACTTTTTATTTTTATCAAATTCACAATGATTTGATCGTGGCACGCAAAAATATATCTGTTTCATAGTTCAAAAAATCAATCAGGTGCTTGATTTGTAAATAGCAATGTTTCTTGTGCTATGTATGTAATTATCCCTTACATAGATAATGATAATGATTAGTGATTAAAAATAGTTTAAACAAAAAATAATAAAAGTTACTGAAATTGGCTCCAAATTTAACTTAATCTATCACTGTTAGCTATAATGATCTTAACTTTATTGAAAATCAAAATCTTTGGTGATCTTTGATATATTACTTGAAAATTCATTTGGTTAGACAAATCTTGCTTTAATATTTAAATTGAAACTTTCAATTAAATTCAAACCTTATCTTAATTATATTGTTAGCAAAATTATAATCAACTTGATTCTTGATAAGAGGAAACTAATAACAAAAAAGGTGATTTAAATGAAGTCCAAATGACCCCAATTTAAACACTTGAACTATAATTAAAACCTTAATGATTTATTTGAGGAGTTATAATATCTCTTAATCAATTGTAAGATTCTTTCTCATGATGTTTATAATCATAATCAGTGTTTTGATGGGCGAATTATTCCATCCGGAGCACGTACCCAGCGCTGGGTGCAGATTTTAAGGGTACTGGGAGGGTATTTACAGGGTATTGGTTATTGGGTATTGGGTTTTGGGTATTGGGAGAGTATTGGATGGGTATTGGGAGAGTATTGGATGGGTATCGAAGGAGGTGCGTGCGGACTGCGCACGTGCTCCGTATGGAATAATGGCTCGTTTTGATGGGGCTAGTCTAACAAGTCTAATTTTATTTAATTTAGATGCAATTAATGCACTTAAATACCTAAAAAATAGTTTATAATAAAAAAAAAATCAACACAAGTTATTTGATAAAATGTTTGAGGATTTAAGCCAAAATTACGATAAGTATTCGTTCTAAAATTTTTAAATAGATAGGATATAAAATTAAAGAAAATTAAAAGATATGAAGAACTTCATAGCTGTGTCGTACGATTGATATCCACAATCATCGTAAAAAATCGTTATTGCTTGATCGTCATTGCCCGACTAGTATCATTGGGTTGATTGTCGAACTATCATCATTCAATTGTCATCGCCTAATCATCATCATCCGATGCCATCACTTGACAATGATCTGTTGACCATCACTTGACAGACAACACTAAAATCAACCAACTGACCTCATTATCTAATTGTTGTTATCATCTACCATTTCCTTATTACCAATTAGATTAGGCCCTATGATTTTTTCTCCTTTCTAAATTTTTATATGCGTATGCAAATATTTATGTGGCATTAAAATAAAAAATTCTCATTTTATCACTATGAAATTACTTTTTACCACAACATAATATTTAATGTTATCACCTCTTAATGAGAAAAGGTAAATATTCCCAAAGTTGAAAAATTATAAGATTATTGTTTATTTGTGATCAAATTTTTAGCTATAGGGTCTGTTTTGGGCAGCTGCAGCTTATTGAATAACCTGCTGATAAACTGATTAAAAGTAATCCATCGATAAGCTAGGTGAGATGGCTATTACAAATTATTTTTTTTTTGAAAGCCAGACCGCAGACAGAAAGCTGCCACCGCACCTAGATATGTGCGGTGTGAAAAAGCTGTTTTTAGCATTTTGAAAATGCATAAGCTGCCAAAACACAGTTTACCCAAACAAGTCAAGTGCATTTTCAAAATGTCACCGCACCAAATAAGTTGCCCCAAATGGGCCCATAGTTAAATTTTGCTTCTGGGGTTATTAATTTGTGGCCACTTTGATAGCCGACAAACAGTAATTACATAAATAGCTACATTAAATTCAATAAATTCTTTCGTTGAGCTCTTTGCTTCTAGCTACCGTAATTACGATCTAGATTACCCAAAATTTTGAGTTCTGATATGATAAAAGTTTAAGTCGATTGCTTTGCAATTTATCAAATAACTTGGCAATTATGACCATGTTATGGACTTACGAAGTCTTACTGCTTTTTATGCTGACTTGGTTGTGGCATTACAATGTCTTATATACCTGAAGAGTTACTAGAAGTTACTGACTTTGTGCTACCAAACAGCACACAGACAATTTGTCCGAACTTCAAACTATTTAGTATTATATATCTTACTGTCTCAATTGTCTTTTATGTCAGTGCAAAACAATGCAGAAAACAAAATCATGTAGAAAACAAAATCACATAGCAAGCAACAATAAAACACAGTACAATTTATGCAGTTCGGCGCAAATTGACCGGCATCCATGAAGAGAGCTTATTCTACAATCAACATGAAGGGAGAGGAAAAAATGAGCGAAATAGGATTACATCTCCACCCATAAAAATCAGTTTTAGGATTTATTGGGGTAGCTGCAGCTGTTTGAAGAAATAGCTGTGAAGTTGATGCATAAAAAACTACTTTTTAAATGCTACGGTGGCTTTTAGAAATTTATTTTATTTTAAAATGTTAGAGCGCGGCTTTCTGACAACCACCACACTTTAACAGCTCAGATCAAAAAAATATCTTTCTACCACAGAAATTTCTAAAAATAACAAGAAAATAATTTCTTAAACATGACTATTGTAGCGGTCTGAAAAGCAAAACAAATATAAAGTTGTCTCAAATAGACCTGGACTCTTTTTTATAAATAAGAGGACAAAGACATACAAATTTAGAATACTTCTAATATATAAAATACCATATAATTAGATCTCATCTGATTATGTTACCTAGTATTAATCTTTCTAATAAGATAAAGTTTTACCCTTTCATTTATCTATATATAATGCATTAGTTAATGTCATTTACTTAGTTTTCCTTACAAATTAACTAATTAGTTTTGGATATAAGATCATTGAGATTTTGATTATCATTCATTAAACATTGTATTGATTTGTTGAATCATATTTAAATTGTCTCGGCTCAACTTTCATTAATATTACATTGTAAGTATTTCAACTACAACATTTATAATAATTTAAAGTAGTATATCTCTAAGAAAGATTACAAAATCATACATGAAATATGACAATAATCATGTAGATATATGTGATGATCGATGTCACAATGATCTCTATTAAAAAGGGCTTATCAAAAGCTATTTATTATTATTTTTCTTTCATATTTATCATTTTCAAAACCACGTTTTTTACATATATTTTTTTCCTTTAAGTCTACATATAACAATCTTTGTTGTTGGCCAATGTAATAATTATTATTTTATAGTTTTAGCATGTTTTATGTGTTACATTAAATGCTTTCTATGTTATAGAAGAAAGAGCTAAAGCACGATGCATCAAAATTTGTTAAGAACCCATAAGAGCAGCATTGACAACTTTGTGGATATTAATCTAGTGCATATATTGTAGGTATTTTATCATAATTGGACAAATCCTTTTCTCATTTACAGAAGTGTAAGACAATTGTGTTCCCTTGTCAGAGAGATTTAAAGGAGCCAGACGACAAATGATCACCGGTGACAACTTGAAGGAGATTGTATTGTCTATTCTTACAAACATTACTACAATAAGATGCTTTTGATGGTGGAGCAATAAGAGTGAGGAAGAGATAGAGGTATGTTGAGAATTTTAGGGCAAAGAAACACAAGAATCGACACAAATTTAACGAGGTTCGGCAAAGATGCCTACGTCCTCGGGAGCAAAGCGACGACTTTCTCTATTTAATTTCAGAAAAGAGTACAAGACATTCTAGAGTTACAAACAAGACATCTATATAACCTGCAGAGTACAATATGTAATTACAAAATTACCCATGTACCGTACCGTGGGGGCGTTGCCTCTGCACCCCCAACCCACGTAAAGTAACTCCCCCGATTGGACAGATGCTTCCGCTCCACTACGCTCACGAGCTCCACTACTCTTGCTCGCTCCACTCCGCTGGCTCACTCCGTTCTGCTCCAACATCTGTCCCTTACCTGATATATGAGCTAGCGAATATCTAGCCCTTTAGGAGAAAAGATACCTGCGAGTTACACATGCACCAATGTGGATTGGACCACCATGCTTCTCTAGCAACTGTGTATATTCAGCAAGTTCAGCAATGCAAGAACTTGTTGATAGTAACTGGCTTGGTCAACATATCAGCTACATTCTCATTAGTATGAACCTTCTGCAACAGTATCTCACCAGAAGCAATCAATTATCTGATATTGTGATACTTGACATCAATATGTTTGGTTCTCACATGGTACACCTGGTTCTAAGCCAAATCAATAGCACTTTGACTATCACAATGTAGCTGAATTCCACCTTGCTCAACACCCAGTTCCTTTACCAGCCCAGTAAGCCATAAAGCTTCTTTAACAGCTTCAGCTACTGCCATGTACTCAGCTTCAGTTATAGATAATGCCACAATAAAATGAATAGTTGATTTCCAACATATAGGCCCCCCACCAAGAGTAAACACATACCCAGTTGTAGACCTTTTGCCATTCAAATCAACTGCATAGTCTGAATCAACGTACCCCACAACTGAAGAATCATCCTGCAGATTGCCAAAAATAATTCCATGTCTTATAATATCCTTCAGATACCTGAAAATCCACTTGACTGCTTCCTAATGTCGCCTTCCTGGTTTAGACATGTAGTTGCAGACTTGACTAACAACATGTGTCAAATCAGGACGAGTACATACCATTGCATATATCAAGCAGCCAACAACACTAACATATTAAACCTTTGCCATGTCTTTGATTTCCTTGTCTGTCTTCGGACACTATTTTGAAGAAAGCTTAAAATGGTTTGTCAACGGAGTGCTCACACGCTTTGCTTTGCTCATCTCAAACATGTCTAACACTTTCTCAACATAGCCTCGTTAAGATAAGTACGATCATCTTAAGCATTTGTCTCGATGAATCTTCATTCCAAGGATCTTCTTCGTAGGACACAAGTCTTTCATGTCAAATTACTGTCTCAATAAAGCTTTCAAACCATCAACATCATTCATATTCTTTGCAGCAAACAATATATCATCAACATACAGTAACAAAAAAATAATAGAACCAACATCAAGGCTCTTGTAGCAAATCTGAATCATGTAGGAGTCGAACCGCTTTTACCATTGCCTTGGAGATTGTTTCAATCCATACAATGATTTCTTTAACCTTCAAACCAGATGCTCCTGTCTAGGTTAAGGGAACCCCTATGGCTGCTCCATGTAAATATGCTCCTCCAGATCACCATGCAAAAAACAGTTTTAACAATCATCTGCTCGATATGCAAATCCTAAATAGCTAATAATGCAAGCACTGCCCTAATTGAAGTATGTCTGACCACGGGAGAAAAGATTTCATCATAATCTATCCCCTTCTGCTGTGAAAAACGCTTTGCTACCAGACAAGCATTAAAATTTTCTCCTTCTTTTTCTGATACTGTTGGTTTCCTTTTGTACACCCATTTGCACCCAATAGCCTTCTTTCCCTCAGGAAGCTGAACTAGTTCTCATGTGTGATTTTTTTGCAAAGACTCCATCTCCTAAACCATTGCACCCATCAAGTTCTCTTTTTCCTGGCTGGTGATAGCTCCTTGAAAAGTGGCTGGATCATCACTACTTATGAGAAGTGCGCAAGAGAACGAGTCTTCATAACACAATCTGCTAGAAAGCCTTATATTTGTGCGTCTCTCTCTATCTCTGGCTAGATTATAATCCTGCAAGTCATCTATATTGGAATCACCAGGTGTTGGATCTGAACCTTCAACTCTCTCAGTTGCTACTAGATGTTGTTCTAGATCCATCTGCATTGTATCTAAACTAGAACTATTCCCTGACACATTGTCTTGATTTTGCTGCAACATGAACTGCTCATCAAAAATTGTATCTCTGTTGATCACCATCTTCTTTACAATCTGATCCTAAAACTTTTATCCTTTCACACCTTTCTTGTAGCCCAGAAAGATGCACTTCTTGGATTTTGGATCAAGTTTTGATCTTTCATCTCCAGGTACATGCACATAAGCAGGACAACCAAAAATTCGTAAGTGATCAAAATTAAATGGATTACTTGTCAATACCTCTTCTGCAACCTTGTCACCCAATGATGCCCGAGGTGATCTATTGATGAAATAATATGTCATATTCATTGCCTATGCCCAGAAGCTTTTAGGAAGCTCTGCATTCAGTCTCAAGCATCGTGCCCTTTTAGCTAATGACCTGTTCATCCTTTCTACAAAGCCATTCTGCTATGGTGTCTTTCGCACTAAAAAATGCCTCCGTATCCCATGCTCCTCACAGAACATCTGAAACTGTGAATCTGTGTGCTCTGTGCCTTTATCAGGTATCAAATAATTGATTTTTCTGCCAGTTTAGTTCTCCACCTCAGCTTTCCACAGCTTAAATTCAGATAAAATTTCATATTTCTGCTTCATGAAGTACACTCAAACTTTCTTGGAGAAATCATCAATAAAGGTAATATAATACAAAGATCCTCCTAATGACGATTCCCTAGTAGGGCCCCATACATCAGAATGCACATAATTAAGAATCTCTTCAGTTTTATGCTTTCCAGTCATAAAACTGACTCTAGTATGTTTCCAAGAACACAAAACTTACAGAAATCGAGCTTGCAGCTTTTAACACCATGCAACAAATTTATTTTATGCAATTTAACCATCCCACGTTCACTAAGATGACCCGTACACATATGTCATAACTTTGTATTATCATCATCTGACTCAACAGAATGAACTCCAGCTACAACTGTAGTCCCTAGTAGTTTGTATATATTCCATGTAGTTAACTTTTCTTTAATCACAGTCAATACACCCTTAATAATTCAGATGGTTTCTCTATCCTAATCTGCCTTAGGAATAAAACCATTTATATGTAGAGTGCCTAAGGAACTCAAATTTTTCTTCAAATCTGGAATGTGTCTGACATCACATAATGTTCTAACAGTGCCATCATACATCTTAATATTAACATCATCAATACCAATAATTTTGTAACGTTTATCATCACTTAAATAGACTGAGCCAGAATTAGATAACATGTATGAAGTAAACCACTCCCTGTTACGTGTTATGTGATAAGAGCATCCTGAATCAAGAATCCATGCATCCATGAACTGAGTTGATGAAACTGAAAACATATCACCATCACTGTCATCTGAATTTTCACTCTGCACCACATTTACAGACTTGGATGATGCATCACGCTTTTCCTCAGTCTGCTTCTTAAGCTTTGAACAATCTCTTTTCATATAATCCGGCTTCTTGCACTTGTAGCAATGAATCGTCTTTTTTCCTTTAGACTTTGATCAAGAATTTCACCTTCCAGAACACACTCTCCTTCTCTTTCTTCCTTACATGATCCTAATTACCCTTAACATATAAATTGTTGCCATGAGAGTTTTCCCCTGCATTCTACTTCCGCTGGTTGTGAGCCAACAATGTTGCAGCAATCTCATTAACTTTGATAGTTTTTTTTTCTCATATGTTAGAGTAATCACCAGGTGTTCATAGGAAGAAGGCAATGAACACAATAAAATCATTGCTCGGTCTTCATCCTCAATACTCACATCAAGTCGTGATAAATCTGTGATTATTTGATTGAAGCCATTCACATGTTGCGCCAGATCAGAACCTTCTTTCAACTTCAGTCCATACAACCTTTGCTTCAGATACAATTTATTCATCAGAGATTTTGGACATAAACTTAGTTTCCAATTTCTTCCAAACCTCTAATGGAGATTTTAGATTTATCACGTGATACATAACCTCATCTGCCAGACATAAATGTATGGTTGCTGCCGTTCGTTGTTACAGTTCTTCCCAGACTTCATCCTCTATATTATCATGCTTCATAGCTTCAAAGCCTTCAATATTCTTTGTTGTGCCAACAAATGTTTCACCATTGTTTATCGCAATTTGAAGTTCTCAGTTTCATCGAACTTTGCACTTCAAATTTTGCACTAGAAATTGCCATCTGAATTTACTCTTGCCGCGAACTTTTCTGCAAATTCCCTGAACTTCTCCTATGAATTACTCTGTCAAGTTGTCAAATTGCTTGTCAAAATTCCTTCATTCGAACAAATCCTTCGTCAAAGCCGGAACTCCTGGATTCTCCGAGTTGTTTCCCATGAGCTTGTCGCGATTCCACTTCCTCTCCTGTTTGACGCGTGAAGCCTGTCGCGCTTGCTCGCACACCTCTCTGTCGCGGAATCTGTCATGCGAATTGTCTCCGACAGCAAGCCCTACTCGGCCGAAAACCCTCATCGAACTGCAAGCTCTGATCACACAAGTCTTCACCTGGTCGTGTGCCGCCTAGTAGCAAGAGCAGCTCGCGAACCTTTTGAGTTGCGATCGTCTATAGTAGAAAAACTTGCACCGAACGCTTCCTCTGCCGCGCGTGAAGCCTATCTGCTTCGCATGGTCGCAGGCGGTGCAACTCCTCTGCAGAAGCCGCAATTCACAAACCCCGCCAAACTCTTTTGTCGAATTCGCCGAAGTCATCGAACCGTGAAAATTCTCACCGAACTCCAGCGAGATGCCGCGATTCACCTCCTCTGTCATGGTCCAAACCGCTGAAATTTTCTGCCGAAGCCTTAACCGAACTTCTCTGCCAAATCATCTTCCTTGTACCAAAATTTTCTGCCATAGAACCTCGCTCTGATACCAATTGTTGAGAATGTTAGGGCAAAGAAATGCAATAATCGATACAAAGATTTAACGAGGTTCGGTAAAGATGCCTACTTCCTAGGCAGCAGAGCAACAACTTTCTCTATTCAATTTCAGAAAAGTGTACAAGACATTCTAGGGTTACAAACAAGACATATATATAACCCTAGAGTACAATATGTAATTAAAAAAATTACCCTTGTACCGTACACCGTAGGCATTGCCCCCGCACCCCTAACCCACGTAACGTAACTCTCCAGATTGGACAGATGCTTCCGCTCCACTCAGCTCGCGAGCTCCGCTATGCTAGTTCGGGAGCTCCACTCCGCTGGCTCACTCTGTCCTGCCCAACATTTGTCCCTCACCTGGTATATGAGCCATACCTAATAAGGTACATGATGGTGATGATAACAAGGAGGAGAACAAAAATAATTTAAAAAAAGAATAAATATATAAAATGATTGAAAGTTTGTATTAGTTGTTGTTTATTTAATTTGAAATCATCGTACTAACAAAGTCAAAGACATTTCTCAGCTTTGAACTGCTAATTTGTTTTGAAAAGGCTCAAATTTCAATATTGGGAAAATACTTCTATATTGATTAGTTTATGTAGTTATAACTTTATTTTTCCTAGTCAAATATTTCAAGTATTTTACATAATATTGTATGTTCTACATGTACTACCAAAAAAAAAAAGTTTTTGTAGCACTTTATAGAGATATCCACTGCAGTAAAAACCCCATGATATGCTCTTTGTACTGGAATTTAAATCGCTGCAATTGCAGCACTGTAAAGACTTTTGGCAACAATTTTAAATATTTTTATGCGGTTTTTTAATATTTTTAATAGTGTTTTTTAAAGTGCATTTAAATAAGCACTGTCAAAAACCTATTTTTAGTAGTGTTTGATTTGTGATTATCTAAAAATGATTATTATTTTTGTACATCGGAAATGCGCCAACACAAATTTCAAGGAGATTCAACAATCCATGAGACAATTAAGTACCACTATAGAGGCCTAATAGAAGAAAACCAGGAGATATGTTTATCCAATCAGACATAGTAGAACTATAATCGAAGCCAAAGTTGACTGGATGTGGTCATCCAAGCCAGAGTATACAAAACAAAAGACATTTAGATGACCCGAGCTAGAACCTGAGAAAAGACTTAGCTCCGCAATACTACCAATTATTCCACTGACACCAGAGGCTCCTTATCAGGGATCAAGAAGTGTTAAATCATGTCACAATGCATCTAAGTCATCTCTTTGGTTCCCTTGTTGGGGAGTGAGTTACCTATCGGGTTATGATGATTCACCCTCTACCATATAGCCTAATATCACTTAATTAGCGAGAGCATCCCAATAGGGATCAAAGGTTGATAGTCCGATTAGATCAGCCAATTGACTGGTCTAATCACTCAAGCTAGCTCCACCGACTTAATGACCATCGAAAATCGAACGACAATCTCAACTTATCACAGTCGAAGGAGAAGACCCTGCCGAACCAAGGGTAGTCGAGCTTAAAAGATCGAGCCAGAGGGTAGTCGAGCTATAGGTCCATACAAATAAAAATTCTAAAATATCTTGTAACACCCCCATTAAAGCAGAGGTAAACTTGTAACTTTATTGGCTCTCCTTAGAAATAGAGAGTCATTTTATCAGAAAGGGCCACAACAGAAGACATAGAGGCTTTTTTCTCCAATCAAACATAATAGAACAAAAAACAAAGCCAAAGTTGAAAGGATGTGGTCATCCGAACCAGAGTCTACAACACAAAAGACACTTAGATGATCCGAGCTCGAACCCGAGGAAATACTCAGGTCCTCAATACCACCTTTTTATTCCACAGACACGTAGAGGCTCTTTATCAAGGCATTTAAATCATCTCTCCGACTCTTCTTGTTGGGGAGTGGTTGCTAATGAGGTGACAACGATTCACATCTGCCCAATATCCTAACATCACTCAATTGCTCAATTGACGAGAGCATCCTATTAGGGATCAAATGTTGACAGCCTGATTATATCAACCGATCAAATGATCTAACCAATCAGGCTAGCTCTACCGACCCAACCATCGAGGGCTGACCAATAATGTCGACTCAACACAGTCGAATGAGAAGATACTGTTGAACAAAGGTCCATAGAGCTCAGCCGACAGAGTTAGAGAGTAGTCGAGCTGTGGTTCATACATGTAAAATAACTAAAATATCATGTAACGCCCTCATTAAAGAAGAGATAAACTTGTAACTTCAAATGTTATATCTCTTTCCCAAGAAATAGAGAATCATTTTATGAGAAAGTGACTAATGAAGAATATGTTTTACTATTCATTACTGTGCACTTCTCTCTCTAGCTCTTTCTCTCTCATATCTTATGCTCTAACCCTTTGGTTTGATTTATGGACTGATAAAGATTCAACAATATTGAATATTTATAAATGGACTATTTGACAATTATTATTGTATCATTTATACTATATGCATGTAAGTTGTAGCCAGACAAGCAGCTCTAAGCCGTCTATCTACACATAGTTTGTATCCAATTTGCAACTGCAAATGCTTCGATGGTTGAAAATGAGATGATTTTCGCAGTGAAAAGCCAAAACTTTATACAAAAAATTAGTTTGCATATCCATAACACAAGCGTTGTGCCCCTCCAAAGCATAAATCCTTTACAAATCATCGTTTTATTAATCTTTAACCTGTCCAGTAAAAGAGCATGTTTTCTAGTCCTTTATCGGCAGAATTTCTTCTATTACTATATGAAAAATTCATTACATTCTTAATTTTTATAAGATATCATATCAGTAAGCAATTTTAATTAGTTAATTATTTTTCGCACATCATAATTTTCCTATTTATTTTTATCTTAAAGAATTATAGTAATTCCTTTTTAATATTTATTCATTGCACGATATCTATATATATCTATATAGGGATAAAATAAGTTAAAATTTTCTAATAAATGTTTGGTATTTGACGTAATAATGATTGTATTGTAAGAAGAAAACGGAAGTTAAACATTGTAGTGATTGGTAGGGAAAAAATAAATTTAATGTAAAATTTGAATGGATTTTGCATTAACCCTAAAGTTTCATTTCAATATACTGTGAATTCATTTGATTTGCATAAATTTTAAATATACCGCTTGTATAAAATGTTGGCAACTATCATTGTTGCCTATCACTGCCCATCACCTCCAACCACTTACATTGTTTGCAAATAACAAACTCACCCTGACCACCACTCTTCATCGATTGCCACCCACTATAAAGATTACCTTTTCCCACTATATGCACTGTCACTAGAAGCCATAACCACAAACCCATTGTCACCAGCCATTTAAAGTCACCACCAACATCATCTAAAGTCACCACCAACACCGACAATCACTACTACCCACAACCATCGGCTATTCATATCATATTTGCAGTGCACCCATCCCTACATTAACTTTTCAATATACAAGATTTAATTTCTTCATATAAGACATTGTTTCATAATCCCATCATGGATGGCATCACATAATTTTGATAATGATTGTTATTTAAATCCATTGCTGCATCAAAACCTATACATAATTTCTGCATCATCCAACACCAAAAAAATTGAAAAAACGATAATTAATATTCCAATGCACAAAAGCTCCACATTTCTCACTAATCCCCACCAACCACTACAATAAAATACACTTAAACCGCATCCCAAGCCACTCCTCTTTCCTCCCTCCTTCCCTCGCCTCTTCTAAAACAAAAGTCAACACAACATGCTTTGCCAACATTGAACCCCTTAGCCGCAACTACCGCGCGCCAGTTCTTCAAAGAATGTGTTTTGATCAACAGATCTGTGTATTCATACATGTAAAGATTACTTCTTTTGTTTACCTGCGTAGCAATATATGTATATAGATCTAAAGTAGGTTTGGTTACCTTCGATTAGCTCAACTGATAATTTTTCTGCGAGACGAAAGAGGGTTTCGCCGGCGGCCGGCGCCGATGGGGACGTTACGGAGGACGCCGCCGGCCGTCCAGTAACGGTGGCAGGCCTTGCAGAAGTGACGAGGCTGGTTGACGTTGTAGTTGTTGAAATAACAGAACTTTGTTTCCCTGCTCTGACACCGGGGACAAGGAAGCGCAGCCGAGGCTTCCTCATCGTCTGGATCTGCGGCGGAGGCGGCGGCGGAGGCTGTTGAGCTCTTGTTAAGGCGGCTGTCATCATCTGCTACGATGACTGCTCCGAAGAGCTTGAAGGCAGGCGATTCGCCTGCAGTTTCTATGTGGAAGTCGGCCATGGATGTGGTCCGGCGAGGAGAGAGATTGGTGAGAAAGTTTGCCGCCTAGGGATGGTTTATATAAAGGGCTGCAGGGTGGGCCGACGCTTCTTTTGTTGAATTGATTAATTAATGAATGTGCCGGGAGGAAGAAACTCATATATAGATATATGTATATACAAGTATACATATTAAAAGAATCGGTATTTGCTAGAGGCCCAAATATCGATTCCTTATATGCTACAGTCCTATAATGAAGGTCTGACGTCATATGCCTATATATTCGAATGCCTTGCATTACAGGGGATCGAACTCGTGACCTGAAGGGACTTAAACTACTGAATCAAACTATTTAGAATTTAATGAAAATGACATCGCACCTGAAAAATTGTTATTTATAAAATTTAGGCTCATGTCTTATATTTGAATTATGGAACTGAGCCATAGTCGAACAAATGAGAATTTGATAAAAATGATATCGATATATAGAAATTAAGGAAGATTTGTGTTCATAGAAGTTATATATATATATCATATATATTTTTGTTTGCATGTAAGAGAATTTGTGACGGTAAGGGAAGAAATTATGATCTTAATATTATATAAACATTTAATGCACATAAATGAAAGAAGATTTTTAGAGGAGATTATAGTTTTAATATGGAAAATCCAAAAAATATATGTATATATATATATATATATATATATATATATATATATATATATATATATATATATATATATAGCCAGTTGTCACAATTAAATTGATGCAATATCATAGGCTCAAAAAGATGAATTTTCTCATAACTGAGGAAAGTATTGGTACAATATTATTATAATAGACACATGAACAAGATTTCATGATACAATTTGAAGCAGTCTTGAGGTACTAGAGCTGTTAAGAAGAGATTATTTATAATATATTTGAAAGAAAAGTAATATCTAGAGACAAAGATGTCGCGTCTAATCTTGCCACGGATGATATGTATCAGTCTTATTAGCGATTGCATGCATCAATGTTATTATCAGCAATAGACAATAAAGTCGGCAGATTTTAATATTAGTGTCGATAACGTGCATCAAATATAAGAGAACTATCGTGCGATAATGACATGCATCAATGTTATGTACTAATCTTATAGTTGACGGTGGATGACAAAATTAGTAGGAGCTGGTGATTAGAAGAATGTTATTAGGTGATAGTGGATAAGAGTTTGCAATTGAGTAACATTGATTAGATGATTGTAGTTAGACAGCGTTGGTCGGTGGACATAGTAGGACAATGGTGGTCAAATGATTATAGTCGAGTGAGAATGATTGAGGGGTCCAACGGAGCTTGGAGAAAGTGATTAAGTAGTTATAGAAGGTTAATGAAGGTCACGTAGTTGTAGCCGGATGATGATAGTGGTTGCAGTTCAATGGCATTCGAGAGGAATATAATGATTATGATCAAGTAGAGCATAAATATCCTCCATAGCTTTAAGCACTTTTAAATCTTTGTTACAACTCCCACTTTATACATAGAGCAATAGTTTGTTTATAGATTTTCATTAAGAGTGATGCACTCTTTAAATTCTATCAAAGTATAAAATACTTTATCGGATGAGAAAATATAATGTATGAACGGCCGCACATTCAATCACGGGAGGTCACGTCACCATACACATGATTTTGTACAGAGGTGGCCTCCCGGGAATGAATATATGGATGTGCGGTTTCTGATCAGAATATTTTCTCCTATCAAACAAACTGAAGTTGGTACCATGGTCGTAAAGCAAATTTTTATTGTTTAGTGCAATAGTGATGTTGAAAATAAGCAATTGTGGCCTCATTAAATCCATCTCATTGTGTTGCTTAATTTTATAATAAATTTGTGAATTTTAAAGATCATTTGATTCTACAATTAATATTTGAAATCACTTTTTTACTATAATTTAAATGCTTAATCTAAGTGTAGGTAGGCTCATATATCTTTTAACTTGTCTCATTAATCAGTGATTAAGTGTTGTTGCATACTGAAAATTTTACAATGGTAGATGTGAGAGTTTATCGTCTACTCTATCATATTCGCTTTGCATGAAGATCTTACAAGCACAAAAGTGAAATATAAAGCATAATAGTCACCCAAACTTTTTACATCGAAAACTAACAAAAAAATAAAAATTTTATGAGGCTTAATTCAATTGAAATGATCTCACTATATAAATGAAAGTTTCGAGAACTTCATCTATCGATTGAATAAAGAAATGCAATGTTACAAGAGTGTGGAACGTCGATGTGATTTTCTTTGAAAATAGCAAAGATAGATGGAAGTACAGAGACATTCAGACAATAATGGTGATGGCAGCTAGGTGATGGTGGCATTTGCTTGTAGCGGCAACTAGTCGAGTGATGATAGCCTTGTAATGGCAATGACGGCTTTGTGATGTCTATCCTTCAAAGATATGTTGTTGAAGAATAGTGTTCTAATGAAAAGGAGCGACCAAGCATCAGCGGTTTGATGGTGATTACCAGTGATTGTTAGCTTCTTGCTTTCTTTAAGAGCGTGAACTTAACTCTTAGTTTATTCCCTTCTTCTCTTAATGTTAAAATTGGGCTCGTATTTATAAAATTTTGGGAGGGTAATTTTGATAAATATAAGTGAATATCAATGGCATAAATTCAAAATATATTGGAGTTATAGCTCACAAAGCTTAACTAATTGGTTTAATTAAGAAGGGTAATATTTCAAATTTTATGACGTCGCATATGTTTGTTTGCGTATAAAAGTATGTACGAGAGAAATTATATTATAGAGATTGTGATTAGTTTAAGGATGTATACGATATTTTTTTTAGTCAATTATCTTCTCGTAAAAAAACTATTGGTAAATCACTCTAATTTTAAATACCGAGATTTATTCACCTAAAACAAATTGAATGATAAAAATTTAATAGCATATAATGAGAGAGGATCTGAATTTTATGTTAGATATTCTTCAATGTGTAGTAGTGAAACTTCTTTTACTCAAAAAGTTGCAGTGGCTATTACAATGTTCTTTTTAATTTTTAAAAGTCATACTGCAGTTTTCTAGTAGCAACTACACTATCAAGTCGTACTGTAGTGAAACTTTCCACCGCAGCTTTTTGAAAATGCAGACTGCACTGCAGTCCCAAATGCGCCCTTATATCTTTATAAACATAATCAACTTATTTGCATATATAGTTTATTTATGTTGCGAAAATAATAGTAATCCTATTTTATAACAAAGAGTAAAAACGTACGTAAGTAAAACAACATAAATGAGGGCAACCTTAAACAAAAATTCTGTTTGGGGCAGCTGCAGTTATTTTAAAAATAGTTGTGAAACTGTTGTTCAAAATGCTGTTGTTTAAAAGGTTACAACGGTTGTTACAATCTTTTTTCTTTTTTTGAAAAAAAGCAATATGCAGCTTTATTGCAGCCGTCACACTTAGGGTGATTTTGTCTCTATAATGAATGAATGAAATCTCAGTTCAAAAGTTGTTGTGTAAAATTTGCTATTTAAAAGCTGTTGTTTCAGAGGTGGTTGTTTTGTTTGAAAAATTCTGTTTTGAATGTAATGTCTGTGAATAAAATGTATGAAATAACTCTCATTTTAGGCGCACCTGCGCCACTCTTGGGCTATCGGCCACAATCACGAGGGAGAAGCAAATTATTTTCAAATTAAATTTCAAAATAAATTTAATGAGCATTAATTTTATTAATGAGTATAAAATTATTAATACTTTCTAAATCAATTTAACTTTATATGCCTCATGAAGCATAATATTGATCAATTATCCCAGACTAATTAATTGAATAGAGTGAGGTGGCACATGCCAATAGAAAATCAATTGAACTTTATATGCCTCACAAAGCCTAGGGCTTCAGTCGAGCTCATGAAGAAGAAGCAAGCCTATCGAAGGTGGCAACGTGATCCATGGAAGCGTGAGTCAAACACGTGCTTTGGGGACTCAGTTTTGAAAGCAACTCAAAAGCTGAAACAAATCAGGTCTAATGGCAAAACATAGCTTTCACCTGCAACTCTTTTAAAAGTAGGCAAAACATTGTTTTGCCAATCAGAAAAAATTGTTGTTCAGCACCACACAACCATCCCAAACACACCCAAAATGAAACTAAACAACTAAACATTACAATAGAATACAAGAGCAATCACATACATAGCAACCAGAACATTGTTTTCTGCAAATCTTGCACTACCTTTCTTCCATTTTTCAAGTTCTCACTCAAATATTAAAATTCATGATAAAACCCCAACCCATATTTTTAAATTCTTATCAAATTTTCAATGATTTGATCGTGTCACATGTAGCATCAGTTTGATAGTTCAAAAATATCACAGAGTGTTCGATTTAATAAATAACATATGTATGTAATTATCCCTTTAAAACGCACACACATAAATATAATTTTAGTTTTAAAAACATTTAATTCAATTTTTTAAGGCATTTTTATTCTAAATAGACATGCATGTCCTCACTTTAATTAGACACATCACATATCATATAAGTAGCACCATTCATGCATCTTCAAAATAAAATAAAAAAAAAATAATAATAATAAATAAAATCAAGATGGAAACTATGGAATAGAATCTATTCAGTTAAATCAAAATGAAGGCTTCCAACCTTGAAGAGATATTACATCAGGACTCCGCACGTAGCTCTATGTGTGGAGCTACGATCTTAGCCGCACATCAATCAAACATGAACTGTTTTTTTTTTTTTTTAAAAAAAATTTACAGTGGGACTCACCCCCATACATCCTTCGGTGGATGTGGGATTGATGTGCGGCTGAGATCAGACTCCGCACGTAGATCTACGTGCGGAGTCCTGATGTAATATTTTTTTCCCAACCTTCTCTTTATAAGAGTGGCATCAACTTTAGCTCAAATGAAGTTGACCTAATTTAAATTAAAACAGTTTGATCCTAATTTAATTCTAAAAAGATTTGACCATTCAAAACCCCTCATAATTGACTCTTAATTATTAATATAAATATGATATAATATGCTATTTAGTAAAATAAATAAATAAATTGCTCTTTTGGGTTGACTCTAACTATGGTTGAATAAGTCATGCAAAGTTAAAAGTAATTTCAAAGCCAGATACAATGGAACTCGGATCATTCTAAAATTCAGTTATGCAAATTGTTTAAATTAAATAATTAGCTTTATTTTATAGAAATCTTAAGCAAATGGCTTATATTATGTTCATGAGGTCAAATAGGTTAAGTTTATTATAATTACAATAAAAATATTTATTCAAATTCTTTAATGAATAGGTTAATTTTTTTTAATTATAAAAAATAGAATTAGTTTTGTTTAAGAATTTATTTAATTTTCTTGAATAATTAAGAAAAAATCTCATGTCATCATGGGAATTTTAAGGCTTTTTAATATTGGACTAGAATAATAATATTCTTTTCAAAGGGCATCGATGACTAAAATTTAAGTTTGAATGGTCTAGAATAATTTTGTTCATGTTAGTTTAGATATTCATAAGCACAATTGTCATCATCATTATTGACCCTCTTGTTGATTGTGCATTTTAAAACTCTTACATGCTTATAAAATTATGGGGACTTGCAGTGGAGTCACAATCATTGAAAATGTATTTTAGGTATGTTTCTTAATATATTTACTTCTATATAAAACGAAAATTATTGATGCATGCCGGAAGATTCGAAGTAGTATAATAATAATTTAGCGTCTTAGCAATGAACGCAGATCCTGCACACACATAGATAAGAGAGAAGTGAGCTGGAGGAGACATCAATTTTTACTTGGAAGACTCTGGTAGGAAAAAAACCATGAAGCATGATATTGTCAAAGTAATTCACTATGTAATTATGAGTACATAAGTCCACTCTTCTCCTGAATTTGTAAAGAAGAAATTATATAGTTAATGTATAATGATATTTCAACAACAATTATGGTACATGACGCAAAAGCCGTAGTTGGTTTTTATGGAGGCAGTAGTCCATGTTGAATGTTGTAACATCATTTAGTCTTAAAGGCTATGTGTAGTTGAAAGTCGTGGAAGTAGTTAACCATGTAAGTTGTAGATGGTTGCTTCAGAAGCATTGGTTGGCCATAGAGGCCGTAGTATAGGAGCTTTGGATCATGTTGGTCGTAGTTAGTTATAAGGCCGTAGTGGTGGGCCGCAATAACGTTCGTAGATCATAGAGGTAAGAATTGGGAGCTCTATGAATTGTGAACCAATAAGTAGCTTTTGGACACACGTTGAGCTACGATAACATCCATAAATTATAGAGGTCAAAGTTGGGAGCTGCATGAGTGTTAGACCATATACGTCATAGTTGGTCAAGTAGGTCATAGCGGTGAGTTGTGATAATGTTCGTTTGGGTGTTGCATGAGCTATGTACCACGTTGTCGTAGTTTGTCACATATATCATAGTGGTTGGCTGTGATAACGTCCATAGACCATAAATGATAGAGTTGAATGCAGCACGAGTCGTGAGTCACGTCGGCCATAGTTGGTCATGTATGCTGTAGTTATGAGCTGTGATAATGACTGTAGGTCATAGAGGACAATGTTGGGAGCTGCACAAGCTGTGGACCACGTAGGTCATAATAGTGAACTACGATAATGTCCTTATGCCATAAAGGCCAGAGTTGAGATTTGTATGAGTCACGGACCATGTAGTCATAGTTGGTAATGTATGTCATAGTGCTAAGCTGCGATAATGTTCGTAGGTCACAGAAGCCAGAGTTGGGAGCTGAATAGGTTGTGCATCACGTAGCCTTTGTTCATGTAGGCCATAGTGAGAAGTTGTGATAACGTTCATTGGGGATAGAGGCTGAAGTTGGGAGCTGCATAAGTTGTGAGCCATATAGACCATAGATGGACACATAGGTCATAGTGATGAGTTGTAAGAAGAGAACTTCAGAAGTTTGGAGAAATTCACCATATTCTGTTACAATAATTATAAGCAGTTATTGTAAAAAGTTACACGATATTTGGTTACATTCTTACATCATCTTTGGGGTGAGTTGTTACACCTTCTTTAGAGTGCATAATTATACCATTTTTTGGGGTGAGTTGTTACACCTTCTTTAGAGTGCATAATTATACCATTTTTGGAGTTGTGTCGTCACACCGTCTTTGGAGTGTGTTATTGTATTATATCCATGGTGGTATTATTGCATCATCTCCGAGGTGCATTGATATACCATCTCCATGGTGCACCATTACACTGTATTTAGGGTTTTTTGCTGCTCTGTAGAGATTTTTTCACTCTGTAATGTAAGTTGTTCTACATGTTGCTATGCTAATCTGCAACGTATGTCATTACTCCTCACAAACTTTGTTGCAAAGTGTTAGAAGATTAGTAAAAATAGAGTAATAATTTAACATCTTAGCATTGGACAAAGATCCATTACACACACAAATAAAAAAAAATAGTGGGAGACAATACCTTGATTTTTATGTGAAAATCCCTAGAAAGGAAAAAGACTACAAGGCCCACCTTATTAAAATAATTAACTTTTGTAATTATAATTAACTTTGTAATTATAAGTACATAGGTTCACACTTCTCCTAAATTAGAGAAGATGGAATTATAAAGTTGATGTACACTGATATTTCAACAATAATAGTTGTAACGGGTTGCAATGGCCATAGTCGATTGCTATAGAGGCAATAAGAATTAAGTGATGATATAATGACAAGCAACCACAAATGATTATTTGTAGTAATTATCAGTGTTAGAATTGGACAGAGCCCCAAAGTTCTTCATATTTCTAAGTTCTCATTGATTTTGAGTTTAATATTTTTCTTGTGAAGAATGAGGTTCTATTAATAACTTTTTAAAAAAAATTAATTATTTGACCCAAGTTTCAAAATAATCTATTGAATAACCCATGTTAATTTCATTGATTATAGCTAATTTAAACAATATTTAAGTTCCTTAATGACTTTAAATTTGAGGAATTTTATGATTTTTAGACTTGTCTTACTATATGGTAGATTTAACTATAAGCATATTAGATTAAGAGATTATTTGACCCTTCAATAAATATGTAAGAAATTTCTACCATACTTAAAATCCTTAAGTTGGACTTAGCTATAGTTATTGTTTTTAGGTTCCTCCTATTAAGACAACTAATTCGACTATAAATTTGATGAAATTGGATATACATTGATCCAAAACATAATTCATGAAGTTCTCAAATAAAAAAATACATCAAGATTTTGGCTTACTTCAAAATATTTTGTAAAGACATATCAATTGACCCCTTACTTTTTGACATAATGATTTGTATTGTTCCAAACTATATTTTGAGTCCTTACAAATTTTTGGGGTAGAAAATTATATATATATATATATATATATATAGGAGGTAGGAGTTCAAATACATATATTATTAACATATATTCATTATAATCATGTTGATTTGACATTCAAAACAATACCTTGAGAATCTAAACTTTAACAGTGCCCCTTAATATTGGAAGTTTTATATAGAAATAAAGCCAACGGCTCACTAATTAACAACTAACAAGCAACCAATTTTCCACATAAAACTTTCCCCAAAGGCAATCAATCCCTTTCTCTTTGCATGGAAAGCTGTGCGCATTTGCTTCTATGACAGACTTCACCCTTTATTATAATACCATGCTTAATAAAAAGTATGAACTCGTTTGGTTGGAAATGAGCCGTTGTCATGTTGCTTGTGCTATGTATTTAATCCTCAAAGTCTTCTTGGAATAATCACCTTACCCAATTGTATAATAATAATAAAGAAGAATTAAAGTTTATGGGGGGCTTATTTTATGAATTACAGATTCTATTAATAAATTTGAGCAATTTGTTTGGAAGATTTGCATTTATATCACATAATTCTTATGTATTTATATATATAACCACTTGCCTTCGATTTTTACATACATTTCATCTCATCTATACATGTTAAACGTATGGTTGCTGTCGCTCGTTGTTATTATTTTTTTAATAAGAGGTATAGACATAAAAAAACAAAGTTTGGTGTTAAATATATAAATACATTCGAATTGGACGGTATCTATGTAAATGCCTCATCTTTTTCTTTTTCTTTTTCTTTCTTTGGATTTGTAGCACTGTAGTACAATATGTTGCAGATGCAATGCTTATTCCTGTAAAAAAAGGGCTGACAAAACTTTTTATATTCCACCATGCTAATTATGGTTAATATTTGATAACAATATTAAGGGAATTTCTTGCTTTCGGTATTATATAGGATGCAAGTATGTCCGGCTAACTCGAGCTCGATTTGTTTATGAACTTGTTAATGAATAGTCTTTTATACTCCATGGGCAGAGTTGCCTAAAGAGTCGGGAAACAAGTTTGTTGGATTCTATTGGGCTCAAGGTAGTCTCGTCAAATGGTTTTGACAAAAAATGAGTTCCCTAATAAGGGTCGAGATACGCACAAGACCTGGATCCCAGTAAAAGTACTCACCAATCGCCTAAAAATGGAATATCTAGTTAATGTCAAAAGAAGTTTGTTTGATGCCCTCAATGTACTCAACAAGTCGATTCTGTCCAACAAACTTTCTTCTCTACTCATCTCTACCTCCTCCTCTCTTTATGTCTAGGTTAGTAAGGTTCTTGTATAATCAATAGATAAAATAAGATGACTCTTGAGTCATTTAATTTGTTCATTGATAATTGATGAATGGTAGATGATTTTTTATTTTAGAGTTTATTTTTACTCATATTAAAAATTTTTACTTTAAAAAACTTGAATTACGAAATTCAACATTGGGGTCTAAAGACTTCCATTTGACTGAATACATAGAATGTGTAGATCTAAAACTGAACACATGGAATGTACTATTAGTAGTAGAAGATCTAGTGGTAGAGTTATAACTATGAGCGATCAAATCACTAAAAGCAAGAATGTTTTAGATATCTTGGGTCTATTGTCCAAAGTGATGGTGATATATATGAAGATATTTTTAGTAGAATTTAAGTTAGTTGGTTAAAGTGGAGAAATATATCTAGCTTATTGTGTGATAGAAACGTATCGCTCATACTTAAAGAAAAAAAAAATTATAACATAATGGTGAGATATGTAATGCTTTATGAAGCAGAATGTTGGCCTTTAAAAAAGTTGCATAAAACTAAGTATTGTTGAGATGAGAATGCTTAGGAGCATGAATGGCTTGACACTTATAGACAAAATGTGAAGCAAATGTATTCGTGAAAGAGTTGGTGTACAACTAGTGACAAGCAATATTAGAAAGAGTCATCTTAGATGGTTTGGTTGCATTAAATGTGGATCATCTAATGATCTGGTTAGGAGAATAGATGTTTTAGAAATGACTTTATGTTAAATATACTCACAAGAAGTCTGTTTGGTGCCCACTGTGTACTCAACAAATCAACCATTTCTAAACAGACGCTAAGGTCTGAAGAGCTATTTGATGACTACTGCTGAGAGACCCAATGACTCCATGCTCAATAGTCGATTATTAGTTTGAATTCATTTTTGTACTTGGGGCCACACGCCTCTTACTTTTCTATATAACTTATTTGCATAAATTGCTTTGTCTTCATTTATTTAGCACAAGAGTTCTCTCATACTCACCAATAAATAAAAAGTTGCATGGAGAGCTATGTTTGTGCAATTTTTAAGCAGTCATATGCAATCTTTTCTCAACCGTCACATTATCTCTCTTAGCTAACCCTAGGATTAGATTTTGCTAGGTGTCATGGGTTTAGTCGTCCACACGTGGCGAGCCTGACTGAGCATCCGATGTAGTCCGACTCAATCGATCGCTCGTTATCAGATGATCTATGTCGGCCTTGCCACACGCCTTTTGATTGGTCATTTTTGTGGTGTTGCAGTGGTTTGGTCGCCCACGTAAACAAGTTGGCCAGCCAACATAAGTTGGCACAACCCTGCGGCTATTGATAGGCCAGTCGTGTCTTATGGAAACCCTAGGTCTGGACTTTACATTCGTGGCTAAACCCCTAGTTAAGCCAATAGTGCCTCTTTGCAAGCCTTAGCCCCAAGCTGAGCGGGTCGGAATACCAATTTCCCACAGCTGTAGTAGTATCCGATCTTCTGTGAAAGGATTGAAACATCACACTTGCAAAACGAGAAAAGCTTTGTAGCTAGTACATTTTGCAAGTGTTGGAGAATTGTTCCTCCTAGCTATTGGGAGGGAAAATTACCTGCACTTGCTCGTTATAGTCGAAGGTGGCAATGTCGCATATCCACGCGTGAAAAACCTTTGTACTTATGCGAGGTCGATAGGATGAGTTCGACGTGTTGTTGAAATGTTTTGGGTTGCATTGTTTGCATGCTATTTTGTGGCGTATTGCATATTACATGTTGATCGCGTGACCACTATGGGGTTGATCGGCCGCGCGGCCTCGATCACTCAATCTTTCGGGTTTGATCGATCGCATTGGTTTGATCGACTGCATTGGTTTGATCCATATATATTTATGTGCGTGTGTGTGTGTGTGTGGTGGGAGGAGGGGGAGTGGGGCGGGTGGTGGAAGAAGCACTTTGAAGGTCGTAAGTCCCCTCAGGTCTTGAGTTCAAATCTCCTGCTACTGTAGTGTCTCCTTAAACCAGATGATACTCAAATTTATTTGCACACCGTGTTGGCTCTCAGACCTGATAGGAGTTAACACATTAAGGGAAAATCGGCGGTTCCACCCGTCGATCAATCTTTTAATATATATAGACAAAATGGGACAAAAACTTAGCCTAATAATTTCAATCAATATATCATTTAAGATTATTTCGAATGTGTGTGTGTGTCTAAATTTATTCTGTGAAGCATGCTAAAAATTCTGAGAGGTAAAAGCAGAGAAATAAATAGAGAAACGGAGAGGGAGAAAGAATTGTTGTGTAATTTAGGCCAAACAAAATGCAAATTCAGAAGAATAACACAGAGATTTAACGAGGTTTGACAAAGATGCTTACGTCCTCAGGAGCAGAGCGGCGAATTTCAATATTTCAGGGGCGTTACAAGTTCGGTTACATACCCATAGAGTTACATATCTATTTATAGCTAAAACCTACACAAATAAAAGTATTAAAAAGCTCTCGCTCCCCCCAACCCACTAAATTCCAAGTGACACTCATCTTCACCAGGAGACACACATCTTCATTCTAAGATACTACAAATTTCTGGTATATGAGCCATACCTAACAAGAATGATAAAGAGCACACGTAGACTAGCCTTGTCGGGGAGAATTGAGGTATTTACGTGCTCTGTGGCTCATTTTATATATTGTAACTAGGGGTTACAAAAGAGAATGAGAGAGTATTCCCTACAAAACATGAGTTCAGAAAGAAATAGAGAGATAGTCAAAATGCCCATAATGCATGTTGTAGACCACTTATTTATAGAAGATTGGGGACTAAAGGTGAAAAAATCACATATTTGTCCCTCTTTAATAAGAACGTTATGGTACATTATTTTTTTTTTTTGTTGCTCCTTTCATATTTATAACTTATTCTGGCATCTTTTCGTATGTTCTGGATCTTGTGCACGACAGTTCCTTGGATTGTTAGTCAGAGCTGGTATTGATCTGATATTTAATATGACAACGGTTGGTCTTAGTTCTAGGAAGCCTATCGACTTTCAGTGAGGTATCCGGTCGATCGTAGAGCATCCAGTCTACCTATTTGATATTTGTTCATTGGTGATTTCCGTAGAACTTTGGGAGAACTACTAAGAGAGCCTCGCATAGATGCTTGTGAGCTTGTTGGGGAGTAGGCCTTTGTTCGATCATTATTTTGGATGTCTGTCGCTTGTTGGCCCGTGAGGCCCATTTGCTGTTAGACAAACCTTCTGTCTATCGGCAGCTCTTCGGTTGTTCTTCTACATTTCGGTTGATTGGTGATTTACTGCCAGTGTGCTTCATTATGCCATATACTTTTTTGTATGTGATATGGACAGTTAGGCCATCTTGAGACTCGTGAAGATCATTTTTTGGTGTGTGTGTCTATATATATATATATATATATATATATATATATATATTTATATATATCTGTTCAAAATAAAATTTGTGAATCGATCAACGAAAACTTGAAAATTTTCAAGCATTTCAAACGGAATATTACAATGCAAAATAATCTACAAAATCTCAGTGAGCCGCATTATACAAATTCTCCTTCATTTTATCCTCAGTAATGTCTCTATAATGGTATTCAAAATGAGAAAAAACCTCATTACAGTGAAATGAATCTGCTGTCAAATCAGTTAGGCTGACAAAACCTTAAGACCTCGAATGCTATAAGCGTTAATCAGACAAATTATATTGCACCCGTAGAGAATTCCTTGTCATCTTTTGATTTCTCAACCAACTCCTTCAAATTCTTACCTAATAAAAATCTTGTGAAGAGGATATATAACACAAACTTCTTTATTTTCTTTTTCTTCTTCTTTTCTTCATGGCCCCAACAACTGAAACAAATAGATGGCAAAACACCTCAAATTTTATAAGCAAGCTTCTCCTAATTCACTCCAAAAAGAAGGAAATAACTCCCATAATCATTCTAATAGTTGGCTCCGAAACGAAGAAATTAGTTCATTAATGCTGCGAGTATAAGAAAACTAATAATCCTAATTTGTATATGAAAAATGTGTCAGCAAGAATCTCGAGAGAATCCGAATATCTGATGAAGAAGCAATGCAAATAATAGGAACGTTCAGCACTAACCCACTTGGATCATGATAAAGAACTTGAACCAAAGAACTCTAGGCTGATCGACTACCCTAACTCTCCGCTCACTCCTCCCGAAGTCCATGGTTTCATCAACCTGACTAGTCAGCCTCACCTATGGGTCAAACCGATCAATAGGCTCGAAGAACTCATAAAAAACTTGTCTCGTATATGTAAAAGACCAAAATAATCCTCATTACTCTAATAAACTAATGGCATAACTGATAAGTGTATTACTATTATTGCTATACAGACGAGGGCATAATAGTCTTATACTTGGTCTTCACTTTCCCATTTGTTTAAAATGCTGCTGCACACTCTACAAGATATGGTAATATCATTTCATCCCTTTCTAACAGTTTGTACAGATGGCCCCATTCAGTTATGTACTACAATTCTATATTCCTGCTATGTATATATTGGACTATATATTGTATATGTCAATGATTTTCACTCTCTAAAAGAATATAAAGATAATATTGCATTCACTGTTCTATCTCCTTACTTCCTCTGTCCCGTCTAAAGCTGCAGGTCTTTTGTACCACTATCTCTATAAATAGAAAATCATTTATTGAATAACTGCTGTGCATTCTTTCCAGTTCATGGCTGTGCTCTCTCTCTATTTCTTTTTCCTACCAAACTCTCTATTCCTTGGTTCGTTTTCTGGGCAATTTCAGATTCAACACAAATGAAATAATGCATCACTAAAAAAATGATATATCTATTTCAGTTATATTATATGTTAATATTCTCTTGTAGGGTCACCACTACGTGTACCTAATTGATCAATCTAAAATATTGCTTAGAGGTGTTCCAGATTTAGTTAATAAAGGATGTTACGGGGAAGCCACGCCAAAGGCTGCATGTGAAGGATTGGAGATGCAGAGATTCGAAGAAGCTGCTGAATATTGGATTAACTGACGGCTTAAGTACCAAATCCAGCTTAAGCCCCTCCATAAACATATATAATAATGACATTATGGCACCTGTAATGGGATCCGAGAATTCTGGAGGAGATCATGTTGTTGATTACAGGCTGAGAGAGTGAGAGAGAGGAAGGTGGGCAATCACCTACTCCAGATTCTTGCAACAAATTAATGATAATAGTGAATGAATATTGTATCTCCGATTCATGCATGTTTTGTTGATTTAATCTTTAGTTGGGTATTAAATAGTCAGGACGTGTGTTTCTTCGAAACATCATTACTGCCACGCAAGTTATTCTTATTCTGGTTTCTCTGAGCTGCTCACTTATCCTCATCTGCTGATTCATGTCAGCCACAGATTCTATTCCTAACGAACACAATAAATTTTTATTTGTATTTTTTAGGGAATTGATTTAAGTTGTTTATCTGGAAATGCGGATAGTGAGGTTTGACCAGCATTCCTCATCTAGTATAAAAAATCAATTGTGTTTTCGGATAAACTGCTAAAACACAGTTTCCAAACAGTGAGGTGGCGTTTTCCGCAACAGATAAGCACAAGCTGTCCCAAACGCACTCTTCAAATTGTACGGGCTATTTTGGAAAAAGTGGAGCATCGAAATCTAAATAAATAAAAGGGGAAAATTTCACAATAATTCATAAAATATTTAAAATTATAAAAGTTCACTCTTTTCCTTAATTGAAGAATATGGGATTACAGATTTATGGACACTTAGAGTCTATTTGGGGCAGTTGCAGTTTATTGAATAATATGCTGATAAGCTGATTAAAAATAATCTGCTGATAAGTTAGGTGCGGTGGCTATTATAAATTTTTATTTCTTTTGTAAAAGTCAGACTGTAGCCAGAAAGCTCCCACCGCACCTAGGTAGGTGCGGTGTGAAAACGCTATTTTCAGCGTTTTGAAAACGCATAAGCTGTCAAAACGCAGTTTACCCAAACAGTCCTGGTGTGTTTTCAAAACGCTACCGCACCAAATAAGCTGCCCCATATGGACCCATATTTTTCCTTTTATTGCTGCAGCGAAGGTTGATAAACACTACATATTACAGTCACATTTTTCTATTCCCCAAATCCCTCCCTTAAACAAGATACAACATACTCTGTTGTCATGAAAAACTTAACAGTTGCCTAATAACAAATTTAAGTAGTCGTTAATTTAAATCAACAAAGTTATTACGTTACAACTTGGTTAAAATAATGAAAATAAAAACCAGTAATTAGTAAATAGCTAGCTAGGTTTCCTTGTGCTTCCCCAATAATTGAGTTTTGCTAGTGTATAGACAAGCTCTATAATCACGCTTGTTTGATATAGGATTTGGACAACAATGTAGTTTACAGGCTCAAATTAATTAGAATATTAAACATGAATGAAGTGTTAGAAACTGTTTAAATTTTCCAAATAGATTTTGATCGAATCAAAATCTATTAGGAATACACCACGAGAATCTTTCAATCCCGTTCATATTTATAAAAATGCGAATCGATACTGATAAGCGGAAGCGTACACAGAATCCATTTTGATCGATTGTGAGCGAACGATCTCTAATCTGCAGACTTTCCGGAGTTTTCGTTAGCTCTCTCGTTGATGGGGTACAAGAGATTTCATACCTGTGACCTGGGCCAATTCACTCTTTATTTAATGTAACCAAATGGTGGTTACGAATTTCTTTAATTCGATTACGCACCTCATCAATGGAATTTGCCACTTATGGTATAATTTCATCATGAATGTGTCTTAAGTCATAAATTTTATTCTTAATTAGACCACAATAATTTTGACTTACTAAATGATGACCCAACACATTTATTAATTACATTATAGTCCCATAATTGATCCAACATGAAGCACTTGGATTAGTGATAATTGGTTTACTTAACTCTATTAATGACTTCTGCTAACTTTAAACTATCTTGTAACCAACAACTTCTGAATTTGAATGTAGTTTAAGGTATTCAGAGAATAAAATTTGGGATAATTACATAAATAACGCTCGAAGCATAGCTATTTACAAAATCTAGCACCTATATGATGTTTTTAAATTATAGTATTTACATGTACCACGATCAAATCATTGTGAATATGATAAAAATGAAAAAAAGATTATTTGGGCTTTGATTATGAATTTATATTTTTGAGTGAGAATTTGAAAAATAGATGAAAGACGTTGCTAGATTTGTAAATAGCAATGTTTCGTGTGCTATATATGTAAACATCCAATAAATGATTATTGGACTTTAAAATAATAGCTTAATTGGCATGCAAAAATATATTAATTAAATGGCTAAAGTGTACTTTAAAAATAACACTTTCTTATATATATATATATTCCTTCCGGGGATAATACTTCTCCTAAAGCTATAAAATGTATGTCAATTAGCATTAGTTATTGACATGTGCTAGAAAATTCGCAATGGTAGAGTAATGGATTATCATTTTAGCGTTACACGAAAATTTAACACGTACTCAGGTGAAAGATAATAACTAGTAATGACAGTAGATGTTTTTATGTGGAATACCTATAAATGGAATAAAATGTCGGATGATAGAAATTTGCTGGAGTTGTATTAGTTATAAAAATTTGAAGTTTGAGGAGAACTCGAAGTTATAGAAGATGCATTTGGAAATTATTTGAGTTTGAGATATGAGAATCGTTTATCTTGTCAAAAACAACTTCACCATAATAAATTCTAATCTACTTCAATATATATTATCATTTCATGAAAATTGAGAGTACTTTCAATATAGATGGCAATATGATTGTTATATCATAAGGTCGTGAAGCCATGTTCACTTAAGGTTATCTTAACTCAAATCACACATAGACTAAACCATAGTTATATATTCTATGTTGGCTATTGTGTGAGCAATAGTTATTTGCTCTTCATTTTTCCATGTGACAAGGTATATTCTCACAAAGATATAATATGTAGTCCTAATATTCTAATATCAATCAATCTAGCAAAGTCAGCATCATTGTAATATCTAGATACCCAAATTTTCTACTAAATAACATTTTAAATCATTTTTCTAACACATTAAAGAATGCACATAATAGCTTTCTATTATTTTTCCAAAAGTCTGCATGTGCGGACTAACTACCCTAGAATCTCAAGAAATTTCAATCCAAGTGACCGTAATATAGATAAGCTTATTAGCAACATGCTTTTTTAAATTTTTTATTTGATCTTTTAGTTTTTTCAAAAGTCCTGACAACTTTTCATCTCAAAAATCTAATTTCTTTCAAAAAGATTGACGGCATTGAAAAATGCAACACCAAATTTGTCCATAAGTTAAGATTTAGTCAAAATATGAGGCACCTCATATGTATTTTCTTATCTCTAGGTTTCCTCAAGTCTATTTGCCTCCCACTCTTGCCCTCTCAATTTGCCCAAGTTCATCAAAAAAAACTTTTTTTTTTGTAACTTCTATTATAGACTTGTGATGTTCTATAAGTTAATATCTTGGTAACATCACAATACTATGCCGTTCAGCTGCAAAAGGAAAATTATTCAATTAACATTATGTTTTTTAGACAATAAAGTGTATTATGAAAGTCATTCAAGAGATAAGCGACTAATACAATAATGACACTAAAAGCTGGTAGTAGTGAACACACGTAAATATATAGTTAATAAAGTTTTCAATGGTAGCAATAAACTCTACTTGCCTCAATAACTCACTTAAGAAGATAGGTGAAGCAAGAAATATTCTTTAATTGCCCCTTGCTATATTATTATTATTCCCAAATTAGAAATCATGGGATCTTATTTTTCCATTGTTTAAAGAAATCCTATGATGCTAACAAAACTATTAAGGTGAAGTTTTCATAATCAGATGATAAGGTTAATATTTAGAGGTTGAATTTAATGTGATGGTTAATTATCTTCAAATATGGAATGAGTAACATAACAATGCATTAGTCCTTCAATCAAAAGCCTAATATCTCAATAAAATTATATATATATATATATATATATATATATATATATATATATATATATATATATATATATATATATATATATATGCAGTTCTCTTTGGAACATAATAGAGCAATTTGATGGGTGCAATCTTAAATCTTCGAGTACATCAATTAGAAATAAACTATTAGAAAAATAATTTAAGACTTAATGATTGATATAGATAGATAGGTAGTAGGGAGGTAAACAATTTGAGTAACAAAAACTAGAGGTGTAAAAGAGTCGAGTCGAGTCGAGTCGAGCTCGAGCCACGCTCAACTTGAGCTTAAACTTAATTAATTTTATCGAGTTCGAGCTTGAGCTCGAGGTTATTTCTATGAGTTCAATCGGCTCACGAGTTCACTTTTTTATTTTAAAAAAGAGAAAACAATATTAATTTAAGTTAGAAATAAAAAAAAACACTTAATATAAATCACAGAATATTATTTTAAAAATATTTTTAATATTTTAAAGATAAAGCCTTCAAATTTAATATATTTTGAGTATATTGTATATTAATATTTCTTTTTCAACAAACTGGCTCAAGAGCTAGCATGTCTAATAGGGTTTAACTTGAGCTTGACTTGTTAGGTCATCAACCTTTATTCACCAACCACTTATCAAGATGAGCTTGAGCCAGCTCACGAGTTAGCTCGACCGACAAACATTGTGTGCGACTATTTTATTTTTGTTGTATATTATTGGCTGTATGGTTCTATGTTTAGACATGCATGTGGCTTCAACCATTGTTGGCCCTCACCAACACACATCTGGACCCAAAATGGGATTACTGTGTGTTGGCTTCAGGACCAGTGCCTTTGTACAATTTCCCCTTAAATGTTTGGACTTTTCAACATATATAAGTTCAGATAGTTTTATAATATTTCAAGAGAAGCCAATGTAAAATTTGTTAATCATAATTGCTAAATCTGAATGAATATTAGTCTACAAACAAAAAAGGTAATCATTGATTTATTAGTGGAAATTTAGGGGTGTAAATGAGTCGAATCGAGTTGAGTTCGACCTCGAGCTATCTTCAATATGAGATTGGGCTTGACTATTTAAACGAGTTTAAGTTATAGCTTAATTCTACGAATTGGAACTGGCTAAGGCTTGTTTGATATGAAAGAGAGAGAATTAAATAAATTTAAGCTAACATCATAATCAAATGACAAATATAATGAATATTTATGAGATAATCGAGAAAATATTGTTTGATGTAAAATATAAAATATTATTTTTTAATATTTTTAAAATTTTTTAAAAATATTGATTTTTAATATATTTTAAGTATGCTGTTAATTAATTATTTTTAAACAAGCCGGCTCATGAGTTATCAAGTCAAGTCCGGGCTAGTTTGAGCTTGGTTTGTTAGCTTATCGAGCTCAATTCACAAGCCACTTAACGAGCTAGCTCACGAGTCAGCCCGACTCAATGACACTTAAGTGGAACACATATTTAGTGGAGTTTGACCAATATACATATATATATATATATATATATATATATATGACCTAACAGTCCATATTCCCAGCAGTTCAAAAATTTTGTAGAGACATTTACAGCCATTTACAGCCAAACTAGGAGTGTAAACGAACCAAACATGAACGAACAAAACTAATCATCATGTTCGAAATGTTCGACCACATCACTGTTCGTGTTTGGTTCGTTTAACAAACCGAACGAAAAAAAAATTGTTCGTGTTCGTCTCGCTTCAGCTATCGAACGAATCAAACACGAACTTCCCGCGAACCGAACACTAACTCGTTCACGAACAACGAGCTTTTTGATAGCTACTAGCTTTGATAGCATACTTCCTCAAAATGAAGCAAATTGATCAGGTATTTCGTACACATCAAGTAATCCATACTTTCTCAAAATGAAGCAAACCGAATAAGACATTTAGGGTTTTGTTTAGGGTTTTATTTTAATATATAGTATAGTATATTAATTATAATATTATAATATTTATATTAATATAATTAATACTATAATATTATTATTGTTATTAATAATTTATCATATATTATAATTTATAGAAGTTTAAATATTTAAAATATGATAAATTTTTATAATATATAATTATTTTTAAAATATCATAAATTTTTTATATATTATTATTTTAAATTATTTTATATTTCGAACAATAACGAACCTAACACAAACAAACACATCATTATTTGTGTTTGGTTCATTTAACAAACCGAACAAAAAAAATTGTTCGTGTTCGTCTTGTTTTCTTATAGAACGAATCGAACACGAACTTCTTGGAGAACCGAACACGCGAGCAACGAGTTTTTTTGACAGCCCTAAGCCAAACTACCCAATTTTAATGTATTTACATGCTAACACATAAATTTAACTTTTTACATTTATATGTCCCAAATCTTTTATATATCACATCTAAAATATCATTATTTTAGTTTAAAAAAAATAAAATACACATTTGCTTGCATAGGTAGGGAGGCATATATGTAAGAATTGAAATTTTGGTTTAGATTTGTAATTACGTAAGATTGAGTGGTATGCATGTAAATCATCCAATTTGGGAAGGATGGGTGCTAATCGAGGAACCAATAATTTTAACCGGCCACCTTAATAAATGAAATTAGCAATTGGAGCACCGAAAGGCGCAGAGCTATTTTTCTTTTTTTATTATTATTTATAATATAATTATTAATATATAGTATATTAAATAACATTATGATTATTATTATTTTTTTATATGTTAAAAAAATTTAAAATTAAATTCTATATTTATTAATAAATTGTAAGTAATTTTTAGTTATATAAAAAATAAAATTTAATTAACTAAATAAACTAAGAAAATTTGAACTTGTAAAATTTAATTCTAAGAAAATTTGAACTTGTGAAATTTAATTCTAATTGAAATATTTGTAAAATGAAACAAATTAAATTAATTGAATAAATTGTACAAATTAAATCAACTGACATAATATAAAAAGATAATACTTTCTTATTCTATATAGGGGTGGATTAGCATCCGAGTCAGGTGTATATTGAAACAATAGTCGCAGTGGTAGATGACGCAATTGATGTTCTTCAAGTTATTCTTCAATATCATCACTTTCAGTTGTGTCATTTGTAACATCTCGTGACATCTAATAAATCTGTTCATTGGAGTTTGGCGGAGAATATAATTGTGGCGTACCGAAATCCATGCCTACAGCAGAAAAAAGCGCAGACATTGGAATGCTTTGAATATTTCAATCGAAATCTCCACCACTAGTGGCTGTCCGCCACAGCTCAAATGTTGATAGTACTGCATATTTGGAGGGTCCCGCATAGCTAGATGGTCCTGCAAAGCTGAAAGGTCATACATAACAAGGGTGTCCCGCAAATACTGATTGGGCAGGTTGAGCAAATGTCTCTGGATATTTTATATCCTCTGCTTCTTGAAACATAGATCTCTGTGTTCTGCTAATAGAAGATCTCCTTAGAGCATTTGATGTTGATTGCCTCGCAGCGGAGGAAGATGGCCGACGTGGAGTATCAGGGGTTGATCTACGGGGGCCTTTCGGTCTGACGTCTGTGCTACGAGACGTCTCTGCTTCAAAATCATATCGACCAGACCAATCAAATTCCGTATACTCAATGTGCACTGATTCTTTCACTCTGCGTGATAGCTCTAGAAACTCATCATAACCTCGTTTGATGGACCTCAAATTTGCTCCTCAATCCCCTTCATATCTTTCGGCGATGTACTTGATACGAATAAGGGAATCCAGCTGTGCGATTGATAATTTTAGATTATTTTAGTTATTATAATAAAAAAAGTTATGGTTATAAAGGAATGCAAAAATGTAAAACTTACCACTATCTGAGTTAAGTAGAGCGAAGTTCAAGACCGATACCACTGCAAATAAATATATAATTCTTCTTCTTTGTCTCCTTCTTCTATGATTATTAGCACAATAAATACCTGACAATTATTCCATAGCTCTATATAATTACTATGATATTGCTCCTAGTTAAGCCCCACTTTACCTCGGCTACTCTTTGAAAACCTTGTTTGATGGGCTCAATGTTTATTGACTGGCTGCTTGAGAACTGACGCATAACGTGATCTAGAACGCTTTCAGTTTATTATTTGAACATGTGTAGTCCAAATGTTCATGCTCTCAAAACAAATATCATTTGATAATACAATATTTACATCTATATATGGTATCCAGATAGCCTGCATAAGAGTTTATAAATTAAATTTAGTTAACATATATAGTTAAGTTAAGATTATGAGATTAATTAAACAATTATTAGTATATCTGACTCTGTCTGAGTCCATCAAGCTCATCCTTATACATCATTATATTTAGGATCGGGATGTCTCAGACCCACTCTTCATTCCACCTACATTAGTGTGTTTAATTTTAAAGTGAGAAAATAATTTTGTACGTGTACTCGAGGGATTTGCCCGTTATTTCCTGAGGAACTGGAACATAAAGAGTTGGCCGACCAACATGTAATTGTTATAGTATATTTTTTGCTCGTCGTCGATCATTCTATATACCACAAATAAATCAATCTGCTTCTTTTAACGTGAGAAAAACAAAAGGCAAAGAGAAAAAGGCAAGGTGGAATCGCAAAGGCAAGGCTTCCCTTTCCTTTTCTGTTTCCTGCTTCTTTGACTGGAGCTCTCTCGAGTAGAGAGATAGAGAGAGAAAGAAGTAGAAGAAGAAGAGGCGGATCTCATGTTTAGAGAGAGAGAGAAAGTGAGAGATACTTTCTTGTAAGTCGACGTGGTCGACGGTGTAAATTCCTCAAGTAATAAAATTCTCTGCAACTCCGTGGACGTAGATAAAAATTGCCAAACCATGTAAATCTTCGTGTGTTCTTTTTTAGTGTGAATTTTCTCGTTCAAAAATTGGAACGAGAAAATTACATAATATAAAATTGAGAGTCAAACTACAGCCTCAAATATTTTAAGGCGAAAGCAATGAATTATTATTATTATTATAATTATTTTCTTATTTTGTTATGGGACAATATCTGCAGCACATAATTAGCAGTAATTTTTAAATATTGAACCTTGGAAATTGATTGTCGAACTTTGTCCTCTGCTACATAGCTTTAAATTAAAATGAAACTATTCCGTAGAGCAATGAAGTCTAACTTAACTATAATATGCCAATGAGTTCTATATTCATTATATTATACATTGCTTGAGAACATAGGCCAAAATTTGTCAGACATATGAAAGCATAAAGAAAATAGAGAATCACCCTCAACTTTATTCAAGATAAAATGATTACAAATCAAGTCCAAGGAAACTCTACAGAAAAATAACAAACTTTGTTCTATAGTACTTAATCAAACTTAAAATGATCATCTCCATGATTGCTACTAATTGATGAAACTATGAAAAATAATTGCCAAATTATTAGCTGATATAGCATAAGATATATTTTTATCAGCTTATAAAAGATATAATTGCCAAAAATGTGCACTTGAGGTGCTTCCAAGAAGCCAAAGGTTTGATGATAATCTCAAAAAGGTCTAAATGGCTTTGTTTCATCTCTAAGTTCTCAAAACCTTAGGGCATGTTTGGGGCAACTGCAGCTTATTGAATAATCTGCTGATAAGTTTATTAAAAATAATATGCTGATAAGCTAGGTGTGGTGGCTATTACAAAATTTTATTTTTTTTTGAAAAGCCAAACCGCTGCCAGAAAACTACCATCCCACCTAGATAGCTTTCGAGTGTGAAAAATCTATTTTCTGAGGTTTGAAAACGCATAAGCTACCAAAACGCAGCCCAAACAGTCCAGGTGCGTTTTCAAAACGCCACCGCACCAAATAAGCTGACCCAAACAGACCCTCAGCCACTCCTATAAAATAACTTGTGGATTATTAGTTATTACTCTCAATACTATAATCCTGTTGATGTCTAATAAGATTTTTCGCTATAGCATGATTGCATTCTATAAAGCCAAGGAGAAACACATCCACCATTTCAAACATCGACCATATTTGAAAAAATTGTCTTCATGTAACTAGATATATATATATATATATATATATATATATATATATATATATATATATATATATATATATATATATATATATATATATATTGTTTTCCCTAGCAATGTTATCCTTTCAATACATAAAGATTTTGCTTGAAGGATTATCAAAATATTTTTAAAAAGATTATTTTATATTTGCTGATTTTTTTTTGACAATATTAATTGCTCTCATGAAGTGTGATTTTTCATATTATTTCAAAAATTAATTTCATGTAAATTCTTATTATGCAATGAAGCAACTATAATTTTTTTTTGTTTTGTTTATATTTGAACTCCTAAAATCTTCATCTTATTTTTACTCAAATGAAGAAATTTCTACTTACTGTTTAACATACTAACAACATGATTTTGTTGGTTCATAAAGAAAAATAATCTTTCTACCATTTATGATAAAAGAAATTATTGGTTAAAATTGGCATCAATTTGTGCCTACCACCTAATGATGGATGTGAACAAACTTAGGACTCATGTTTTCTAATCATCAAATGCCAGCAGTTGGCTAACATTACTGCAAGACTTTGCTTACCTCCTTGATGTAACAACAATAAATTTCATAACTTGTCATGAATACTGAGGTATTTTTTGAGAAAAAATGTTCTGATTCAAATTAAAATAAATCCAAAGCTCTAATTTTAACAAGTTTATAGTCAAACTGACCTGCTTGACAAGATGAACCCAATGACACAAAAAATTGTCCAATCCGAGTATGATCAAGCCCGAATCATTGAACCATTTTTGGAGGGTTGGGTAGTTAATTGGAGGATCAAATAAACTCCAAATTTGACATTTATGAATTCTTCATCGGCACAATTTCTTGATGCGAGCCTACAAGACGATATTCCACTCTTATGGAGTACTCCATGGCTCACACACATCCAATTGAGCTCTTAGGAGTGCATCATGCATCGACATTGATATTTTGGCCATGGGGCACCTGCGCCTTCTTTATGTTTGGTGTGCATGCGCTTTCTTTACATCTGGCACACCTGTGTTGGACCCCGTGTTAGTTCAACACCAGGAAACAGAGAACACAAGCACCTTCGACAACTTCTAGCGCGGTCGCACCTTCACTAGGTCTGGCGCACCTGCGCTAGGTCCATGTCTAGAAACAGGGAATAAAGTGCACCCACAACAGCTCCAAAACGTGTTTGCGCCTGTTCTACTAAGCGCATCCGAGCTCTATCTCGGGCGCGCCCATGTCAGACTACTTGCAATGGGCGCGCCAATGCCACGCCTCTGATGCACCTTCTCTATGCAGTAATCTGCTATGATTTAAGCTGGCCCCCACAGTTAAGCTTGGGGGCCATTTTGGACATTTGGTGGTCTGTGGCGCTTCCCCATAATAGTCACCCATCCAACTAGAGTTGTGCATCCATTTTACCTAGGCCAACTCATCCCTTTCATGAGGGAAAGTTCATTTTTGGCCTTGAAGCCAAATGAAAATGCAGATTTTTTTTTTCAGCAAAGGGGATTCATTTTTGGAGAGGCATCTTGGGAGACTGATCCACTGAAAATTTGATAGCTTTTTACTCTCTATTTCATACATATTTTTGATGATATTGTACTATAAAGAAAGGTATTTTATATATTTTCTGGTACAAGAAATGACTTTTAGAGAAAAGAAAACAAAAATGGTGCAATTTGGAGCAAAAACGAGCAAAAATGCAAATTTTGGCCTAACATATTTTGATAAGTCTTTTTTTGCTTAATCTCTTTTACACTTCTTAAATATTTTTGAATGAGATTACACTTTAAAGAAAGATAGTTTTCATGTTTATTTTGCAGGGTTATCTGTTGCAAACGCAACACAACTGAAATAGGGCGAATCAGAGCTAAAACGGAGCCAAACGAAGCAAAACGGTGGAGCTAAGCAGAGTACCAGCATCGATCGACGCCCTATCCAGCGTCGGAAGGCACCGGTGTCTCGTGAGCATGAAAATTCAATAGAATAATGCGCCGAACGGCGTCCAAACAGCGCCAGACCGTGCCAGAAGCGGTTATGGGCCAAATACATTGAATCTAGACGCTTTTTGGAAGGTTTATTCAAGTACCTCTTGGGAAATTCGTCCCTACACTTTAAATGAACGATTTTAGGTCAGAAAAGGTGGTTTTTTAAAGTGGAATGTTAGGGAAAACGTGGAGAGTGCTTAGATATCTTAGAATAGGGGTAGAAATGTAGATTTTTACCTTTTTGGAGAAATTGGTGAGGGGATTTTGAAAGAAGTTGTAAGGGTTTGTTTTAGCATTGCATGGATCAGCGGGAGACTTTGTGGGAGAGATCTTCTTCTTTCTTTCTAGGGAAAAAGCTAAGTATTGTGTTATTCATTATCTTATGATTTTGTAAACACTTATTATGTGGATTTTCTTTGAAATGAAACTTTCTGTTGTGTTTTCTTCGTGCTTTATGATATCTTTCTCTTACTCTTTCTTCTTCTTTAGAAATAATGGCATAAGCAGATTATTTTATTGTTTTCATTCTACTTTTCTTTTGAAATGAGTAGAATTCATATTTAGGATATGGGGATGCATGCAAGAAGATGTTTTAATTATAAATGTGATGGTTTTTACATGCACTTCATTTACATTACAATTAGGGCCTGTTGTATTGTTAAAATTCGTTATAATTGCATTAATTTGAGAGGGCGATATAATTCAACAAAGTGGAACCACATTCAAATTCCATGGATGATTAAGTTCATGGGAGTTGAGTGTAAATAAATAGGGAAATATACTTTGATGGGTGTAGAATTGGAGATTTTAGGGTGACAGACTAAAATCCCCAATTTGGTCATAGTGTTTGGAAACTAAAGCGTGAGTTGACCTTCAGACGAAGGGAAGTGGGAGCTCTGAAGTGAGAGTCAATATCCTCCCAGCCTAACCATGGATTTTGGACTAAACCTAGGATTAGCCAATGTTTTTATACGTTAAAAATGGGTAAAGAATATGATTGCTCATATTTGGAACATATAATATTTAATGCATTTCATTCATTTACATTATCCAATTCACTACATAAGAATAGTAAATTTTATTATCTCAAAATTCACCAAATCAACTCATCCAGAAATGTTATCTTAGAAGTAATATTTGCATTTAGAAATAGTTATTATCTTTACATATAATCATATGCATTTAGGAGTAGTTGCTAGATAAAACACCACTTATATTGACCCTCCAATATATAGTATGATAATAGTAGACTAGAATTTGACTAAAAACCTCCTACCTCGCTTCCTTGTGGGATCGATAAACGGGACTGCACTAGAGCCCTGTATTACTTGATACAATATGTATAATTGCGTTTGAATTGTGACTTTACGAAATCATTATAAATATATAAATCTGGGTTCATAAATTCTTGCATATAAAAAAGGTGCATCAGAGACCATTTCTAGGAGAGTTTGCTTGGGTTGCTAGAGTCCACTCTCCTTTACTTAGGAGAAGGACTTCTTGAGTTAGAGAAGGAATGTTTTATACTTCCTTCATTTTCTTTTCCATTCTTATGTATTCTCCTCCCTTTTCCTCACTCTCCCCTTCATTTTACTTCGACTTCCCTCTCTTGAGAGAATAGTGAAATTGTGAGCATTATGTTGGAGTTTTTTAGCTTTCCTTGCAAAGGAGAGCTTCATCCCTCTAATTTGCATGGAAGGAGCTTGGAGCAAGCCTAAGGAAACGCTTCTCCAACCATCGCAGAGGTGAGAATTCTAAAATCTCTTGTTATTTTCTTTTAGCAAGCCCCCTAAGTCTGATGCTAGAGATTCTAAGATTAGGTTATGTGGTAGAGGAAGTCCCATAGGTTAGGTTGCTTGCTTTCTTGTATCCCAAAAGAATCCAAGAGCACAATCTTAGCTCAAAAAATTCAAAATATCAGGATTCCGACAATTCTGCTTTTGCGCTAGCAGCTTCATTCTTTCGATGGAAAGAATGAAACCCCATTGGGTATAGAGAACATAATTCCCCGTAATTTTTTCGTTCCCTAGACTATGAAGTTTTCCCTCATGAAAATTATCCACGATTTGCCAGGCAAATGGCGGCGGTCGATCAAAGCTTCATGTAGAGATCGACCGATGAATTCATTGCCATCCTACCCTCTCGCGAGATTGCTAGGACGAATTCAATTCATCGTCAAATTCTATCAGGGTTAATCTTATGTTGCATTCATGTGCAGTGACTTGCATAATTTAAAGTTTTCATCAAAATTATCCTTTTTTCATGCGTCGTTAATCAGTTGCATACCTCATTAAACTCGATCAACCAGACTTCATCAGCCCGATCATCTTGATCGACCATTTCTGTTAATTCAATCAATCGACCACCACTGGCCCAATCGTCTCAATCGACCTTTTTCTTCGACTCGATCAATCGACTACCACCAACCTGATTGTCTCAATTAACCATTTTCATCATCCTGATTGATTGGTTGCCTCTTGCTTGATTGTATCAGTTGATCACTTCCGTTGATCTGATAGATATACTGCTTCCCACTTGATTGTATCGGTTGATCAGTTTTGTTGTCCCGAGTGATTGGCCGTCTTTAGCCTGATTGTATAGGTTGACCACTTATGTTGATCCAATTGATCAGTCGCCTTCCACTCGATTGTATTAGTCGAGAACTTTCCTTAATTCGATTGATCGGCCACCACCCGCTCGATCAATAAATCACACCTAAATGTTGTATTATTGCATGCTTCTCACATTGTCTGGATTGGCACATTCATACCAGCACCTTGATGTGCTCCTGTGTAGATGTCTTCATATCATCATAGTGGGTTTATGTACTCCACTTGCCACAATACTTCCTGCACCTGCTTCTTGACATCCATATGTCACTGTGCACTACATCCCGCGTGTTCGTATTTGCATTCTTATACTTTTACATGTTTTCTTACACAATATCTTGCATGTTCATGACTTGCATGCTTAAGTCTACATTGGAGTCTGTGTTGTCACAAAATCACCTCAAACACTCATGTGTTCTCTTCGGGGATGGCTTGCACATCAAGCCTACCTGGTGTGTAATTCTCCCTAACGAGAATTACATTACCTCAATTTTTATGGCACCACTTAGGAATGTCATAGGCATTTCATGTAGTGTCACTTGGCACGATTCACGCTTTTGAGCCTCTGAACCCAACTAGTGCATGATCCACTCAGTTACACGACTCTCACCAAGCCTGGTTCATGTTCCTTAGCCTCTGAACCTGTTCAGTGCATAAGTCATACTACTTGTCATTCATGGCAAAACCCAGCGTTATCTTGAGCACGTTATTTTGCATGGAATGTGTGTTTGCATGTTTTCATGGTACATTGCATAATGTGTGCACCTATCTTTTGTTTGTGTGCTTGTTCACTATTGGGGCAAGATGCAATATCCCTTATGGTGTGTTGACCTCATTTTTTGTGAGGTCTTTTTCTTTCCTCTTAGTGCTTAGGATCTAGCCATAAGACTTCTCATTGACTATCCTAGAAGACTAGAGATGGAACCCACCTTTTAGAAATTCTAATCAAATCTTGATTCTCTTTGGAATGTTACATAGATGGTCATTAACCTCCAAGTCACTTGGAAGGTTGAGACCAGTGTGTAGGAAGACAAAGATGAACTCCTATATGATGTCCAAGCCTTAGGACTACCCTGGGTGGCCTGGTCTTGGTGAGGGCTGGCTGGCACACACACTGTACTCCTACACCCATCCTAAACCCTGAACCATCCTTACCCAATCTTGGCTCCTGGTTCATTGGAGCACTCATGTGGTTAATTCCAAACCCCTAATCCTTGGCTAAGAGGGTTAAGAACAACCCATGAGATGTTCAAAATGGACATTTATTGGTCCATGACTCACTCTAAGCTATTCCACTCCCTCAACCATACCCAAGTTCTACTTTTGCCAAAATTCTGGTTTTGACATTGGGCCCTCAAACTTACCCAAAATTACCTAAAAACCCTTACAACCACAAAACCCTCCAAAAATTTCCCAAAAATTTCCCAAAATTTTTAAAAATCCTAAAAAACATTTTAAAACAATTCCCACCTTTTAAATCCACCAAAATACCCTAATACTCTCCAAATAACCTCTCAATAACGTAAATATCCTTTTGGCCCAAAATTCCAAAAATTTCAAAAATTCCAAGAAAATTCCAGAAAATCCTAAATACTACTAATTTAATTTTGTTCGACTACATCATAGGCCAAGTTTGCCAAAATAACCCACTTTTATCAAAATCCCCAATTTGACCCATTTTTAACCTAAATGGACCCAATGTCAAACCAAATAAACCCATTTGACCTCAATATTGCCCAATTTCAATTCTAAACTCAAATTCAACATCCCCACTATCAATCTAAACCAAATCCAAGGCCAAATTGATTCAAATTTGAGTTCAATTCCATTTGAAACCTAAATCCCCAAATTTACCTAATTAATCCTAAACCCCCAATTAACCCAACACCAACCTTTTCCCTTCCAAATTTCAATCCTAAAACTTCCATGACATTCTCATGAAGCCCATGCAACCTTCAATTGCCCCAATGTGAGCCTAAGCTTAACCTAAATCCATTTGAAAAGCCAAAAATATCCCACTTTAACCTAAAGTGAGTTCATGCCCTAAACCTACCAAATTGATTGGCCTAATCCTAGAATTTCTTCCCAATTGTTGTTGGAAACTCTTCAATACATTCCCCTAGACCATTTGAAACTTTTAATTGGGTCTAACCCCACCTTAAACTAACATGGGCCCAACTTGATCCAACCTTGCCCAAATTAACCAAAATCCTAAAATCCACCTAATTGACCTTTCAATTGAACTCAAAGCCTTTCCTTGTCTTCATGAAAGTTCTTCATGACAATTATTTCTACAATGTTGCTTAAGACACTTGGACCTAAATCAAACCCAAACTCAAGTTAGCCCAACCTAAACCCAAGTGAGCCAAATTGAGCATATGGCCTAACCAAACCAAATTGAACCAAATGTGGCTAAACCCAAATGGATAAACCCAAGTGGATAAACCCAAGCTAAGTGAGCCATGGACCAAGGGTCCCCCATTTTAAGGGATCTCTTCCCTTAAGTGGATAAATCTCCTTTTGTCTCACCCCAAAACCATCTCCTAACTGATTAATCACCATTAAACCTCTCCCTGACTCACCTCACCTCAGGGACCAGCTCCCCTGTCCTTGCCGACCGGCCTAGTCGCAGGAGGGGATCAAAACCGAGAGCCACCACTAGCCTATACACACCCAAACTTACCTAATTGGCCACCTCAGCCAAATTAAACTTTGGAGCTCCACTGCCCTCCACCTAAGCAACTGAATCCATCTCTTAATTGAACCCAAGCTCAGCCCAATGGCCCTGGCCATTTAAACACCTCTTCTCGGCCATGAGAAAGGTGTTGAAATTTTTCTCAACAGAGCTTACCCAATTCACTCCCAGAGCTTCTCCCACCCTAGAGAAGAAGAACCTCACTGTTCTCCTGCCCTGAACCCCACTGGCTGAGCTTAATTTCTCAGTCCAAAATCAGGTCGGAAACAAGACACTCACCAAAACTCCACAGAAATCAAATTAACTTCTCCCACACCTTCACCAGAGGTAGAGAAGAAGTCTTCCAGTGAAAGCCCCCTCACCAGGCCAGCCATTCCTTCTATCGGCCAGAGCTTGAAATCTGTCTTGGTGGAAGTCAGGTCTAGGCATTTCACCACAGCTCCAGGCTTCAACCCTAGCTTCCTTAGACTCTAACGAACGTGCCAAGCCCCTTTGATCGAAGTTTCACTTCTCAGAGCCAAGGTATTGAACTCCTCCTTCCCGAGAGCTTGTTTTGATTCTCCATTTTGTTTAAATTAATTTCAAAGCATCATAGCCTTATAGATGTGTGTGCCTTGTTGAGAAGAGTTCATAGGGCCCAAGATCATGTAATTTGGCTGAGTATTTAGTGAGATCTCAGGGTTATAAGGTGGAAGGCTCTCGGGACGCACCAGTCATAGACGATGACCAGCCGCCGTTGAATCGAGCGTGTATCAGATGAACGACCAAGATCGCGCCGGATAGGAGCTTGGAACAAAACCGCAGGCCGCGTGGCTGTCGAGTCAGATGGCAGCGTCGAACAGGAGCGCGCCACGTGGAGCTTCGATCCGGACAAGGATGACACGGCGCCGACATGGTTAAGTAGATAAATAGGGTAATTTTGAATTATTTAAATGCTCAGAACTTTAAAAATGCATATCTTTGTGTAGAAAAATCACAAAAAAAATTAAAAATACCCATTTGCTCAGTGAACAGAGGAGAATAATGTGGAAAAAGAATTGATCTATTTTGTTGAGTATTTTATTTTTAATTAATTTAACACTGATTTGAGTATTTTAAGTCTCCATTCACACATACAATTCACCATGGCATGCGACCATAAGGCTTTTGTAGCCTCTGCTCTTGGGAACATTCCTTCAATTTTTGAAGGCCATAGGTCATCCCTATAATAAGTTATCTATTTTTCAAATTTTTATGCTTGTTTTGGTATTTTAATTCCAGTAATTAGTATACTGTTTGGAAAATTCTAGAAAAATTAGGATAGGTTCCCTATGACCAGAGGGACTTGGGATAATTATTTCACGGCTTAAAACATTCAAAATAATCCTAATGGTTCACTTAACCTAAAACTAACCTTGAATTAATTAGGGCAAATTAAAAATAAAAATGACTTAAAATATTTTCTCCACTGATCTTTAGGGTCAGAGGAAGCCCCATATAAAATTTGGAATCAATTGAAAATGTTTTAACCCACTAAATGAATTTTCAAAGTAACATGACCACTTTTAAACTTTAAAAATTCATAAAACTCAAAATACATTTCAAAAATCCACCAAATTCATTTTAAGACCTCTCTGAGATCAGAGAATCTAAGAAAATTAAAATTGGAATTTTTCTAAAATTTTCATTTTTTAACCTATTTCTAAATATTTTAATAATTAAAAAATAATAAAAATCACAAAAATAATAAAACTCACAAAGATGTCATATTTGGACTCCTAATCACTTAGGAACCCACAAAATATTTTTTTTAAGTCCCTAAGAAAAGATATTGAATTTTAAAGGCTTAATGCATTTTTAATATTAAAAATGTTTTTTATAACCTTTCCCACTAAAATAATTATAAAAATTCAAAGAAAAATCAGAAAAATATAAAATTTGTTTATATAAACTCATTGAGGTTAGAGAGATTTAAGAAAAATATAAAATTTAATTTTCAACTTTAATTTTATTTTATAATTAATTAATACTCTCTAACCAAAGAACAATTTAAATTGAAATTTTTCTAATTTTATTTTATAATTTAATTAATACTCTCTAACCAAAGAATTAATCTAAAAAACAAGTTACAATTAAAATGTAATAATCAAATCAACCTAAAAATATTTAAAACAATTTTGAATTATCGGAACTTAATGGAATTAAATGGTATAAACACCTCTTTAACTTGAACAACTTTAAAACTCTTAAAAACCAACTTGAAATTTTATAACTAAGTTAAACTGTTTTGAAACAACAATTCAATCTTAGTGGTTAAATCCCTTAACAAAATGATTCGCCCCTGAAGGCTTTTATTATCATAACTCTCAAATGAAACATCAAGTAAAATGTCTCTTCACTTACAGGATAATCAAACATCCTAATCCGCTGAGCAAGAGTAATCTGAGTGATCGATTCATCACCACAATGAAACTAACTGAACTCAAAATAATCCCTAAAATGTTTAAGAAGATGTTCAGAATTTAGTTTTGAGCACTTCTCTAACTTGATGGGATGTTTTAAAAGAACAGTGAGACTTCATTGTTCTTTGGTGAAGAAAATCATCCTTAACAAAACACGAGAACCTAGATGTCATAGGAAATGACTAGAAATAGGATTAGGATTTTGGTAGACAACCAGAACCTTCCCTTAGTCTTAGCTAGGTATTTGCTCTGACATGTGTTTCAAGTGCAGGTGAAGATGACAAAAATGCTCACTAGGTACGCTTTTAAGTTTATTGCGATTAACATTTAGCAATTTATTAAATGTTTTACTTTCCTGTACTTATAAATGCATGAAAATGATCGAACCCAACATGTTTAAACAACTCAAAACTTAATCACCAACAAAAATAAAACTACAATTACAACTAAAATTAAAATGTCTCATTGGATGATCGGGAATCCCTCGAATGATGTAACCCACGTGTTGCTAACGAGATTTCTCACAGTTTAAATGAAAGTGTGGAACTCGTTCAGTTGAGTTTAACAAATTCATTTGGACTAAGTGAATCCGATGAAAATAGTGGTGCTGGGATGACGGAACCGTTGGATCTTAATCGGTTCTGCTTAATCAACTTTAAGATTTTTTTTAATTAAAACATTAAATCATCTCAATTTTCAACCTTTCTAAACCAAAACACTTCTCTCATCTCCTGATTGTCACATTCTAAAACCAAACCTCTGCAACAACAAGGAGCTTGGAGCACAGTGGGCAGCACAGCCATCTTCATCAGCAAAACTTGTGTCTACTTCAGCAAAACCTTTCCTAGAATTAAATAACAAAGTCATAGAATTTCGAGGTAGTTTGCTTAATGCAACATAAACCCTCAACTTTTCGTTAGGCATTTGCATAATCATGTTATGCAAATTAAGCCCTAACCGGTCTTAGGACTCCGAGGTAGTCGTTTGGTACGACATAAACCCTCACATCTTCGAGGCTATTTGTATGATTATGTCATACTAATTTAAGTCCTAATTAACTAAAGTTGGCTGGATTAAAACATTAAATAACTCTCCCTAAATTTAAGCCAAATCATATGATAGTTTGGGAAGCTGCCAAGATTCCTCTTGGATCCTCAGCCTCCCCTACTTCTCTTCCTTTGGATTCCAAAAAATAACTGTTCTAAATTTGATCTATTCCCTATTGAAATTTCTAAAATCCAATCTTTTGAAACCTTAAACTTTGAAATTTCTGAGAGCAAAATTACTGATCATTATCAAGAGTTTTCTTAAATGATTCCCGTCATTTAAGATGTAATTAACTATAGGGGCTTACCCTTTTAGGGAACTTTAAGAACCTAGGTAATATAAACCCTGCTTAATTTCTTTATATTAAACAGGGGAACTTGTTGGCTTATAAAATTGGTTCGCAGACCAAATGGATGTCACAAATCTTCTAGTTTATTTAATCGAGCCCCATCATCAAACAGTGTGTCTATTCTTTGGGATAGATACACGGTTTGTGGTATGGTGCTCGTTTATGTAAACTTTTTGGGATGTGAGATCAGTTTGATTTCATATCTTAAAATTTTAAAACTTAAAATTATTTTTCAAAAATAAAAATGCTACTTTCCAAATTATATATATATATATATATATATATATATATATATATATATATATATATATATATATATGTATATTTAAATTAAACTTATAACCTAAAAATACGCCGACATGGTGTCCTATACCGTAATTAACCACACACAACATCATTTGTGATATGTGTCTTGCATTCAAATCTTGGCATCACACCTATCTCGATAGAGATGTCGTATCACACTTAATTAGTTTGCATCTACATCATTCCCTGATTGTCTTGATGATAAATCAGAATTGTTGGTTGAGTGACAGTTTGTTCAACACAATGCGTTTATGGGTATTGCTCATAAGGATGTCTCAGCTAGCAATGCTAGTTATCGCATCGTGATCAACATGCGTATAGTGTGCTAAGATTCTAAGGGGTATAATAGGTGTCACTTAGGCTTTCCATTCTTAGGACCTATTTTAAAATATAAAAAATATTATATTTTTATTACTGGTATGCATAATATTTCAAAATCTATTTTGAAACTACTTGCATCATTAGCTTAGACCATACATTAGGTCAATATATTAAAAGCTTTTGTTGGTACAAAACTTGAATCTAGTGGCTCCTCTTAAAATTTTTAGATCCTTATGATGGACCTGAGGTTGGCGACCCCATCAAAACATATGCTAGCCTTTTATCCACACTTTTGCACACACCAAAATGTTGTGACTAGGACACTTTGCTTCTTGATGCTTGCTAGAACGGGCACGATTCACTATATTATATGCAAATATATTTCATTCTAATCTGATTTTCATGCAGGTTGTGTCTTTTTATTAGACTTTTGCTATGTACATTTTAGAGTCCACTTGGCTCAAGTTTGTATTAGAAACAATGTATAAGCATGGGTTCCGAGGCGCATGATGGAAGGACAATGTGACGAGGACCAAGAGCAAAATGCTCATGTCCTGTGCCTTAATTCTAAATGTCTTTGATGCATAGCATTATGATCGGTCATGTATATGTAATTTTTTACTTCCTTTTTGGTTTTCTTGGTAACATTGCCAACCCAACAACATCTGGCCTTTTATTCATTATATTTGACTTTCATTTACAAAGTGTTGTGTGTCTGCCATTTCTTGTATAACCTTCGGGTCTAATTTAAAACGGTTTGTTATAACCGAAGGCATACTAATAGGGCCTTCACATTTGAACTTGTTAGCTCACTCCATGATACTTGCTTGTCATGAGGAGAAGTCCCCGTGCTTCTTCAATCCGCCTCACCAAGTATAAGATTTCTACTTACGTGGTAGTCTAGCACCCCTAGGGTGTTAGAGGCTTCCCTACCAAAATTGGGTATAAGTCCTTTATGAGAGCATCTCAGCCTTGTAGTTGTACCTCTCTTTTCTATTCACTCTAGTGGCTTGCTCGCTACTTTGTCAAATATAAATCTCATCTCTATTTTCTACCTATAGAGGGTCATATGATTTAGATTCCTTCTCTTGAACTTAGAGCTACTGAGGTCCTCTTAGACGACGTAATTCATGGATTACTGATAAGGGAGTCTCTGGTCAGGTTAGATCGACTACCTTCACGATCAAGTAGACTAGTATTCATAATAGCTTGGGATGATGGATCTATGGTGTTATGACTTGACTATCTCTACCCAATGCATTCCCTTGTTATACCCACTCTGAGGCCTCTCACTCCTTTGATTCTTTGTCAATATCATTTTGTAGGCCCCTTTTGTGAATAGGTCGCCACCCTTTTGGGATGTTGTGATTCATCGTTTTCCCTTATGGCCTAGTTAGGCTTGAAAGCATTATGTGGACCCTATGAGGTGACTTGGTTATTTTATAAGCCTTGTCTATCGATGATCCACGATTTATGGGATCATGAGAGACTCACTCTCAACTCTTATGGCTCAGCGTAAGCTTTGAAAGCATTGAGATACTTCTGTGAGGTAACCATCTTTTAACACACCATTTACAAGTCATCATTTGAATGTAAGCCAGATTTCTTTAATCAAGTGTATTCTTGGACATCACCAAAGAAGGAAGACATTCCTTTGGGAGTTTTTTTTATAAGGTTTCTCTTCTTAGATGACGAGTTTTATGGTGTTTTTTTATCATGTTATGGACATACACACTTGACCCATCACATGAAGTTTATCCTACATAGATTCCTCATGTTTTTCTTTTTAAATTTGTACGCCTAGTTTTCGTCTTACATTCCTCATTTTTAGATCCCTCCTTTTCTCTAAATTATTTTGATGATTCAAGTAAGAGGACACTTTGGATAGGGAATCCTAAGACAATGATTAAGCTGACTAACGACTCTTGAATTACAAAAAAAAACAAAACAAAACAAAACAAAAAATTCATAGGTGCATTTTTTTCATAGAATTTTGGGATATTGTTTCCCTAATGATTATGAGCAAGAGATAGTTTAATTACTATGGTTGGCCTGAATATTAGAGGCTTCATAAGAAAATATTTAAAGTGTGGACCAAGCATGTAGGTCGGTAGTAGATGCCTTGCCAAACATGAGAAGGTTGTCTGCATAAATGTGGTGGTTGATTTTTTCATTTGCATCACCAAAATTTTAAATGGCTCTATTATGATAAAGGAGTCTAGAGAATGCATACTTTGCTATAGTGAAGAGATCTGAGGTTAAGGGAAAACCTTGTATAAGGCTAGATGTAACGAAAAAATATCATTACAATTCATTGTTAATAATGACAGATAAATGGAGTTAAGTCATGCAAGCTTTCGTTCACTTAATAAATGCTAGTGTAAAACCCTTTCTTTCATATTAAAATAAATGAAGAATTGATTAAATGAGTAAAAAAATTTTCTGATATCAATATTGGAGCGAAAGCTTGATAGATGGTTGGTAGAGTTAAATCCCTCCAAGTGATAATTGGCAAGAATTATATTATCAAAGATATCCCGACTAGCATGGAAGATAACTTGGGAAGAATGAATGAGGTTAGGAGGAATACCTTTTAGTATATCTGTAATTAGCTTCGTTATAACCTTATAGATGATATTGCATAATTATCTTGGTCTAACATCTTTGAGTCTATCTATGCTGCTTTTTAAGGATAAAAGTTAAAGTAGCGTGCTTATATCTTTTAGGTAACTTACAGGATATAACAAAATGCTTAATATTTTTTATGCAATCATTACCAATGATGTTCCATGCATCTTTGAATTTTTAGTTAAAATCATTTGACACAAGGGATTTATCAATACCAATTTGAAAAAAAAAACTACTTTGATTTCCTCATTAGTATACTCCTCAAGGAGTTGATCAAATTCATTAAGAGTTAAAGATCTATCCAAAAAAATGTTAATAGGGTTGTTATAATTAGAATAATAGTTATTAAGAAGAGTAGAGAAGTTAGAAATAGCCTCTTGGACGATGCCCTGTTGAGAGGTGATACACTTATTACCAGAACGAAGTTTTCTTATGAAGTTTCTATTATTTCTTCTCTCAATTCTTATTTTCAATTCTTTGATAAAGGAATTTTAGATCATCTTCTCCCCTAGAAAGCCAACAACTTCGACAGTTCTGCTTCCACGGGACAAAAGGAAGAGAAGTGCAAGCAGTGGTTCCTTGCGGCCGAAGGAAGAAGAAAGAAGAAGAAGAAGGTTGCTCTCCCTTGACTTCTTCTTGCTGGCTTATGTATATGAATTAAGCAGGTGATTCCCTGTATTTCTTCATCTTCTTCGGTTTATATCTCGGTGTAGAGAGAGAGAAGAAAATAGAGTGAAAAGTGAGACATCCCTCTTGTAAGTCGAGACGATCAACTGATGTAAATTCCTCAATTAGTAAAATCCTCTGCAACTCCGTGGACGTAGACAATTTGCCGAACCACGTAAATCTGTGTGTTCCGTTGTGCTCTTTTCTGGTATGAATTTTCTCATTCTGTTTTTCGCTTCTTCTTCGATCGTAATTCTATTATTATATATATATATACCACAACATAAGCTCCCTTGCAAAATAAGAAATAAAGTCAGAATGGATTCATTTGTCATTTCAATACCCTTTTAACATTTTTAAGCATGTTTCTGAGAGCAACATGGGATCCCCTACAACTTTAATATTCCATGCATTAGAAATGATGTATTAAAAGTATTTACAGCAATTCCAATAGTTTTTGTATATAAATCTGCACTTGGGGGTAAACTAAAATACACAATTTCCATGCATTTTATGACACCAACTTGTTATAAATATGCAGACACATGAAAGTTTACGTGTTAGACATAAATACATATAAATTGCATGTTAAGCATGTAACTTTCTCTCTCTATCTCTCATCACACAACCTGATAACAAAAATTACATGTAACTTTCTCTCTCTCTATCTCTACATCCTTAATCTGATACCAAAAACATTAATAAATGTGCTTAACAATAATTTATCTATCCTAATCGATCTGACGATTTATACGCAACATTCAGTCACTTTAATCTACTTTTAAGAAACCACAAACTGCGTTGCTTTATTAACTTTCAACTGCTCAACAGATTACATTAAACTGTTAATTCAGTCCACTTTCGAACTAAAGCTCCCAATATGTGGTAATGCGTAATCTTTGGTCCAAATTTCAAGAACAAAAGATAACAATTTTTAACATGTTCAGCATCCATAAACCTACGATTTGAGCCATATAGCATGTGAAAATATTCTGTATAAAAGTTAACTGCAGTACTTTCTTAACCCTTCTCCAATAATTAGTTAGCCAACCAAAGGTGCTTATCATAACATATATATAACTCAGGTTAAGTTAACAGTGTAAATTATGTCATTTTCCCTACCATGACATGATTAATGTATTAGTTTAGAAGGGCTTTGAGGGTTGGCAATTAGGGCTGTCGAAACAGCTCATTGTTCGCGAACAGCTCGTGTTCGACTCGTTAAAAAGCTCGTGTTCAGCTCGTTCGCTAAGTTAACAAGGCTTGACGAACTGAACACGAACAAAAATTTGTTCGTCCGTGTTCGGCTCGTTTTGGCTTGAAATACTATTCCTCAATTATATATATATATATATTAATGAGTAGTATTTCTAAAAAATTTAAAAAATTTATAATCAATTAAAATTATTAATTAAGTAAATATAATAAAAAGTATTAAATTAGATTTAAATGATATTTTAATATAAATGATAATTCTTAAATCTTGCCTCAACCCTTAACATTTGATGGTTACGTGATTAGGATTGTCAAAACGACTATTTGTTTTTAAACAGCTCGTGTTCGGCTCTTTAAGCAAACGAGTCGAACACGAACACACTTTTTAGGCTCGAAATATAAACGAGCCGAACACGTTTACACCCCTAGTGGCAATTAGGGGAAGTGTTAATTCACTGTTTGTAATTGGAAGACTTTAACATCATAGTAAAAATACCCTTAATATTATTATTAATTAATATAAAGCATTTATTCTTTTGAGGAAAATATTATGATAAAATAATAAATATTAAGCAGAAAGACACTTAATGCCAACCATAATAGATATTTTCAGTACCAGCATTTGAAGAGAACATTATTACATCTATGTATTAACATATCAACCACCTAAATTTTATATTTTACGTCTATATTGAGTGGTCTAATTAAAAATTAAAATGTAGATGGTTAATATATTAATACATAGTAATTAGTTGGTAGTTAAGTAAATCTCCAAATAATTTATGTAAATAAAGATGCTTAAGAGTGTGGCACCACTCAATGGCAAACTAATCATTTTTAAGACATCCCACGTGAAGTATTGGACATTTTGCTATCTCTCTTGATGAATTTTATGGGCAAATTTAACATTTCTATTCTAATGATATTACAACAATAAATTAGAGCCTTAACTTTATAAAAACTTAATAGATATTATAAGACATGATTTCAATTCATTTAATTTGTAACTAATAAATTGTAAAAATTTTATGCTAATAGAGATAATTGTATTTTTGAGTGATATTTATTTAAATATGTAAGGTAGACCTTAATCATATTATTTGAAAAAAAATACAATAATAAGTTGAATTTATGTAATTTTTTGTGGAGTATACCATATATCTAGCTCTCATTCATATTAAGAAAAAAAGAAAATTATTATAATACATTTATACTCGATAATAAATCATGTTAAATAAGTAAAACACAAGTCAAAAGATCGATAGAGATTGGGGAGCGCGCAAATTCAATATAAACAATCTCCTCCCTTAAGACTAATTAAATAATGTTCCGCCCCTACTCATAACTATTAGATGAGCTTCAAAATTTTTCGTCTTTTGAGTGCCATCAAACTTCTCAATGGGATATTTTATCATTTCTATAAAATAACTCAATTTCATCGTCATTATGAAAAATTATTACGTACAAGAAGTATGAACAATAATGAATAAGAAGATCACATCATCATAAATTCATGTGTATCTGATCTCCTGAATACGATGTATTGTCTAGCGATCATTATTTTGCAGTCTTATAAGTCCATAACTCGCAAGCATGCAATATTTTCTCCCTTCTATGAGCTCTCTCTCTCTCTCTCTCTCTCTATCTATTGTCTAGAGATCATTGTCTTGCAGTCTTATAAGTCCATAACTTGCAAGTATGCAATATTCTCTCTCTCTCTCTCTCTCTCTCTCTCTCTCTCTCTCTCTCATCCGGTTAACAACAAAAGTAAAACCAAAAAACATAATCATGATGAAACCAAAGTAATCAAAAGAAGAACAAACCCATATCATCAAAGAATATGAAATTCAACAAAAAAAACAAAGAAGTTAGAGAGATAGAAACTACATAACTATAAATTAATCTTGACTCATCATCATCATCTCAGAAATACTCTCAAGCTGCGGTCTCCACACTCCCACCCTCCCCCTCCTCCTCTCCCTCTGCTTCTCCATCGAAGCTCTCTGTTTCACCACCACCCCCTTCCTCCGCTCCTCCTCTCCCAACTCCTTCCTCCTCGACTCTTTCGCCGCCGCCTTCTCCGAAACCGGCGTGAGGAAGTAAATCTTGCCCCGCTGCAACTCGGCGGAGGGCGGGAGAATGACAGCCCGCCGTGGCCCAGATGCTGTCAAATCATCCTCAATGGAGGCTGGGGAAGGGGGCTTGCGAAGAACGTGGAGAGGGTGGGCTCGGGTGATATCCCCGGCGCAAACGGGGTGGCTGATCTCTTCGACGCGGCCGTTGGTGTGGATGATGCGGACGACATCGAGCGCGCCGCAGGGGAGGATGCAGGAGATGCAACACCTTAGAGTCTCCTTCATGCTGGTTGTATCGATGGGTAGATGGTGAATTAGCTTATTAGAGGTTGGGGGGAGAGAGGGGGGTGAGAAGTTATTAAATAGGGGAATGGAGGCACATGAGAAAGGTGTTATTTTGATAAGTGGGTATTAATTAGTAATTGATTGGGAGCTTTGATTATGACTATGATTGAGGATCTGGTAAGTTTATTTAGTCTATTAGATGAGAGGTTTGGGATGGACCATCACAAAAGTTATGGATTCGGGATCTTGTTTATTTTGACAAAAGTTTACAATGATGCTGGAAAGTATTTATGTGAGAGTAGTTTGGTCAAATTTTTGCTATGACGAGACTGAAGTAGGTGAATTTATTTTGAGATGAATGTGTTTAGGGGTGTAAACGAGTCAAACAAGGGCGAGCTTAGGTTCAGCTCGAGTTCGGCTAGTTAAAAAATATCTATGTTCGTGTTCGGCTCATTTGCTTAACGAGCCGAACACGAGCTTTTCGCAAACAAAGAGGTATTTTGACAGTTATAGTGATGCAGTCACGGGAAGCTAAGGGCTATGGTAAAATTTAAATCTTATGATTTAAATTAAAATATTATTTAATATAATTTATTCTATTTTTTAATGAATTATAAATCTTTGTAGGCTTGTAGTCAATAGAAAATTTTAAATGGTACTCACCAAATATATATATATATATATATATATATATATATATATATATATAAATAATGATTGATAGATAGATAGATATAATCTCAGTGTCAGGAGGACACACCCTAGATATATATATAATCTCAAGGTGTCACGAGAACACGCCCAAGATATCGAGCGTTAAGAGAGAGAAATGTAGAGGATGAGAGACTATCGTAGGGAGTAGTAAAAAGATTGTAGCATTTATTCATATCATAAACTCCATATTTATATGCATAAATCCCAACATTACAAATGTACATGCTAGCCCCCTTATCATTGACTTTTTAGAGACACTTTTTAGTAATTACAGAGTTATTCACACATAATAAGATCGGGTGGCTGAAGCAATTGATAAGAGTTTGCCGACTATCAGATGAGCCTCGAATATATCGATATTTAATTCAAAAGGATGCTTCTTTCCTGTCGATCGTTTTGAGGGCTGATGACCGCTCCGCGGTAAATCTCCAGGCACATTCCACCGATTACCTAAACAAGACGCCCCTCTAGTCATCATCGAACCCAAAATAGTCATCCAAGCCACGTTCGATTGTCCACTTTTTCCTCCTGAACCTTTCATCTGTCTTGAGATTCGTGTTGACATATTTTATATGTACACATTTAGTTCTCTACTTCTCTTGCTCCTTGGATGCTGCACAACACAAGAAGATAAGAGAATCTTTTTTAACATATATGAATTAAATAACATTATTGCATAATAATAAACTTCCTTGAATTTTCGTGCTCGAAACATTAAAAATAGGCCTTGGAATAAGGAAGGTTTGCGTATTTTACTTTTCTTCTTGTTTCTTTGGCCTTCTATCTTCTTCTATGTGTCTGCCACGATGTCTGATGAATGAGTACCATCAGCCAACAAGAGCGCCCTCCTCAAAACCACGAGTGATATGCAGGAGCAGGCTTGCAAACCCGTCGCAAAGTTGAACCAGCGAGCGAAGTTTTCATGGGAGAGTGGAGTAAGAAGAGGATTTTGCGAGAGTTGCGAGCAAGGGAACTTGAATATCGAACTGTTTCTTCGGACTTTCTCATTGGCTCATCACAAGGGAGAGCTGCGCGGGAGATTGGAAGGCATCTCAATGATCGCCTTCTAGGGCATTCGTTGGAAGCGGTCATTCATGCCCAAAGGGGAGGAATGTTCGTTCAGCCCACTGTGTGGACTATGACTCCCCAGTGGCTCGGGGAAGGCGCCGACTAAAGCTTTAATGCAACTTAAGTTGTGAAAGGATGGCCTTTTGATGCGCCTAAAAATTACCTATTTTTATATACATTTCTTGCACATTTTTAATGATATTGCACTTTAAAAGAAGATATTTTATATGTTTTAATTATATATTTCATGCTCATTCTTAATCGACTCAACTAAATGTTGAGAATTCAAAACCGCTCATATGAAACTATAAGGAGTGAAGAAATCACTAGAATTTTTAAATGTTGTAGGTCCCAGTCTAGTCCTAAAGGAGAGTAAAACAAAAAATCCTAAGGCTAAATCCTATGTTCTAACAAAAAGGAGAGGAAGACCTCATAAAAAAGAGGTCAACAGTCTCTCCATCTACAGGATGACTCATTAAATTGATATCTCCCTAGCCTACTACGATGCCATGTCATATGTGGAGTAGTGAGTGGGGAAGCAAATAGTTTATGAAGACGTGGAATAATCAGCAGATAGGAGAGATTATTGTAAGAAATTTGTTTCTGACTCTTATCTGTTTATTTTGAGGTTTAAATCTCGAAGAGGAACATAATCTTCAATGAGTCTCTGCTGCACTAGACTTATGAAATAACATGCAACTGTTCACGCAACAATCAATCTTCTCTGATTTCAACATTAACTTGGAGACCAATTTTTTCATCATGTATAAGTCTTCTGGAACTAAATTCTCTTGTGGATTAGTCTCTTTTAGTAATGTTGCAAACTCATTGAAGCACTCTTGAAACATATAGAACTCTATTTTAATTTTTATTCTAAACGCTACAGATAAGTCATAATAAGAAGTGCATCCCACCCACATTGGCCTTTGAGTAGCATTCAGTAAATCATACAAAGTTTACACCTCCTAATTTGTTGTCTCTTCCTGCACTTGACTCGGGTAATGTAGTGTTGTCCCATCAAAGTTCATCTTTTTAGATTTACTTGTGAAATCGCGGTGAAGAATCATAGCTTGTCAAAGGAACTATGCTGAATGATGCAGGGTCAACATCTCCATGCGAAGTCAAAATCAAGTAATCATGCTAAAATCCTCAACGATATAAATCATATCTTACTTCATCATGCATTAAATATGCTTGATTCTTGTATTTTATCATGGAAACCGAAATCTACACTCAGATATATAAGATGGAAGCTACGATGTTGTAGCATGAATTCCTTGATGTTGTTCAAGAACTCTTGGGAGATCTACTTTCTATCAGGATAAATTCTGTTGTATATCCAAGATCTCAATGTATGAATGTTCATGTGTACCTTCAAACTTGAGAATAATCAACACATTGTAAAGTGCATTCAATTAAATACATAGTATTTATTATTGTAGAAGATCTACTGATAGTTTTTAACAAAGAACGATCAAACCTGATAATAGCCAAAACATTTTAAAATGTGTGAACGTTTTAGACAATTGAATCAGAATGTTAACAGCCTACTGAGACTGTTAGAGCTGTCGAAGAACGATAATCAATGAAAATTTGTGTATGTTTTATCTCTAATCTTGGTTGTTAGTGTAGCTACACCAACCCCTTCACGAGTATATTTCTTTCACTTTTTCTCTACAAATAGAAAACCACTTACCCACCAAAGTATTCTCATCTCAACAACTCTTAACTAGATTACTTTCAAATTTATAAATAAATTCTAAGATAGAAATATTTCGTATGATGTCATAGTCTTGTTCACTTCGTCATCCAATGAGAAATCTAACTCCAATTACCAAAATGGAAATTCACTTCGAACATTATGTTCATTACGTTACATAACATAGTGTTTGAAGTGAATTTTTATGCTGGGAATGGAAGTAAGATTTCTCAATAGAGGATAAAGTGAACAACACTCTCAAATCATATGAAATATTTCTTTTTCATAATTTATTTAAATGTGTGAAAATAATCTAGTTAAAATGTGCAGAGATAAGGATCTTAAGTTTATGATTGACTTTTCACTTTGAAAAAAAAATATGACATAAATATAGCTGAGTGAGGGCTAATGTAGCTACAGCTTCATACAATCTTAGAGGGATCCTTCTTAACGGATTGCAAATCAATGTCAACCGATTAATGATCTTCAACGGAACTAACATTACTAAAATGTTAAATGATCTGACTTGTAGTAGACCCAATAACAAAGTTGTAACATAAGGTGATCAAATATTACAATAATCAACATTTTGTAAAACAAGTGAATGTTTTAGACAGCTCAAACAATGACAACCGTTCAAAATTAAATAATATTAATTTTGTCTTGGTTAAAGAGGGAATTGAAATGAATGACCCAAGTTTGAGCCATAAATCTTGGATCAAATTTCTTTCGAAACGACAACAATTAAGCTCGAAGTCAGAACAATAACGGCCTACTAAAGCTGTTAGGGTTGTCGAAGATTGATAATTTGTCTTGAATTTTTTGAATTTACGGATCTTATATTTTTTTGTCACTATAGCTACACCAAACCCTACACGACTTTATTTCTTCGCATTTTATTTTCCAAGTGGAAAGCCAATCATTAATCTAAACATTCTCGTCTCTGTAAAACCCATATTTGATTGATTGCACACCTAAAAATATGTTCTCAGAAAGAAATATTTCATATGATGTAAGAGTTTCACTGCATACTCCAATACGAAGTCTAATTTCTATTTCCAAAATGAAATTTTACTTCGACATTTAAGTTGCCAGTTCCAAAATGGAATTTCAATTCGAAATCTCATCTACATTGCCAAAATGAGAATTGTAGCAATGAAAAATAGTTTTCAAAGTGAATTTTTTAGATTTTAAAGTGAATTTTTTTTTGAATGGAAATTAGACTTCGCAAATAAGGAAACAGTGAATACTCTTTATATTATATAAAACATCTTCTTTTAAGAAAATATTTTCAGGTGTGCAACCAATCGTGTGAGGGGCCATGAGGAAAAAAATGCTTCGTTTTATGATTGGTTTTACAGTTGGAAATAAAATATGAAACAAATATGCTCGAGAAAGGGTTGGAGTAGTTACAGCTGCACATAATATTAAAAAGAGAAGCCTTAATGGATTTAACAATCTTTGATAGGGCAAGCAATTTGGCTCGTTGTTCGCGAACAGCTCGTTTTCGGCTCGTTAAGTAACTCGTGTTCGGCTCGTTCGTTAAGCCTAACGAGCTGAACACGAACAAATTTTTAAGCTCGAAATGTTAACGAGCCGAACACGAACAACTCTTTGTTTGCTCGTGTTCGGCTCGAAATAAAAAAATAATCATATAATTATTTATGTAATAATTTATTATATATAATATTTATATATTAATATATTATATATATTTATATTTAAGTTTAAATCATAATTGCTTACGTGGTAGCGTGGTTATGCTTCTTGTTTCCATTCATTTAGTCCAGTGTTCGAATCCGCATTGGCGTATATTTTTCCAATTAATTTTAACGAGCCAATTTCGAGCCGAACACGAGCCGAACACGAACAAGAATATTTAATTCGAGCCGAACACGAACACACCTTTCACGAGCCATTTCGAACACGAGCCGATTTCGAGCCGAGCTAATTTCGAACGAGCCGAACACGAGCCAAGTCTGAGCTCGCACAAGCTCGGCTCGTTTACAGCCCTAATCTTTGACATACCTAACATCAATATGATGTTATCCCAATTCGATCCAACCGAAGGTCGGTTCGAAAGAAATTCGATTCAAAATTAAATTTCAAGCAAGTGTCGTTGTTCGTTTAGTAAATTTGGGTTTACAAAATCAACTTTTTAGCTGGTTTTAATGAATTTATCTCACAAGCTCCAACCCCTTTAAATCTTGTATATCCCGCTTCCTACTTCTTTTGGTAAAATCTCGGATTTAAGGAAAAATAGAGCAAAAACAAGATTTAGGAACCTGTAGGATATACAGAGGCATTTATTTTCATTTGGCAGGATTTAGCTTAAATCCTACACAAATCCTGCACCAAATAACTCTTATTTTCACTCTTTCTCTTGGGGTTATTTGTCTGCGATTAGGATTTAGTTTGAATAAGATGGAGAGAATCATGTAAATCCTGTAAAATTGGATTTATGAAATCTTGAAGGGGTTAAATTCTGAAAAATGTTTGGTATGTTATTAAGTAAATCCTAGTAAATCTGGAGAAAGTATTTGGAGACTTTAATAGGATTTATGAAATCCCACAAGCTTCTGCTTCTCTACAAAAACAACAACAACAAACCTTTATGCCACTAAGTGGGGGTCGGCTACATGAATCCTTTTTCTTCACTTCGTTCTATTGAGAGTCATATTTTCATTAAATTATAATAAATTAAGATCGTTTTTTTATATCTTCCCAAGACTTTGTAGGTGGTCCACCTCTGCCTTTCTTAACATATATTGAATCTAATACATATACTCTTCTAATAGGTTCATCAGATGGTTGACGTTTAATTTGACCAAACCATCTAAGAAGAATCCCTCTAATTTTGTCTACCACAAGAGCTACATCAACCCTATCGCCGATATATGCATTTGTCATTCTGTCTCTAAGTGTCAATCAACTCATCTAGCTAAGTCTTCTCATCTTGACGTCACTTAACTTAATTTTATTCTTCTCTTTTAAAAGCCAACATTCTGTCCATAGAACATTGTAGGTCTCACCACCACCAAAAACAAGCCATTAACCCACTAAGAGGGGTCGGCTACATGAATCATTTTTCTCCATTGCATCCTATTGAGTGTCATATTTTCATTTAATTCTAATAAATTAAGATCATTTTTAATACAATGTGCCCAAGCCTTTCTAGGGCTACCTCTGCCTTTCTTAATATAAATTGAATCTAAAACATCTACTCTCCTAACCAGATCATCAGATGGTCGGCGTTTAATGTGACCAAACCATCTAAGATGACTCTCTCTAGTTTTTTCAACCACATAAGCTACACTAACCCTTTCACGGATATATTCATTTCACAATTTATCTTTAAGTGTAAAGCCACTCATTCACCTAAGCATTCTCATCTCGACAACACTGAACTTAATTTTATGCTTCACTGTTAAAGCCAACATTCTATGCCATAGAGCATTGCAAGTCTAACCACTATCTTATTTTTTTCCTTTTATTCTAAACGGTACTTTTCTATCACGCAATAGGCCTAAAACATTCATCCGCTTCAACCAACCAAAATGAATTCTACTAATAACGTCCATTTCAACATCACCATCACCTAGAACATTAGACTTGGATATCTAAGGCACCTTAGTGTTATGAAAAAATCTCGGAACGAAAACAAGAATCGACACAAATCAGAAGAACACACAAAGATTTAACGAGGTTCGGCAAAGAATTGCCTACGTCCTCGGGAGCGAGCCGGCGAATTTCACTATTTCAGAGGAGTTACATACTCATAGGTTTACACATCTATTTATAGAAAAAACCCAAGGATAAATTACAAACACGCCCTCGCTCCCCCCAACCCACTAACTTCCAAGAGACACTCCTTTTCACCAGGAGTCACGCCTCTTCACCAAGAAACTCCCTCCATAGATATGAGCCATACCTAACAATTCTCCACCTTGGCGAATATCAAGCACCTTAGGAGAAATGCTTCACCCGGTATATGTGCCTACCAAACAAATCTCCACCTTAGCAAATATCCAAATTCCTAGGAGAAATACATCTAACAATCTCCACCTTTGTGAATATCCAGCCCCTTAGGAGAAAATCTCCACCATGCGAATATTCAGCCCTTTAGGAGAAATAGATCATGGAGTTTCTTACACCAGTGGGTTGGGCAACCAAACCATCTAACCTGGCTTGGTTAAAGATCCTGCTGCATTTCCATCATATGTTCCAACAGAGCGATCTCCACTCGCAATCGTACTCCCCAACAGCTTTATAGATGTTACATGCGAGGATCTTCCCTTTCATCGCGACCGATGCACCCTTAACAATTCTAATGGTTTCCCTATCCTCATCTGTCTTAGGAATGAAACCAATTCTGTGTAGAGTGCCCAAGGAAATCAAATTCTTTTTCAACTCTGGAACATGCCTGACATCACATAATGTTCGACGCGTGCCATCATACATCTGAATTCTGACTTTACCAGTACCAACAATATTGTAACGTCTATTATCACCCAAATAGACTGAACCAGAATCAGATAACCTGTATGAAGAAAATCACTCCCTGTTCGGTGTTATGTGATGAGAACATCCTAAATCAAGAATCCATCCACCCTTTAACTGAGTTGTCGTAACTGAAAGCGCATCACTATCACTGTAATCTGTATCACTCTGCACCATATTCGCAGCCCTGGAAGATACATTACGAGTCTCCTTCTTGAGCATTGGACAATCTCTCCTCATATGTCCCGGTTCCTCGCACTTAAAGCAACGAATCTTTTTGCCTTTAGGCTTTGACCTTCCGTAATTCTCCTTCTCCTCCTTAGTTTCACGATCCTGATTACCCTTAACATATAAACAATTACCATTTGAGCTTTCCTCTGCATTCTCGCTTCCGTCGGTTGTGAGCCAACAATGCTGCAGTAATCTCATCAATTTTAATTGTTTCTTTCCCATATGTAAGAGTAGTCACCAGATGTTCATAAGAAGTAGGCAACGAACACAAAAGAATCATTGCTCGGTCTTCATCCTCAATATTCACATCAAGACGTGCCAGATCCGTGATTATTTGATTGAAGACATTCAAGTGCTGTGACAAATCAGTACTTGCCTGCATCTTCGACCCATACGAGCCTTTGCTTCAGATACAATTTATTCGTCAGAGATTTGGACATAAACTGAGATTTCAATTTCTTCCATACTTCTCCTGGAAATTTCAGATTCATAACATGATACATAATCTCATCTGCCAGACATAAATGTATGGTACCTGTCGCTCGATGTTGTAACTCTTCCCAATCTTCATCTTTCATATTATCAGGTTTCGTAGCCCGCAAAGCCTTCAAAATTCTCTGTTGTGCCAACAAATCTTTTACCCTTGTTTGCCACAATCCGAAGTTCTCGGTTCCATCGAACTTCACTATCTCGAATTTTGCTCCAGACATTGCCATCCGAATTTAATCCTGCACAGTATTTTCCTACCTTGCTTCGAGAAACAAAAAGAAAATACTTCGCAAATAAATTCAAAGAAACCTGAAATTTTCCCTGTCAAATGCAGCAACTATCCCGCGATTCTCCTGTGATTCGTGAATCAAATTTTCCACACGAAACACAATTCCTGTTCGTACCAGTACCTCGGTCAATTGCTGTTTCCGCGAGCCACGGATCCCTTCGCACCTGTTCGAGGAAAACCTCCACGAAACTCCTGTTCACGAAATAATCGTGCATGCTCGCCACCTGCACCCTGCCGAACTCCACCTGTCGCAAAATCTCCTGCGACGAACCGGTGAATTTAACTGGTTGAACACCTCAATTTCCCGCAAAATGAGGCTCCTGTTCGCGGTGGACAACCTTTGTTTCCCGCGGATTTTTGAACCGGCCGAACTCCTCTGTGGAATTAAAAATTCCCTCCGCACCGCACAGCTTTTTCGTACGGCAGTCCTCCTACATCAGAAAATTTTCTCTACAGAATATTCCTTCAGTGGAAATCAAATGAATTAATTCCTCCCTGGCTTAGGACCTCCCTGACTTGAGCCAACTGAATTTCTCTCCGCAAGGAATATTTTTCTAGTAGAAATGGAAGATTCCTTTATTCCTTCCACTCCCTCCTTTCCTGCGCCCTGCAACTGCCTGAACTGCTGCGACTGCACGATCGCGAACCGCGTCCAAGACTCGCCAACCGCCGCAACCGTTCCCGCGCCGCGGACTCCCTGCTGGGGAACCGCCCGGCCGCCGCCCTTCCCCGGCGCCGACTAACTTCCGGCGAGCCGGACTCCGGTCCTCCGCCTGCTTCGCGCCGCAAGCCTCCGAACCTGCTCCACCGACTGCGCCTGCTGCAACCGCCGGACACCAACTACCTACAAGTCGGCCCAACCTCCACCAAATCTGCTTCGGCTGTGCCCGGGTGAGGAAGAGGTCGAAGTTCCACCTACGCTCGCTCCTGTTCGAGGAACCGATTCCCAATTCCGCCTCCTGCTGCGAAGTGTCGCGCCTGGAACCGAGCCGCGAGAAGAACTGCCGATGTCGCGGACTCCCTCGTACGCCTTCAGAAATTTGTCCCTGCGAACCGCATTTCAGCCCTCCAAACTCCGCCTGCGACGAACGTCTCACAGGGAACTGCGGCTCCGCGCCAAACTCCCGCCTAGAACACCGCAATTCTTCCAACCTCGAAACCAAATCTTCTTTTCTTCTCCGATCTCCCGCGTCGATCTCCTCCTGTTTCCTCGAACGAGGCTCTGATACCAATTGTTATGAAAAAATCTCGAAACGAAAACAAGAATCGACACAAATCAGAATAACACACAAAGATTTAATGAGGTTCGACAAATAATTGCCTACGTCCTCGGGAGCGAGCCGGCGAATTTCACTATTTCAGAGGAGTTACATACCCATAGGTTTACACATCTATTTATAGAAAAAACCCAAGGATAAATTACAAACACGCCCTCGCTCCCCCCAACCCACTAACTTCCAAGAGACACTCCTTTTCACCATGAGTCACGCCTCTTCACCAAGAAACTCCCTCCATAGATATGAGCCATACCTAACACCTTAGAAATATCCACAAGATAGATCTCAACGACAAAAATCATAAATCAGGATACATCCTCATGTAAATGTCTAGTCAGACCATCCAACCATACCTTTGAGTGTCGGAGCGGGTGAGTCGCCGGCACTGGAGTCGCCAGAGCTGCAATCCCTGGGCTGGTGGAGTTGTCAAGAGAGGGGAGGGGAGGGGAGGTTAGGGTACGAGGGAAAGGGAAAGGGAGAGGGAGAGACTGAGATGAATCGGGGATTAGGGAAAGTTCTAAGACGTAGTGAACTTCGGCGGTATAAAAGATTCTTTCTAACAGCTTACAAATGGTTTCAACTCCATATGTTATTAGCATTAATATGATGACATTGAATATCAATTATTAAAAAAGCTCGTCGGTTAACGCCACCTCAAATGGTGAGTTCGTAAATAACCGACGACATATGATTGTCGATTATTATGTGCTTTTAAACAATGGTGAAATGCGTCGGTTATAATAAAGACTGTCAGAAAATAATATATTGTTTATAAGCAACGGTATGTCCTGATAATATGCCACCGGAAATAATTCAACAGATTAGTTGTCGTAAAACCGTCTGAAAAAAGGACATTATTACTTACGCAAATTTAACTCATCGGTTTTGTCATCAGTTGTAGTGTTTTCTTCATGTTGTGTTCAATTCCGACATCTTTAAGGTACTTTAATTTCCAACAAAACATTGTCAGATCGAGGGAGACTCTTGAGGCAGTTCAATGGAGCAGTTTGAGCTCCATGTTTATTTACAGGAAGACCTCTCACAAACTTTATAGATATAACCCTATTCCCTTCATGAAAAGGTCCCTAAGTCTTGATACGTAAGACGAGCTAGACTTGGAGCTGGTTCACAACGAAGAAGCAGAATTCCAGTGGCGTTCCAGACTGAAGATCTGGTGAATTTTTTTCGCTCGTGCAATCATCGACTACCGCTCATCAACTGTCATCAAACACTACTGATCATTGCTTGCTGCGACGAAGCCCTGTGTAGAGTCTAAGATATGTGTTGTAGAGCAACAAAGCATTATGTGGAGTAACCACCAACACCACGAAGTAACTAAGCATCCTACGGAGAAGTGCATCATCATAAGCATGTATCGTGGCCTGTCTTTGAGATGGTATAGCGAGCCCCAAGCAACTACTTCCAACTACAACTGCTCCATACTGATGTGTAACAATTCATTTAACCTACTAACATTGTACTTCGAGGAACTTTGCAACATTTCCCACCTTTAGGACAAGAGCCAATAAGTGTAATCACCAACTCATAGTGAATAATTTCAACTAGGCTCTAGGTCTCGAGGGTTTTTTTTCCTTTCAGGTTTTTCACGTAAAAACTTATGGTGTCTCTATATGTTATTTTAACTATCTGAGTGTGCGTTGCACTTTCATGTGGCACTAAGACGCTAAATAATCACTATACTATCATAAATCTTCCGACACCTCTCTCTCTCTCTCTCTCTCTTCTTTCTTTACATGGTCGGAGAAGAAAATATTATACTATTTCGACAGAGGAAAGGCAACGAAACCATTAGGTTCGTCCATTATGTAGCGATAATCGAAAAACCGAACTAAATTGATTTTTTTTTTTTTTTATGATTTGATCTGGTTTTTAAATTAATTGTTCGAATATTTATTCAAAATATCAAAATATTTGATTTTATATTTTTGTTTTCCGCATTGACTTGTGATACTAAATTTTCAATAAACTTAAAAAACCAAAATAATATTAATATGAATTTAAAAGTTTATCCAACTTCTTATTTTAAAATCTATAGTATTAAGAAAATTATTGCAATCCTTCAGGAAAGTAATTATATAATTTTAACTCTTTTTTTGTAATTTTATAATTTTAACCATGCATATGTAATATAAATTAATTTTAAAAATTAAAAGTTTTTTTTGTGTAAAAACATTAATTTAAGTATATACTTTTTTAAGGAATATTACATACAAAACAGAAGAAATATTGCTATTAATAACCAAACATCTTGTGAGAGGGGAAAAAATTTGCGTGCGTAGAATGTACGCGCCGCTGCGTACGTTAGAAGGTTATAGGGAGATTATTTAGAGGGTATTGGGGGGGTGGGGGGGTATTTCTGTGTTATACCACATGTAACCTCCGTGTAACCTACATGTAACCTACAAATATATGAAAAGCGCAGAACTTATTTGTAGGTTACATACGCAGCACTGTGTACGTCTTACATACACAAATCTTTTCCCATGAGAGGGGAGCTCGGCAAGGGTTGCATTCAACTAGGAAGGCCAGATACCCACATGATCAGGTGCGATTGGTGGACTAAATAAATTACGATCGTATTGTTAAAGACATTAGAAACTCCAAATTATTTGGTTAATTTGACTTAATGAGTTTGAAATGAAGGTTTCCAAAGCAGGGCACTCAAAAAATTTTGTTATTCATGAATAACTTGTGCTCAGTTCATTAAATAGTTTGTGTTCAAACTATTCTTTAAGTAAGTTGTCGAATATGAGCAACTATTTGTTTGATCATATTCGATTTACTTTAGCTCGAAATAAATTAATTTTATACATTATTTATATACAAATATTATATATATATATATATATATATATATATATATATATATATATATATATATATATATCTAAGTTTTATTTATAATAACACATTTGGTCACACGATTTTGTGTTTTTTATTGTATATGAATGGTACATATTCGAATTCAACACTCTATATTTTTTTTTCTAATTAATTTAAACGAGTTAATGTCGAGTTGAACAAAAGCCGAACATGAAAAGACCTTTCACGAATAATTTCGAACATAAATTAATTTTGAATTAATTTCAAACGAGCTAAACACGAGTTAAGCTCTTTTAACTATGACAGATCGAAACAATCATCTAAAATGGGATGCATATATTTGACCGATCAAATTTCTTGAATAATCGGATTAGCATATTTATAAATAGGGTCTCTACAAATGTACCACTTAATTCTTATGTATTAACATGTCAACCACCATAATTTTAATTATATACAGATGTATGTGAGAAATGTGTCAGCACAGATCTCGAGAAAATTCAAAACTAAGAAAAAGAGTGGTCAAAGATGGCCTCAAAAAAAAGATCAAAAATCACGTCGATAGAAGGCTAAAAGGCCTGATTGACCAACTATAGCTCCCTTGAAGCGGGATCAGAAGTCGATTGAACGAAGGTGGCCCAAGTTAAAGATAAATATTCATCGAACTGAGAGAGCACATTAACCCAATTCTCATACCAACATCGTGAGCCACCTCACAAGAGTTCCCAAGACTCTTCAAGAGTCTTAAGGTTCTCATCACCACAAACTCCGCGAACACTTCGACGAATCTCTTGTCAAGGGGTATGCTATCAGTTATTTTACGATGATCACCCTCTGCCCGATATTCTAATTTCATCGCGACGAAAGACGCTTCTCATCTAGGGATCAATAGTTGACAATCAAACCAAAACAACCGGCCGGTTGACCCAAGCCCACCAAGCAAAGTCCGCATGACCAAAAGACAACTAGAGCTGATCGACTACCCAACTCAACAGAGTCGACCTAACGAGCCTTGCTACCGGTCCCAGCCGGCCGAGTGATAGGATAGTCCATCCATAGACTCATTTATTTTTTATACGTAAAATATTGTGTAACATCCCATTAAAAACCGGAGTATGCATATAATTGTACACTTTGTAACCCCCTTATCTATAAATTGAGCTTCATTTGTACTGTTAACGTGATTATATGAATCATTTTTCATTAATAGTATTGATTTGACATTAATAGCATTGATATGAAATTAATAGCTTTAATTGATTATAGAAATCATTGGCATTAATAGCCTTAATTCTATAGGAAGAATTTTAGGATGCAAATAGACACCTTTCATATTTTAGTCTTAGGTCTCTTATATAAATATTAGTCTTCAATGTACATTTTGAATCAAGTAAAGAAATACAAAATTCTGTTTTTTTAATATGGTATTAGAGTCAAGTTTTTGGTCTAACCACTAATAGACATTGGAGGGCGGTCAAGACTCCATTCCCGCCGGCCTTCTTGCGGGAAGGGAGGAAGTATTTCCTTGCCTTTGTGAATCATTCGCCTTCATCTTCGACTCGAGCTCATTCCATCTCGTCGGCTGCTTTCTACACTTATTCCTCTTCAGCATTGTCCGTTTTGAATTTGGCTTCTTCGTCGCACTCACGGATTTAAGACTTCGACATTCCTTTTAGGATCGACGGTTTCATCTTTGGCAAATCCTAGAACTCTCGGCTTCGACACTCCTGGCTTCGGTACTATCAGCTTCGGCACTCTCTGTTTCGGCACTCCTGGCTTCAGCACTCTCGGCTTCGGAACTCCTGACTTCGACACTCTTGGCTCGACACTATCTCTTTCGGCACTCCCGGCTTCGGCACTCCCAGCTTCAGCACTATCGGCTTCGGCACTCCCGGCTTCGGCACTCTCAACACTCCCGGCCGAGCATCGGCTCAGCACTCCGGCTTTGGCACTCTCGGCTTCAGCAGTCAAGACTTGAGGACTTTATTGCTTCAACTTCGGATGCCTCTCTCTAATCTCGTATCCAGGCAGCAAGTCTCCCTGATTTTGCTTGATCCCGGGTCTTCGATTGCTCTTCTGGTTTGCTCGACCGGGTTGCATTCTTTTGGACAACTTCATCTGTTCGTCTGTGCATCTGTTCGAAAGCTTGGAATCAAGCGTCTGATTCTTCTCTGTTCACACCAATACCTGCCTACTCGTCGACAATCCTATTTAAAATGTCTTCCGATTTTCAAACTACTGATATATTTACTAAGACAGTTTCTCGGCAACATCATCAGTTTCTAGTTAGCAAATTGATGCTTCTTAATCAGCCAACATCAATTTGAGGAGAGATATTAATCAAGAGTAACTGAAATTGGACAAAATTAAGAGTTTCCTTATTTAAATTATTGTATTGAATTATGTATATTAATTTTACATATTCTTTCCTTATAGCTGAATGGTTAGATTCAGAATACGTATTATTAGGATACCTAAATTGGATTGTATGAACTATTATTTGTTAGAATGAAATCAAAGAAACAAGGCAAACATCCTGTTTGTTCAAAATCGTTAACATGTACCGTAAGAAATCCAACCCAAAAATTCAATGAGTAAATAATTTTAACCTGAGCATGACCTCAAAATTTAAGAAGTCAATCTAAACTTCGAATTTTCCGGCCAATTTTATATCATTTTCCGTGTCATGTCATTTATTAATTAATTAACACAATTACTTAATTTTGTGGAAAAAAAATATTAAGCAGGATTTAGTAAATATTATAATTTCTCAAAGTATTAAATTTAAAAAATTATATACATAATAAATATTCAAAAAAAAAAAAAAAAACAGGTGATGCAATATACAAAATGATTGATTATTCATATATTATACCCATTTAAAATAAATTTACAGATATAAAATTACCCCCAAAAAATTAAGGAGAAGATGACGTAAACGTCACATGCACCATGTCGGCTGCGCGGACTGAATATGGGACCATATGTTATCCCACAACATATGGAGCCATCGGCAGGACACGTTGTAGAATGTGGCTATTTAATCATAAGAAGAATTACAAAACATAAATGAGATATTTTGCAGGTCATAATTGGTAGCCCTTCATGCTCACTTGTGGACAAATTTGTTAAATGCACCTATTTAATGTGCAATTCAGCTGCATGAATAATTGTGATAAAATTGTATAAATAATTGTGGATGTGACACTCTGGATTGATGGGAGCACCTACAGGTTGAAAATTGACTGATTTCTCTTATCATGTGAGGAATTTGAGTATTGGAGAATACATATAAGATTCCTTTTTTTATTTTCAATAGATTAGGATTATTGCAATCCTAATTAAAGAAGGTGTTAAGTTGACAATCACAACTATACAATAGTAATATGCCGACGAAAGTCATTAATGAGCTACAAGAATGATAGTTGACGGCTTTGATAGTTGGTTATAACTGTTGTAATTGTATATAAAAAATGTAGTTTATGGTTACAACAATTGTAATTGGTTGCAAAAGCTGTAGTTGGGCTATAACGACTGTAATTTTTGGTACAACACTTATATTGTAATAATTGATGGGGTGAGCGATAACAGTTGATGGCCTGCGTAAACTCATTTGATCTACTACAGTAAGGGGTGGAATCAGCATCATTTTTTAGGGTGGCCACAATAATAATAAAAAAAGCCTACTTCTTTAAAATATTGGGCAAAAAACTATATCAAGAGGGGTGTGACGGGAGGGGAGGGGTGCAAAATTACAAAATTGTCTAAACTACATAAGAAAAATATTAAATTTTACTATTTATACAGAGAAATTACAAATTCTAATAGAGCGAATCCCTTGCCTACTCTAGACATAACATGATCCTGCCCTCAACCGCGATCTTGAGTGATCTAAGATAAACATCAACTCTTCAAGAGTTCAGTTTTAGTAGTCAACTTACTCTCATTTTCTTCTCCTTATCTTTAAATGAAGAATGCGTGTCTACTTTTAATTTTTCAGTAGAGTGTTTTGTTAAACATAATCAGAACTGAAAACACTCCATCAAACGGTTCACTTTATTTATCTTGATTATAGATCGTTTTTTCAACATTTAAATATCTTAATGATCTAGGAATCATATAATATTGAGCTTGTTCGGCCTTTAAATTCTTTCATCAAAATCTTCAACTGTCAGATCCAAGCTTATTCAGACTAATATTAGGACAGTTTCAATTTCACTGCTCATTTTGTTGAGTCACTCTGTTTGACTATACACTTATTGAAACAGAACTCAACATCTTAAATTTGAATACTTATTACTCAAAATTCATCAAGATTCATATTAAATGATAAAAAATTCTTATATTATTATAATTATGCTTCATATTAAGTTCATAGGAAAATTTTCTAACATTTGCAGAGGAGTGCACAAATTTTTTTCATCAACTGCATGCTCCTCTTCTGTTGAATAAATTATCAATAACCTGTTTATGAAATATTTGTGCATCCAAAGCTCAACTAAAATGGACTAAATAACTATTTTTATACAAGTTAATGCTATATTTCTCAAAGTCATATTCGCCAGTTTTATTCTTCCTGAGACAAGCTATTTTTTCTGTCGGCATCAGCAATCGTATCAATTTACAGGCCATTATTAAATTTGGATGGCCAAATAGGAATAATGAAACTGCTGTCCATTTCTCAATAATGAGCTAATGTTTAGACTTTCAATCAAGAAATTTAAGAAATACCGGAACTAGCATTGTTGATGGGACTTCCTAATGGAAAACAATCTTACCGACAAAGTGAGGTTAATTACTTCTTTCTCTCTTGTAAATAGGGCTGCCAAAAAAAGTTCGTTATTTATGAATAGTTCGTATTCGATTCGTCAAGAAATTTGTGTTTGATTCGTTCGATAAGTAAATGAGACGAACAAGAACAATTTTTTTTTCGTTTTAGTTAAACGAATCAAACCGAACAGTGATGCGTTCGTTTGTATTTGAATCATTATTGTTCGAAATATAAAATAATTTAAATAATTATATATATATATAATTTATGATATTTTAAAAATTAAATTTTATAAATTATAATATATAATAAATTAATATAATAATATATTAATATACTGTGTTAGTAATATACTAATATAGATATTATATATTTCTATAATATAAGTTATAAACTAATATAATATATTATTTATATACGTATTAATATTAGGGCTGTCAAACTGGCTCGTCGTTCGCGAACAACTCGTGTTCGGCTCGTATCGACTCGTTCGAACAGTGGTTTCACGAATAATTTCGAACACGAGCTTATTTCAAACAAACTAAATTTCAAACGAACCGAACACGAACACAAGCTATGTTCGTTCGTGTTCGGTTAGTTTACACCCCTACTTGTAAATAATTAAATTGATAATTGCTCTCATATATTTTCTAATATTACTCTTATATCCTGCTTTGGAATCTCAAATTTATCAATTTGAGGTTGAAATAATAATAATAAAAAAAGGATGGAGATGTCCTTATCAAATTGATGATTATAAATTTATGTTTTTTTTTTTTTACTTTTTAAATAATATAATATAGTACTTTTTAATTGTTCATATATTGCGCTCAATTAAAGTAAAAATATAGATTTTAACACATATTGACCAAATCTTGATTGGGCTATCTTGGCTTATTTTTTTCATATTTAAATGTGATAAAATATTTAGCAATGATGCTTGTCAGATGGTTTGTGGCAGTAGAGTGATTTTTAATATCTTATGGTTGCACAAAAATCCAACATACATAGGTAATTGTAGAGAAGCAAGCAAGAAAAGAAACGTCAACTTTCTATGCGGAAAACCCATAAAAGGGGAAAAATCACGGGTCTAACTCAGTTAAAATATTTCACTATGTAATTGTGAGTGCATGGGTCAACTTTTCTCCTGAATTTGGCAAGATGATGTAACAAATTGTACAACAATAGTTCAGAGATAATAGTCGTAATCTGACTGTAATGAATATATTCCTCGTTGATAACGAAATTCAAAGGTCGTAACCAATTGCTACAAAGGCAATAGATTGTTGTAAATATTGTACATGGAGACTTTTGCGTCAACTTGTCATAAAGACCGTAGCTTAAATTCATGGCAGTATTTGGTCGTGTGGGATAGGGATAGTTTCTTCAAGAGCTTTGGTTGGCCATAAAAACCCTAATGGAGAGCTAAAAAAGCTTTAAGCCACATAAGCCATAGTCAGCCAGATAGGTCATAATGGTGAGCAGTGATAATATTAATAGGTCGTAGAGATCGAAACTGGGGCTGTATGAGCAATGGACCATGTAGGTTGTACTTTGTCACATAATTCATAATGGTGAGATGTGATAAAGTTTGTAGGCCACAGAGGCGGATTTGGGAGCTAAATGAACTGTAATAACATCCGTAAGCCGTAAGGAAGGAGCTGGGAGTTGCATGAATCGAGATAATGTTCGTAGGCCATAGAGGCCGGGGTTAGGAGCAATATGAGTAGATACATCATAGGCCAAAACGGCCATAGTTGGGAGCTATATAAAACGATTAGAGTTGGGAGCTGCAGCGGTTATGATAACGCTTGTAGAACATATAGACTGGATTTGGTAGCTGTATTAGTTGTGGACCACATAAGCTGTAATTGGCCATGTAGGTCGTAATGGTGGGTTGCAAGGAAAGAAGTTTCAAAGAAAGTCACTGTATCATGAGTATGAAAAATATAAGCAGTTGTTGTAGGGTGCGTCATTACAAAGTATACTGGACGACATACTGCTCTGTGGAGTGCTTCAATATTTTGTAACATATATTGAGAGTCCAGAACGCACGTTGTTGCTTCACGAGGGATTTTACCACAAGAAGTAGATGAAACCCAATGTAACCGACGACGACAGGCGAGCAATGATAAACGGTGGTCGAAGGTTGTAAGAGCAGTAAGCATTTGTCGGATCTTCGGTGCAGAAACAAAACTGTTCTTCAGTTCATTCTTCTTTCAGTCCTTCATTAGGCTCAGCTATAGGTCCCAAATCCTCTTTCATGATCAGGGTAGTGCTCTAGTTATAGATTCTAGGAGAGGCCAACCTGCAAATAAGGAAATAATTAAGATCACTCCATCAGACAACCGGAAGAGGTCCATCGATCTGACGATCTATGGACATTTTAGTGAATTAATGATGTCAAAATTGAGTGATTTGGGCTCATTTGATTAATCTTGTCGAGACGCTCGATTTCAAAATACACAGACACGCACACACATATACACGTCATATGTATATATATTGTTGATCTCATTTTCAGTGAAGTTTGTTTTCTTTTTAAACTTAGGATCTAGCCATAGGACAATCCTATTGACTATCATTGAGTAGTAGTGATGGTACCTGATCACAGAAAAATACATTAAGAAATTCATATCTATTTTTGATGAAATTACACTTTAAAGAAAGATATTTTCTTTATTTTACTGCAGAAACGAAGATTTATAAGTGATGGAAGCAAAAAGCATGAAATAGAGCGAATTTGGATCAAAAAGGAAGAAATTCATGCAAAATGAACTAAGTCGTCGACGGCGAGATCGAGGCCGCCGACGGCGAGATCGTGAGGAGAATTTCTGAAGGAATTATAACTACCTCGCCGACAGCGAGCCCGAGCCCGCCGACATCGAGATCGCGCGGTTCGAAGACCTTCTAGAAGCCCCGCTGACGGCGAAGTCGTTTCCCGCCGACGGCGAGACAGTTCAAAATGCATATACATTGAACCTGGACGCTTTTTGAAGAGGTGTTTAAGCATCCCTTGGACCTTTGCCTACCTCTATAAATAGAGGACGAATTTTAGTCTTTTGTGTGTCTTTTGTGTGTCATTTGTGTGTGTCTCTGGAGTCTTAAGTGAGTTTATTTAGAGAGTCTTAATGAATCTTTAGTGAGTTAGAAGTGTGCTGTACTAGAAGGAAAAGTCAAAGGAACTTCAGAGTCACGTCAGGGAGGAAATTAAGATAAGTATCTTTGTTTATTGTTGTTAACTTTAAATGAAATTCAATGCTTTGTTTTATTCCCATGCATTACGAGTAGTTTTCTTAGTCTTTCTCCTTGTTTATGAAAATTATGCGAATTGATGAAATTAAATAGAAGTACCTAATATATTAAAATAAATTGTGATAATTTTTACTTAGAACTTAATTTACTTTCAATGCGGCAATTGATTTGTTAAAATATGTTGAAGTATCAACTATAGTAAAAATTACATCCAATATTCAGGGAAGTCAAAAGCCTTGGAAGGAGGGTGCAAATAAATAGAGAAATATTATTTATCGGACATAGAATTGGACATTTTAGTGTGACAGACTAAAATATTCAATTTGGTCCTATTGTTTGAGAGCCGAAGTGTAGATGTTAGCCTCGAGTGAGGGGAACGTGGGAGCTGCGAAGTGGCGACGAGTATCCTCCCGACTAGCCGCGGATTCGATAATCAAACATAGGATTAGTCGATGTTCTTCGCACCTGGACCAAAGGGTAAAGAATAAGAATGCTCCTATTTGTCACAATACAAATCAAGAATTCTATTTAGATTCATCATTCACTTAATTTTCTAAAAACAAGGAGAATGATACTTTTTCTGAATTATTTAAATCAACTTTATTTCAAGCATTAGTTTACATTAGTTGCTGTAGTTACTTTAAATTTCCGATTATTATTAGTAAGTAATTCCTTTAAATTTTAGCTGATACAAATCTGTTAAAAAAACTTCCCTGTGGGATCGATAACCAGGACTCCACTAGAGCCCTGTATTACTTGATACGATACGTATACTTGCGTAGAATCCACATTAAACATTCAATCATAAAATCAAATATATATATATATATATTAAAGCGGGATCAAGTTTTTGGTGTCGTTGCTATTAACATAATTTGCAAACATAAAAAAAGTGGGTCAAGTTTTTGGCGCCGTTGTCGGGGAAGTAAAGAAATTATTTACTAGAGTAACGGACTATTTTAAAATTTATTTGGCAAAAATTGTATGCGAAAATTTGGAAACGAAAATTTAATACCTTACGATTCAGAGTTAGAGAGTACAATTAAAAGAATTAGAAAACAAAAAAGAGAAATTATAAATTTAACACAAATGGAAAATATTCCTGAAAATGAAAATATCAATCAACAGAGACCATTACGAGATTTTGCCAATCCTACATTAGATGAAATTCATTTAACTATTCAAAACTCTGATGTAGCTGCTAATTCATTGGAACTTAAACTTGCAATTATCCAAATGGTACAAAATAATCAATTTAGTGGTTCACCTACTGAAGATCCTAATTTACATCTTGCTAGTTTTTTAGAACTATGTGCTACTTTCAAATATGAAGGAGTATCTAACGATGCTTATTAGACTCTGGACTTTTTCCTTTTTCTTTGAGGGATAAGGCTAAAATGTGGTTAAATTCGTTAAGACTTTGGATCTATTAAAACTTGGGGAGAGTTATCACAAAAATTTCTATCCAAATATTTTCCACCATCCAAAACTGCTAAGCTTAGAAATGATATAACTTCTTTTAGTCAGTTTGATGGAGAATCAATATATGAGGCTTGGGAGAGATTTAAAGAACTTCTTAGGAAATGCCCACATCATGCGTTACAGATTGGTTAATTATTCAAACTTTCTATAATGGATTAGTAGGATCTTTAAGATCAATCATCGATGCTTCGTCATTGGAGGATCACTAATGTCAAAACCATTTGATGAAGCTTATGCACTAATCGAAGAAATGGCAACCAATAATTTTCAATGGTCTGCTGATATAATGAATCCGAAAAAGATAGCTAGTATTCATGAAAATGATGCAATATCTATGTTAGCTTCACAAATCACTGATGTATCTAAAAAATTAGATCATTTTGGAATGAATTACTCTCCAACTATATTAGAAGAAAATTCATCTGGACAACTTATATAATCACAATTGTTTTTGCCGTTCTTTTCTCTTTTTTTATTTTAAAAGGAGTCGCCAGTTTGTCAGTCGTCGTATACTTCCCCTATTCGAATAAATCTCCCTCCCGAATCAAATAAGTGATTCAAAGAGGAGAGGAACCGATTAAGAAGGGACATACGACAAAGTAACAAACAAGAGAAAAGAAAAACATGGAGAGTCTACGTGCGATAAACCTCGCAAGGATAAGCCAAGCATGTACGCCCAAACAAGATCGGGCAGAGGCACCTTGAAACAATATCCGCGAAAGAAGTATCTACGTAGACTACCCATAACCAGAGAGTCAAGTGTATGTACCTGTTCTGGGGTCAAGAGCACTCCTAGAGGAACGTATTCCTACTGGTTAATTACATCTTGAGGGATACCCAAGAATACTCTCGATAAAAGGAGTTTCGCTTTATATTATCATAGACCTGGGGTATAGGCAATCAAAAGGAAGATTATTCCGTGTGGGAAAGTCTCGACGCTTCAAAGCTCTCGCTAAGCCATCAGGCAGAGAGTGAGTCTCTCACATCCCAAATGGGGTAGCGGCTCATCAGCATACGAAACCCACAGAATAACCTAAATCATCTTGACGGGGGTATCCCAACACGTCGAAAGCACGTCCGGGCCATAAGGGCGGAGGACAAATCGTCGTATCCCAAACGGGCGGCAGCTCATCGGCATCGGGCCGTCGAAATGATATCAACGAAGTCGAGGAGCGAAAGGGCTCGACGGGGGTAGTTAAAGGAAGGAAGGAGTAATCCTAAAGGGGTAGAGGTAGCCAAGTCGGGGTATCACAAACCCGTCATCCAAAGCGATAGGACCCTAAGTCTACCCGAATGTGAAGGTAGTCGACCCGACACATCCCGAGATCCCGGTCGACAATCCAAGAATTGCATTATCCACGGGGACCTCGTTAGCCCTAAGGTCAAAGTAAGGAAACTCTATCCTATGACTACAGGCTGGAGCTCCAAGAGGTGGGTCTCACACTCGCCGAAGTGGCAAGGATGCCTCAGGAAAGGAAGAGAAAGGGAGGTTCAGCTACAAAGCTGCAAACGCTCAAAAAAAAGGACTTACACCCCGTCTGGGTTGGGGAGCCTTCTAACACCCTAGGCGCACTAGACAACCATCTATAAAGGTATGTTGGGTCAGTCAGATTGAAGAAGCACGGGGACTCCTCCTCGGGACATGCAAATATGAATGTAGTTATCTAGAGCGGTCCTTAAGTAATGTGGAGGCCCTATTAGTATGACTTGGGTGATAGCCATGCAATGCAACCCATTTAAAATCCGGCCCGAAGGCCATGCAAGAAAGTAAAAGTGCATATTTTAAAATCTTGAATATTTTAATCCTAAAATTCATTTATCTTGAATATTTTATTAGGATTTTTAACATATAAAGTTTACAATTTTAGGGTCCTTAAAGAGCCTAAATGATATCGCGAAATCCCAGATCACAGAAAGAAACAAGGAAAACACATGCAGGCATGCAAATATGCAATAAAAGCAAGAAAGAAAACACTCCATAATAAAATAAAAGAGGCCAAAATGCCGCTGGACCGGCAACATAATCCAGAAAAAGAAAAATGCGGCCGGACTCCGCATATACATGCCCGGTCCTAATTCTATACATCAATATAAAAATGCAGAATTAAGATACGGGGCACGAGCATCAGCTCCTAGTCCCCTCCACGTGGTTCCCGCGCAAAACGCCTCGGAACCCGTGCCCGTATCTTATTTCTGCTACAGGACTCTCCTAGACTCTAAAAGTACAAAGGAAAAGAAAAAAAGACTCAATCCTGCATGAAAATAAGTGTTAGCGGGAAAAACTCACATGCAAATGACGTATAATGAGCCATGCTTTATAAATGGGGGAGCTAAATAGCACCTGCAAGCAAATTGTTAGAAATCATCACTTGCTCCCCCCATAGCGGTACCTGTGTGTGCATATAAATAGGCATGGCTCCCTGCAGAAAAGCGCCCTAACACACTACCATACATATGAAGCATGCAATCACATCACAGGCAAAGTGCAGAAGAAAGATACCTGGCTAGGGCAACCAATCCATCAAAAAACAATAGCCGAGCATCAAAAAGACTACCTAGCAACCTAAGTCCTAGCTCAGCACACCATCTAACGAAAGTGCACAAACCTAGTGCCTAAGTGCAGGGTAAGTCTGGGTTTAGTATGACTTTGACGGGGTCGCCATACCGGCCCCATCCTAAAGATCCGAAGGATCTAAAGGGCGTCACGAAAAGGGGTGACACAAGTTAGATCCAATGGATCCTTAGCACAGTCATACTTGTGTCGATCCCGATGACTTAACTAGCATTGCTCATTGGGATCAACCCAGCAAGCAATGCTCATTAAGGCATCGCGACCGACACAAGGTCACTCTCCTAACGAGTAGGACAAGCCATCGAGGAATGGGTAAGCAAACAGTCATGCAAAAAAGCCCACATTGTGCCTGCTCGACCGAAGTACGGAACAATCACAACGGGCGCCCAAAAGGGCAAGCACACACATCATGCAAAATGCAAGGATGCTACATGCAAAGAGGATGCACCAAAGTGGTGAGGTTGAGTATACCGTGAAGGCAGTGACTCAGAAAGAGCGGGCATGCCGTGAAGACAGCGGCCCAAAGGATGGGTATGCCAAGGAGGCAGTGACCCGAAGGTGGGCATGCCGTAGTGGCAGCGGCCCGGAGGTGGGCATGCCGTAGCGGCAGCGGCCCGAGCAAATGAGTATGCCGAGGAGGCTCTGACTCGGAGGTGGAATAATTCTCACTAGGGAGAATCATAAAAGTGCGGTGCAAATGCGATTGCAAATGCAAATGCAAAAAAAAAAAACAGAATAAGGTGCAACATGCAACCAGACCAACATGCACATGCCAGAAAACATGCAATAAAATGCAAAAGCATACCAACATGAGTGATCGGTCGACCGGACCGTGATGGCTGGTCAAACCAAAGAAATGGGTGGATTATTTCGGGGTAACCAATCCGACCCTAAAGGATAGGTGATCGACTTGGGACAGTCGATCGAACCCAACCGAGGATCGGGGATCGGCCCGGGACGGCCCGATCGGCCCGAAGTGCTCATGCGAACATGCATACAATGCAACAAATGACCACATGCAAAAATGCAACAAGATGATCCATGCACATGCGATGAAACCCAAACGGTCGACGACACGTCGAACTCGTCCTAACGACCTCACATAGGTACCTGGGGTTGACGCACTTGGATGCGCGGCATCGCCGCCTCCAGTTTTGGCGTGGCTATGTAGAGGGTTTCCGCTCTGATTTCTCGTAGGGGAAACTCTCCACCGTTCGTAGGGCGAACTAGCTACAAAGCTTTTTCCGCTCTACGAACACCCCGATCTTATAGGACGGACTAGCTACAAAGCTTTTCCCGTCCTCTAAGATCGAACTCAACTAATCCCTCCAAGGGAGATTAGGAGCGCCAAAACCATGAGAAATTGGGATTCCAACCCAGCAGGACTAAAGTCTAAAGCTTAAAACAGGAAATCGCTCGTTTACGAATAGGACTGGCCAACGCATAGGATTCCTAACCTACGAATCACTCTAGGTAAATCAACGATCCATCACATAGGCACGTCGACACGCCAACTCACGCTGGCGCACGCACCCCGTGTGGGCGATCGAACCCACGCGCCTAGACCGGACTAAACCTAGGGTCGGCTAAGGGACAGATAAATCTCACCACCGTGACGGTTGAAGACGCGTTCTCTTTATGCTGAAGGAGAGCCCACGTTCCCGGCGAACCGCCGGTGTTCGGTCCACGTGCCAACACGCCTCGCAATATGTACCTCGTCGAGCATGCAGGGAACGAGAAAAGGACTCAATGAGGTATGCGATGTATCAAAATAAATAATTCGAGCATAATAAAAAATGCATCGAAACATATACCTTAGCGGGAGGGGTCTCCCGACGACGGTGAAAGAGGAGGTGGTCACCGGTAAGGTGGATTGCCGTCGAGGGAGCAAAAAAGTATGCCATGTGTCACATTTTTTGGCCTGAGTGGGGGCTGGTCCGCACATCGCCGGCGGGGAGGGCAGCTAGCCGGCGGGAAGCATGTCGACGAGGCGTCGCAAGCAAAGGGAGAAGCAACGGTGCGGGCTAGACGTTACCCGGAAGGAAGGGCTTGGCCCTCGATCTTGCGCAAGAGGTGGAGAACAGGCTCACTAGCACAAAGGGGAGGCGATCCGGCGAGCTCGCTGGCGGCTTCGCCGGCCGAGAGTGAGGCGGCGCGAGCTTTGGCCGAGAAGAAAAAGAGAAGAAGGCCGACGACGATAGCGAAGGCTTGGCTTGGCCGGCAGTCGGCGAGGCGGCGCGAGTCGGAGGGGAGCCGGAGGCGTCGAACTTCGCCGGAGAGGAGGGGCTGCGGCGCCGGACGCGACGAGGAGGCTGGAGCCTATGGTTTGCGAACCGGGCTCGGCGGGCGGGAGGAGATCCGGTCGGTGGCGGGCTCGGCCGGTCTTCTCCGGCGACAAGGGAAGTCCGGCGAGGGTACCGGCGACGAGAGAAGGTAGCCGGGCGAGGAGCTCGCGAAATGTCGGCTAGGTTAGGGGCTAGTTTCGCGATAGAATCGGGAGAGAGAGAGGGAGAAACGTTATATTAAATAGGATAATATAATATTATTTATATATATTATATTATAATAAAAATAATATTATAATTATCATTCACGAAATTTTATCCCGTGCACATCCTCGCAGCGAAGTGGATGTCCTTCCTAGCTAAAATCGACGTTCCGAACGCACTGGCGCAGTCCGTTTCGTCACCCGGGGTCGTTCGGGGCCGCTCGAGCCACTTTTTGAGCAAATGGGCCAAAAAAGAATAATTCGCATATTTTAAGCTCGCTCGCGAGTCGTAGCAAAATGAACATCCTCCGTAGGTAAAATCGACGTCCCGGACACAATCGTGTGATCCGTTTCTTCATCCGGAGTCGTTCGAGTAACTCTCTGACGATCGGGCTAAAAACGATAATTTGCACAATTTTTACCCCGCCCGCAAAGCCGTAGCAAAGTAGACATCCTCCCTAGCTAATATTGATGTCCCGGACACACTCGCGTGGTCCGTTTCGTCGTTCGAGGTCATATGAACAAGCTCGCAGGTGGATGGGCCAATTTGAGCTAATTTCCCGCACGACGCTTCGAGTAACACCTGTCGACCCTGGTATGCTCGAATGGACATCCCATGCATGTAATATATATAAAAAAATGATGCCAACAAAGGACCCCCAACAAGTGTGGTGCGCCGCTGAGGCACAGTGCACTTGTTGGAAGCATCCTTGAAAGAGAGCATCTCTTGGTAGTCGATGTGACGTCCCAAGAAAAGTGTACAAGAAAACTCGACCAGGCCAGATAGACTTGACATGGTATGGTCAAGAGTGTGGCTAACCTTGCGTGACCGGTCAATCACCAAAAATAGGTTCAGAGGACGTAAAGGCATAACCTATGGGGGTGGTTCAGAGGCCGTAATGACATAACCACAATAATAGGTTCAGAGGCCGTAAAGGCATAACCTAGGGGGGTGGTTCAGAGGCCGTAGAGGCATAACCACAAAGAATCCCAACCAGGCCAGAAAAACTGGGCAGGGTATGGTTGGGGGTGGTGGTCAGTAGTCGAAGCTAACCGTCCACCGAAGAGCTCGACGAGGCCGGATAAACTCGGACATGGTATGACCGAGAAAAGATTTGCTCGACCTCATTCGAAACGGCAAAATCGATCCGTCCGACCTCATTCGAAATAACAGAGTCGATGAAAATCTCGTACCTGACCACATTCAAAACGGTAGGAGAGAAAGGACCCGGCCAGGCCAGATAAAATGGACATGTTTGGCTGGGGTTTTGCCTGACCTTATTCGAAACGACAATATCAATCTGTTTGACCTCATTCGAAACAACAGAATCAATGAAAATCCCGTACCTGACCACATTCGAAACGGTAGGAGAGAAGGACCCAACCAGGCCAGATAAACTGGACATGTTTGGCTGGGGTTTTGCCAGACCTTATTCGAAACGGCAATATCGACCTATTTGACCTCATTCGAAACAACAGAATCGATGAAAATCCTGTACCTGACCACATTCGAAACAATAGGGGAGAAAACTCAGTCATCTCGTGTGACCAAATCTCCTGTTATGTTTCCTCTGAAAGAGACCGCAATTGCGAGTCTACTGATCTCCTTGAGATGAAACACCCATCACTTTAATCAGGTGGCTATAAAGCACAACATATCCTGATCAGAGGTGGCGATCAAACCAGTGAGTATAAAGTATGGTTGACCCAAAAGGAAAAGGAGAGAGGTGGTTCAGAGGCCGTGAAGGCATGACCAAACATAGTGGTTCAGGGGCCATAAAAGCATAACCACAAAATAGGTTCGAAGGCCTTAAAGGCATAACCTAGGGGTGGGTTCAGTGGCCGTAGAGGCATAACCCAAGGAATGTCTGAAGAAGGAATACTCTCGTAAATGAACCGGCCTGAAAGGGACATGTGGTCCGAGAAGTATCGAAAGGCTAACGAGTCGGATACGACAATATGTCCTCATAAGAGCTGACTAGAGCGCCATATAGCTCGAGATGTGTCGTATCAAACGACTACGGGGCCAAAATGTCAAAGGACGAGATGACCTCGTAACAGAGCCGACTAAAGTGTCATATGGCTCGAGGAACATGGCTAGAAAGCCGAAAGTGTCCGGAGACGAGATACTCTCGTAAATGAACCGAGCCAAAAGGGACATGTGGTTCGAGAAGTATTGAAAGGCTAATGAGCCGGATATGACAATATATTCTCATAAGAGCTGACTAGAGCGTCATATAGCTCGAGAAATGTCATATCAAACGGCTACGGGGCTAAAACGTCAAAAGACGAGATGTCCTTGTACAGAGCCGACTAAAGTGTCATGTGGCTCAAGAAACATCAAGGTATATGGCTATGTAAAGCCGAAAAATGCTCTCATAAGAGAACCAGTCGAAATGGGCATGCGGTTCGAGAGACCTCGAAAGCCAAATGGCTACGAAACCCGACGTGCCTCATAATAAGGTCTTATCATCAAGGGTCGGCCAAGTGAAGGCAATAGTGCCGTTGATCGGAACATCAAATGATCAGGAAGGTATATATCCCGATCGAGGTAGTCCATGAAGTATGTATCTTGACTACACATCAAGTAAAGTAGGAGGTATGTACCCTACTTCTCATATCAAACGGCACAAGAAGTATGTATCCCGACCAAACATATCAAAAAACACAGGAGGTATGTATCCTGGTTGAATGTATCAGATGACACAAGAGGTATGTGTCCTGGTCAAATACTAAAAAGGACAAGAGCTATGTGTCTTGCCTACACATCAAACGAGCAGCCATATGGCGCAACAGCCTGAGGCAACATGCTCAAAGTATAGTCGGATGTCAAAACACTCTGAAAGAACATGGATTGGTGTTAAAATCGATACGACATGTGACTCGACGTGGTGGATAGGACCAACCGAAGTAGTCGAAAATATCAAATAGGACAGGGGAGGTATCTTGCCTATGCACCGAATGAGCGACCATATGGCTAAATTAGCCCGAGGTATCATGCTCGAAGTATATGCTGGATGCATAGAGCGCTTCGGCCAAACATAGATCGGCGATAAATCCGATGCAACATGTTACTCGATGTGGTAGACAGAACTAACCAAATAATCGAAAGAATTAACGGGGTTAGGTAACTGAAATGGTCTAACCAATAAAGTGCTTTTTACGCAAGCACTAGTGAGACAAATCTCGCAGGGGATTCTCCCATTTAGCAAATAATTATGCTGGGAGGCATCAAATATCCCGGTGTAGACATGGATCAACTAAGCGACTGATACAACATGTCATTCAATGAGGCGGACCAAACCAACCAAGCCAATCGAAATATCATCGAGGCGGACTCACAAGTCCAAATGTAGAGTGCTTTAAGTAAGCACTAGCGAAATAAGTCTCGCTAAAGTGGCCCTCAAAACTAGCGAAGTAGTTGTCGCTGAGGAGAGCTTAATGGATCTTTCCTGCAAGAACTGGCTAAGGCAATTCCTGTCGGGGACAATACCGAGGCGAACGTCATGCCTCAGAAGTGCAACTGACTAGCGACATGGATCGAATAGAGAATAGACGAAGTCTAAAATCGATACAACATGTCGCTCCAACAAGGCAATGAAAATTGACCGAATCAAGAATATCGAAGAGGGTGGATGGTCAAAACATACCAACCCTATACGATACTGCTACCGGAAATTTGGTAGAATGAATTCCAATGGGGAATTACCACAGTATCCAAGAGTGGTTGGTAAAAAAAAAATATAGTATTCCAACCGCATGGGTGCATGGATCTCAGACCAACCCAAAAACATCCTCCTAAGAGGGAAAATGCCGCACTCATTTGAAATGAGCGGGAGACTCTAATTCGGACCCACACAGGGTGCTCGACCGAATAGAGGAGTCGAGGAAAGAAGTATGGCTTTCCCGCACAAAAGAGGCATCAATCGAACTTGATCTCAGTCAGTCGAGACACCTTAGAAAGGTTGGGCAAAATAGAGCGAACCAACCAAATGATATTTAGTCGGAAGACCAAAACATATCCCTTAAGAGGGAATACACCACACTCATCTGAAGTGAGTGGGCCCAAGCATATCCGTAAAAAGGTGCTCAGTTTGGACCCTATGTAGAATGGGTAACCGAACAAGAATGCTAGGAAAGGTCATGGCTTTCCTGCATAAGACAAATATCAATCGAAATTGATTGTCAATCGAGATATTGTGAAGGTTAGCTTAGCAAGGTATGATAATCATAACTTCTTAATCATAAAGCTAGGCACAAATCCTCCAAAAAGAGGGTATCTTCCACTCTCACTGTGACGAGAGGGACAAATGTATCTACCACACTCATTTATGATGGGTGGGACACACTTGCTCGAACCCACTCAAAGCGAGGAGCCAAAGAGAAAAGATAAGAGAAGTACTTGGCTTCTCTTACACCGATTACTGGTTGCGCCAGGTATAAGCCGCTCGTAAGACTTCCACTTTATCCGTTTAGCAATTCAGCGATCGGCTTTAAGAGATGCACAAGACCTCTCTTACTTGCAATGAAGCAAAGGAATGGGTGGGTGTACGAGTGTCGTACAACATACCCACAAAGAATGCTAGTCAACTTCCGAAGGAAGGACTGCCAGGAACCCGAAGGTCAACACATAAAGTGTACAAGAAGGTGGGTAAAAAGCCCACAAGATGGCAAGCCTTTCTTCCGAAGGAAGGGCCACCGGACCCAGAGGGTCGACGCATAAAGCATAAAGATGGTGGGTAGAGAGCCCACAAGATGGCAAACCTTTCTTCCAAAGGAAGGGTCGCCTGACCCAGAGGGTTGACACATAGTGCATAAGGGTGGTGGGTGAAAAGTCCACACACAAAAAGAGAGTCAACTTCCAAGGAAGGACTGCCGGACCCAGAGGGTCAACGCATCAAGCGTGATATAATGTGGGTGTACGGTACAACATGCCCACAAAGCTATTGAGAGCCTTCCATGCCATTTATATTTTTTCATTGGCATTAAATATTATTATTTTTTTTTATTCCCAACATAAATCGTTATGGAGAATGATTTGGCGTGACATGCCAACTCAATCTGGTAAGTGGAGCTCTCAAGTAAGCATCCTAGACTCATGACCAGATATACCATGCAAAATATGAGATTTGCAAAATTCAGGTCCAGGTGGAATTTTCCTTAAGTACTCTTCCCTAGCCCTTGTCCTTTAATTATTTTCACCCTTAGCCTAGATAGGCCTCGTCGTTCGTATCCGGGTGTAAAGAAAATGTTTTCATTTTGGAGATGTCTTTAAATCCATTACTAATTTATCAGTCATCCCAATGTCACTTAAGCAATTATCTGAACCTTAATATTCTAAGGATCTTACCAGGAGAATTTTGAAATCAAAAGGTTCTTTATATCGAAATTTTTGATTTCCCACACACCTTAAGCTTCTTCTCAGGAGTGTTGATCATTTTTTTTTCTTTCAATCTTTTTTTCTTTTTTTTTATTTTGAAGCCTTTCACACTCTTTTTATCTCTCCTGAGAATTACTATATCTGGTGAGCTTCTTTTTGTTATAAAGTAATTTATTCGACTCAAAAATCTCCTGAAGAAATATTCTTAGAATTTTATGGTACATTACTTGTCAAGCTTCCATCGGTCTAGCCGAATGGAAAAGTAAGATATCTAAATAGTCTCTGAAACTACTCACATCTCAATGACACCCATCTAGTCACTCTGAGGTGTTCTCAGGACTTAGGTGAAAGTTCATTAAAGTAAGGGATTCGGTCATCAAGACATAATTCAAATCCCCCGAACCATGAAGATCGGCAAATCCTAAGAAGGTGCATACATGGTCCGGCTTAAACCCATCCTCGGGATCTATCATAGATTCAACCTCAAGAAACATCGAAGGAAAATCCAAGATAAGATCAACTAAGGAGCACGAGTTCCTTTCGGAAGCGTCTCAACGGCCTCTGTAAATGGAGCCGAAATATCAAGAGGTACAGGGATAAGAAGCCACTGCCTCTTGGTCAAGGTATATCTCGGTTAGATTAGCAGCGAGGTCTAACCGGTAGTGTCGGATATCGAGGTATCACGACGAGTCATGGACTGATTTATCATGACAAAGTACTTTAATCAGTTCAACATGAATATTGACAAGGTGATAAGAATCAACCAAGTCAAACAAAATATCCATGAGGTTGGATATAGGAGATGAATCCATCTCACAGTGATGCTTTCTCACCAAGAACAGACTAAAAAGTCAATAAGGTCCTAGATAGGTGAGGCACCAAATCCTAGTCAGGTTCAAAGTAGACTGACTAAATCAAATGCTTTAGACATAAGTGGTCGTAGCAAAGAAATGCTCTCATCAAGAGCTAAGCCAAAAGGCAAACATAGCTCAAATTGAATGAGGCACTCTCAAATAGCCTGGGAGATGTGCATCACAGCTAAACATGGATCGGCTAAGACTAGCAAAATGGTCTAGTCAATACAACATGTTACAACAAGAGATTTTTGGGGGTGTCCCCCAATCGGAGTATAAAACATCCATTATAGCCTTGCTTAATAGGTGGAAAGAGGTAGGATAAAGCACTCTTCAAAGCAAAGGCGAGTAAACCCCTCGCCGTCAAATGTAGAAAGTTATTCAACATGCAGCGTCGGAATATCAAGAGACATGGTGGCAAGAATTTGCCTAACCCAATGGATATTCGCCGAAGGACGACGATCAACTTTTATCCTCAAAAGAAAGGTGAGAATCGACGGGGATGCGCCCCGAATCTCTCTTTATCGATATAGAACAAATTCATCTAGCTCGATGAAGAGGAAGCCACAAAATTTTCCTTGTGATTTCAGGAAAGAGTTAGCACATCAAATATGGGCAGAAGCCACTCCAACATGATCATCAGTGATACCTGGCACAACATCTGGCAAGTGGCACTAAATACCACGCCAAGGGTTCCATGCAACTCCTCGGCGGGTCTCATGGCCTGCACAACAGATGGCAAACATCCAGATCTTGTAGTGGACTGAGAAGTATATCTCGGTCTCCTACTATAAGGATCGTGGGGTATGGTAAGTAGAGGAGTTCTTACACAACATGCTTAGATATTTCGGAGATCTAAGCAAGGAACTCATCTTAAGAAATTGGACCCTATCCTCTCAAAGAGGAAACTAGAATCTCAACGAGTAAAGAGACACTGCGACTAAGTCAGCCACTATGGTTGCAGCAGTCTGTTCCTATTCTTCTGGACGCCCTTGCCTAATGTAGGGACAGGCGAGACCTCAGAGAAACCAGAACAACTGGGGCTGGGACAATCGTCAAACCAGCAAAAATATTTCCACTTAAAGAGGAAGATGCTCCTACGATCTTCTAAGTCAGAGAACTCGTGGTAGCAACAACAGTACGGACTGCAAGGTGAGAATGACTTGCATCCGGAGGAGGGAAGAATCCCAAGCAAACCTGACTGGAGTGTAGTCCACATAACCAGACAGAGGAGAGAAGATGATTTTCAGCTAATGGAATTTGGGCGTTATCCTGTGCTGAATCGGAAACAAGTCATGGCGGGGACATGGTCCACATCGCCAGAAGATGAAGAGGTGATTCTCAGCCGACGGGATTTAGCACCATCCCGGGCCAGAACCAAAACAAGCCATGACGTCGACATGGTCCACAACGTCGGAGGACGAGAAATGTGATTCTCAACCTTCAAGATTTAAGTATAAATCTTGGGCCGGAACCAAAATAAATCACGTCGGGGACCCGATCCACACCGCCAGAGGACGGTACCATAACTGGTAACTCTAGCACTCTTACATAATGCAACATCCGTGAGGATGGAAATCCTAAACATATGGAAGGACTAAAATAGAGGCTAGTAAGCAGGAAAGAGAGTTGTAGCGCATCGCCATCTGGCACTAGTCCTTTCAAGGGAAAAGTAACACCAATGCGGGTTGCTACAACGAAAGTAGTACTACATGCACAACTCCTTTTCAAAGGGGGGCACGTAGCAAATGTCCAATGAGGACGTGGTCCGCTCAACGGGGACAGTAGCAAACATGACTCAAAACGGGGACCAAAGGCACCTCCTAAACGGGAGTCAAAATGGGTATAGAAACCTGATACAAGCAATGCTGCTAAATTTGCAGCAATCTATTCCTAGTCCTGGACAGGTGGATCCTTAGGGAAAACTGGAACAGAAAGAGAGTCGGGACAAATGTCACAACGACGACAGTAGTGACAAACCTACTGCTAAAAGAAAACTCACCTGCCTATGGCAAGGAGACACGTGAGAACACGGAGGGACAAGTCTAGAAAAGACCGTCAGGTGCGGCGGCGCATCGCTATCGAGCGTCGTCCTCTTTTGCAAAAGAAGTGAACGCGACGCGAGCCACCACAGCAAAAACAACTAAATGTGTACGACTCCCCTTTAAAGGGGGAGGACACGGAGGAAAACGCCTCAGATAGCGCAGGAACAACTCAATATGCACGTCTCCCCTTTTAAAAGGGAGGGCATAGAGCAAAACGTCTGAGAGAGCGTAAGAACAACTCAATATGCACGTCTCCCCTTTTAAGGGGAGGGCATAGAGAAAATGCCTCAAATGGCGTATGAAAGACTCAATGTGCACGTCTCTCCTTTTAAGGGGGAGGGCACAGAGCAAAATGTCTCAAAGGGCGTAGGATTACGTAAGGTAACCCCACAGGGGTGCTCGAAAGAACCGAAGGTAATGACACCCTCAAAAGCACAAAAAACGCTCGGGGAGAGGGGAAAGAGCTCTCCCTGGCGGCAACGATCATATCCATCTTTCTGCTCTTCCGCGTAGCGGGGCAAAAAGGGACAACGATCAAAAGTAAGGAAATGTTATGAAACCAATCACAAACTACAACGACATCGATGCATGTGATAATGCTGCAACCGAAATGTCGAGGGTGAGAGAAGGGATAGAATGCATCGAGTTGCTACCCCTAGCAACTGACACATGGACTGAAAACCAAGGTCTCACAAAAGGCTCAACCGTGACTCGAAGGAAGAGAACCATGTCATGATAATATGAGCGAAACTCCAAGTATGGAGAGAGGCTATAACCCCAGAAAAAGCGAAGCTCCAAGTATGGAGAGAGAGACTCCTCCCCAGCGGAGTCGCCACTTTTACGAATACGCTGGGATCCACAAGACTCATAAGCGAAAACTCCAAGTATGGAGAGAGAGACTCCTCCCCAGCGGAGTCGCCAGTTTTGTTTTTGCCGTTCTTTTCTCTTTTTTATTTTAAAAGGAGTCGCTAGTTTGTCGATCATCGTATACTTCCCCTATTCGAATAAATCTCCCTCCCGAATCAAATAAGTGATTCGAAGAGGAGACAAACCGATTAAGAAGGGACATACGACAAAGTAACAAACAAGAGAAAAGAAAAACATGGAGAGTCTACGTGCGATAAACCTCGCAAGGATAAGTCAAGCATGTACGCCCAAACAAGATCGGGCGAGAGGCACCTTGAAACAATATCCGCGAAAGAAGTATCTACGTAGACTACCCATAACCGGAGAGTCGAGTGTATGTACCGTTCGGGGTCAAGAGCACTCCCGGAGGAACGTATTCTACTCGGTTAATTACATCTTGGGGATACCCAAGAATACTCTCGATAAAAGGAGTTTCGCTTTATATTATCATAGACTGCAGGTATGGACAATCAAAAGGAAGATTATTCCGTGTGGGAAAGTCTCGACGCTTCAAAGCTCTCGCTAAGCCATCAGGCAGAGAGTGAGTCTCTCACATCCCAAATGGGTTAGCGGCTCATCAGCATACGAAACCCACGGAATAACCTAAATCATCTTGACGGGGGTATCCCAACACGTCAAAGCACGTCCGGGCCATAAGGGCAGAGGACAAATCGTCGTATCCCAAACGGGCGGCAGCTCATCGGCATCGGGCCGTCAAAATGATATCAACGAAGTTAAGGAGCGAAAGGGCTCAACAGGGTTAGTTAAAGGAAGGAAGGAGTAATCCTAAAGGGGTAGAGGTAGCCAAGTCGGGGTATCACAAACCCGTCATCCAAAGCAGTAGGACCCTAAGTCTACCCGAATGTGAAGGTAGTCGACCCAACACATCCCGAGATCCCCGGTCGACAATCCAAGAATTGCATTATCCACGGGGACCTCGGTAGCCCTAAGGTCAAAGGAAGGAAACTCTATCCTATGACTATAAGCCGGAGCTCCAAGAGGTGGGTCTCACACTCCGCCAAAGTGGCAAGGATGCCTCGAGAAAGAAGAGAAAGGGAGGTTCGGCTACAAAGCCGCAAACGCTCCAAACAAAATGACTTACACCCCGTCCGGGTCGGGGAGCCTTCTAACACCCTAGGCGCACTAGACAACCACCTATAAAGGTATGCTCGGGCCGGCCGGATTGGAGAAGCACGGGGACTCCTCCTCGGGACATGCAAATATGAATGCGAGTTATCCGGAGCGGTCCTTAAGTAATGTGGAGGCCCTATTAGTATGACTTGGGTGATAGCCATGCAATGCAACCCATTTAAAATCCGGCCCGAAGGCCATGCAAGAAAGTAAAAGTGCATATTTTAAAATCTTGAATATTTTAATCCTAAAATTCATTTATCTTGAATATTTTTATTAGGATTTTTAACATATAAAGTTTACAATTTTAGGGAAACTCTCCACCGTTCGTAGGGCGGACTAGCTACAAAGCTTTTTCCGCTCTACGAACACCCCGATCTTATAGGACGGACTAGCTACAAAGCTTTTCCCGTCCTCTAAGATCGAACTCAACTAATCCCTCCAAGGGAGATTAGGAGCGCCAAAACCGTGGGAAATTGGGATTCCAACCCAGCAGGACTAAAGCCTAAAGCTTAAAACAGGAAATCGCTCGGCTACGAATAGGACTGGCCAACGCATAGGATTCCTAACCAACGAATCACTCTAGGTAAATCAACGATCCATCACATAGGCACGTCGACACGCCAACTCACGCTGGCGCACGCACCCCGTGTGGGCGATCGAACCCACACGCCTAGACCGGACTAAACCTAGGGTCGGCTAAGGGACAGATAAATCTCACCACCGTGACGGTTGAAGACACGTTCTCTTTATGCTGAAGGAGAGCCCACGTTCCCGGCGAACCGCCGGTGTTCGGTCCACGTGCCAACACGCCTCGCAATATGTACCTCGTCGAGCATGCAGGGAACGAGAAAAGGACTCAATGAGGTATGCGATGTATCAAAATAAATAATTCAAGCATAATAAAAAATGCATCGAAACATATACCTTAGCGGGAGGGGTCTCCCGACGACGGTGAAAGAGGAGGTGGTCACCCGGTAAGGTGGATTGTCGTCGAGGAGCAAAAAGTATGCCATGTGTCACATTTTTGGCTCGAGTGGGGGCTGGTCCGCACATCGCCGGCGAGGAGGGCAGCTAGCCGGCGGGAAGCATGTCGACGAGGCGTCGCAAGCAAAGGGAGAAGCAACGGCGCGGGCTAGACGTTACCGGAAGGAAGGGCTTGGCCCTCGATCTTGCGCGAGAGGTGGAGAACAGGGCTCACTAGCACAAAGGGGAGGCGATCCAGCGAGCTCGCCGGCGGCTTCGCCGGCCGAGAGTGAGGCGGCGCGAGCTTTGGCCGAGAAGAAAAGAGAAGAAGACCGACAGCATAGCGAAGGCTTGGCTTGGCCGGCAGCCGGCGAGGCGGCGCAGTCGAAGGGAGCCGGAGGCGTCGAACTTCGCCGGAGAGGAGGGGCTGCGGCGCCGGACGCGACGAGGAGGCCGGAGCCTATGGTTCTGCGAACCGGGCTCGGCGGGCGGGAGGAGATCCGGTCGGTGGCGGGCCTGGCCGGTCTTCTCCGGCGACGAGGGAAGTCCGGCGAGGGTACCGACGACGAGAGAAGGTAGCCCGGGCAGGAGCTCGCGAAATGTCGGCTAGGTTAGGGCTGTTTCGCGATAGAATCGACAGAGAGAGAGGGAGAAACGTTATATTAAATAGGATAATATAATATTATTTATATATATTATATTATAATAAAAATAATATTATAATTATCATTCACGAAATTTTATCCCGTGCACATCCTCGCAGCGAAGTGGATGTCCTTCCTAGCTAAAATCGACGTTCCGAACGCACCTGGCACGATCCGTTTCGTCACCCGGGGTCGTTCGGGGCCGCTCGAGCCACTTTTTGAGCAAATGGGCCAAAAAGAATAATTCACATATTTTAAGCTCGCTCGCGATGTCGTAGCAAAATGAACATCCTCCGTAGGTAAAATCGACGTCCCGGACACAATCGTGTGATCCGTTTCGTCATCCGGAGTCGTTCGAGTAACTCTCTGACGATCGGGCTAAAAACGATAATTTGCACAATTTTTACCCCGCCCGCAAAGCCGTAGCAAAATAGACATCCTCCCTAGCTAATATTGATGTCCCGGACACACTCGCGTGGTCCGTTTCGTCGTTCGAGGTCATATGAACAAGCTCGCAGGTGGATGGGCCAATTTGAGCTAATTTCCCGCACGACGCTTCGAGTAACACCTGTCGACCCTGGTATGCTCGAATGGACATCCCATGCATGTAATATATATAAAAAAATGATGCCAACAACAATCTCAATATAAAACTATAAATGTAATTAATAACAGACCCAATAATCCTTATGTGAATTATTATAATCCTGGATGGAAAAAACATCCTAATTTTAATTGGAATAATAACACAACTAATCAACCATGGATGAATAACATAACACAACCATTAGGAAATCCCTCTAATCAAGGAAATTCAAATTATAAACCTAATTATCCACTCGGATTTAATAATAATAACCCACAATTTAAAGATAAGAAATTATCTATAGAAGAATTAATATTAAATATGGGTCAACATTTACAAAATCAAGGAAATCAATTACAAATACAAGGAAACCAATTACAAAATCAAGGAGCAGCTATTAAAAATATTGAAACTCAACTTGGACATATCGCTATTGCACTTAATAATAGAATACCTGGAGCATTTCCTAGTAATGTGGAAATAAATCCCAAAGATAAGGGAAATGAACAAATTAAAGCGATACAATTATGAAGTGGAAAAGAATTAGAACCTCGAATTCAGAAAGAACTTGAAAGTCAAAAAGAGGAAGTGGAAATGGAAAAGGAAAAGAATAAACAAGATCCAAACTTAGAAAATCCTTTAATACCAATGAAAATTTCTGTTGAAAAACCTCCACCACCATTTCCTCAACAACTAATTCAACATAAAAAAGATAAACAATTTCTTAAATTCTTGAAATTCTAAAGAAATTAACAATAAATATTCCTTTCGTAGAAGCTTTAGTAACGGATGCCAAACTATGTAAAATTCATGAAAGATATTCTAAATAAAAAAAGAAAATTTACCGATAATGAAATGGTCGCACTTAGTGAAGAGTGTAGTGCTATTATTCGAAAAAGCTTCACGAAAAATTAAAAGATCCCGGTAGTTTCACTATACCTCTGCGCTATCGGAGAAAAATTCTATGGAAAAGCTTTGTGTGAATTAGGAGCAAGCATCAATCTAATGCCTCTATCAATTTTTAAAAGATTAGGATTGGGAGAAATTTCACCTACTTCACTAACTCTTCGATTAGGCGATCGTTCATTACATATCCTAAGGGATTTATTGAAGATGTATTAGTAAAAGTGGATAAATTTATCTTCCCGTAGATTTTATTATTTTAGATATGGAAGAAGATAAAGAAATTCCTATCATTTTAGGAAGACCATTTTTAGCCACTGGAAAAGCTATGATTGATGTTCGAAAGAGAGAATTAACTATGAGAGTAAATGACCAAAAAGTAACTTTTAATATTGCTAAATCAATGAAATATCCTAGCGTTAGAAAAAGATGATGAGTGTTTTCGAATGGAAGTACTCGATCATTTACAAAGAGAACATTTTAAGGAATATTATGAAGAAAATTTAGAAAAAGAAAATACTGAATTAATTGAAAAAGCCAATATAAATGAAGAACTAGATTATATTCAAGAGAAATTTGAACACAGAAAACTCTGAAAAAAATATAGTTCCATCGATTATTAAACCTCCTGAACTTGAGTTAAAAATGTTACCTAATCATTTGAAATATGCTTATTTAGGTAATTCTTCAACTTTACTAGTTATTATTTCCTCTGAATTAAATGAATCTCAAGAACAAAAACTTTTAGATACATTATATAAGAAAATTTTTGGTTGGACTTTAATGAGATATTAAGGGAATTAGTCCTTCAATCCGTATGCACGAAATTATTTTAGATAATGAACATAAGCCTAAAGCAGATCCGCAAAGGAAATTAAATCTGATAATGAAAGAAGTAGTCAAAAAGGAAATTTTAAAATAGTTAGATAATGGTATTATATATCCTATTTCTGATAGTGCTTTGGTAAGCCCAATTCACTGTGTACCTAAGAAAGGAGGAGTGACCGTAAAAGCTAATGAAAATAATGATCTTATCCCTATAAGACAAGTTACTGGATGGCGAATATGTATTGATTATAGAAAATTAAACACAGCCACCAGAAAAGATCACTTCCTTTACCATTTATAGACCGGATGTTAGATAGACTAACTGGACATAAATATTTTTGTTTCTTAGATGGATATACCGGTTATCATCAAATACAAATTGCTCCTGAGGATCAAGAGAAAACTACATTTACTAGTCCTTATGGAACTTTCGATTTTCAAGTAGAGATATACCCTCTACTAGTTATGAACCTCCTCAGTACACCACTCCTACCCTTCAAGATCTGATGAATGAGTTAACCCTGAGTAGAAAGATTTTTGAGCTATTTGGAGAAAATATGGAAAGAAGATTTGAGCATATAGACCAAAGGATTGGAGGCTTGGAAAGAAGACACGATTATGATAGCGAATATCTCTAGCGACATTCAGAGTACGAAATTGCATATTATGAGGCTGAACGTCGATATAGGAGTGGTGATTTAGATGTTGTCTTTCCTGAGTGCCCCCACTATACACAGTACCGACTTCGCTCAGCCTTCTCGACTGGAGATCGGGGAGATGATATAGTCCGGGATTTTGATGCGAAGATTAGAGCCTTTGTTTAGTTTGTTTGGTTTGTTTAGATTTATTGTTATTTTGGAAACTTTATTATTACGTGTGTAATTATTCCGTACTTTACGTGATCCGTGGATGTTGGTATGTTTGCTTATGCTATAATGTTAGACTTCTTATGTGTGTTAAATTAGTTTGCAATTTTTTTTATATAGGATGTTAGTTTAAGTTTTTATAAGTTATGAATGTTAATATTGTTTAGATTGTTTTTAATATGTTTTAAAATAAGTTAGTTGATTTTATGTGTAGTAATAGATTAAGTTTTCATTTGTTATATTTGATACTTATTTTAAAATTTCAACCCTGCACTTTCTTTTAAATACTATATGTGGAAGAATACTAACAAGTATAGGTTACGTAAGTAATGAAAAAGCCTCGCAAAAATTTCAAAGAAAAGAAATACCTAAAGCTCGAAAGGTATGATGAACTTTACTATATACTTTCCCTTTTCACTATTTATTATAGATAGAAAAATTTAAGTTTGGGAAGTAAAAAAAATACAAATTTAATTATTAAATTGTTCTCAATTTTATTTTCAAAAATTATTATCAAATGATTTTCTATAGTAGTTTTTAATTCAATAAACATGAATTACTTTATTTAATTATTATAGAAAGTTAAATAAAATGTTTCTAGTAATTCAATTAATTAATGGAATAAGATATTTAGTTAAAATGAATAAGAATATAGTAAACTATTTAAAGTAAGGGAAACTATATTTTAAAATTAAAATTCTTAAGTATTTAAATGAAAAAGAAAGGATTGAAACTCAATGAAGTAAAGACTATGAAATATATATAAGCGAGGAAATATTTTAAGTTTCAAATTTAGGAAGAAAAGTTGAAGTTCAAAATTATTAACAGGCTATCCAGATACAGTAATCCTCACTTGAAAAAGAAAAAGAGAAGGATTGAAAATCAATCCAAAAAGAAAAGAAAAAAAAAAGTAAAGAAAAGAAAAGAAAATCATAAGTGAGGAGAAGCTTGAGGAGATGCCTTATCAAAAATTGGCTTCAATGGATTCAACCTAAAGGGTAAAAATTAATTATATTTCTAAACTTATATATATGGATTAGTGTTTTACTAAATAGTGTTTTCTTGAACTTTCTATCATCTAAATATCTTAAGTAATTTACTCTTTTAAATATAGTCATTCCTGAAATAAATAGAAATCTAGAAATCTTAGACCTGATAACTAGATAATCTTATATCTATAAAGTTAATTTAATTACTTAGAAATATTTCTATTCAACTTTACTATAATGTTATTTAAATTTAATTCATATTTTATCTGAATTGAAAAATTCTATTACAGAAATCATTATTTTTTTAGTATTAAAATTACTTGAGGACAAGTAATAATTAAGTTTGAGGATATTGATCACGTAAAAATACATTAAGAAATTCATATCTATTTTTGATGAAATTGCACTTTAATGAAAGGTATTTTCTTTATTTTACCGTTAGAACGAAGATTTATAAGTAATGGAAGCAAAAAGCATGAAATGGAGCGAATTTGGATCAAAAAGGAAGAAATTCATGCAAAATGAACTAAGTCGCCGACGGCGAGATCGAGGCCTTCGACGACGAGATCATGAGGAGAATTTCTGAAGGAATTATAACTACCTCGCCGACAGCGAGCCCGAGCCCGCTGACAGCGAGATCGCGCGGTTTGAAGACCTTCTAGAAGCCCCGCCGACGGCGAGGTCGTTTCCGCCGACGCGCCGAACGACTCAAAATGCATATACTTTGAACCCTGACGCTTTTGAAGAGGTGTTTAAGCATCCCTTGGACCTTTGCCTACCTCTATAAATAGAGGACGAATTTTAGTCTTTTGTGTGTCTTTTGTGTGTCATTTGTGTGTGTCTCTGGAGTCTTAAGTGAGTCTTAAGTGAGTGTCTCTGAAGTACCTAATATATTAAAATAAATTGTGATAATTTTTACTTAGAACTTAATTTACTTTCAATCTGGCCAATTGATTTGTTAAAATATGTTGAAGTATCAACTATAGTAAAAATTACATCCAATATTCAGTGAAGTCAAAAGCCTTGAAGGAGGTGCAAATAAATAGGAAAATATTATTTATCTGGACGTAGAATCGGACATTTTAGTGCGACGTACTAAAATATTCAATTTAGTCCTATTGCTTAGAGTCGAAGTGTCGATGTTAGCGCCTCGAGTGAGGGAACGTGGGAGCTTCGAGTGGCGACCGATATCCTCCCGAACCTAGCCACGATTCGATGAATCAAACATAGGATTAGTCAATTTTCTTTGCACCTGGACCAAATGGTAAAGAATATGAATGCTCCTATTTGTCACAATACAAATCAAGAATTCTATTTAGATTCATCATTCACTTAATTTTCTAAAAATAAGGAGAATGATACTTTTTCTGAATTATTTAAATCAACTTTATTTCAAGCATTAGTTTACATTAGTTGATGTAGTTACTTTAAATTTCCGATTATTATTAGTAAATAATTCCTTTAAATTTTAAATCGATACAAATCGTTAAAAAAACTTCCCCGTGGGATCGATAACCGTGACTCCACTAGAGCTCCGTATTACTTGATACGATACGTATACTTGCGTAGAATCCACATTAAACATTCAATCATAAAATCAAATATATATATATATTAAAGCGGGATCAAGTTTTTGGTGCCGTTGCTATTAACATAATTTGCAAACATAAAAAAAGTGGGTCAGTACCCACCCCACTTAGAAATTTGAACCGCTTCTTGACTCCCCTTAAGTCTCACATCTGTGGTTACAAATCCTCAACATCTAGTCGAGTTGATTAGAACCAACCTGTTGAAAGTTACGGCAGGTTCCTATAAGGATTGAGATTGCCCTAGGAAGACCTTTTAGACTTAGGAGCTTTCGTTCTTCGACGCACCACTATTTACACAATACACACATAAACACTAATATATATATATATAATTCACTAACTAATATTAAAATTAAATTTAAGTTTAAATGGAAGGCCTCGTGACATGAATTCGAGATCCTTCGGCACGGGTTGACTAACCATTATCGAGAGTGTTCTGCTAGACATGGGTCCTTGCTTAGGCGAGGACTAGTCAGCATTTCACTTGGCAGACGACTCTGATCGGCTCAACGAATTGCATTTGTCGTGTCGCGGGCAAGTCTGACTTAAATTGACTTAATCATCGAAAAACTTTTCCAGACAGCGCTGGATGACGAAACAAACTGCATAAGCGAGTTCAGAAAATCAATTTTAACTTGGGAGGACACCCATTTTACTATGATTCCGTGCACAAGTGAATCACACACAAATTAACGTGTTTAAATGAAATATAATATTAATAATAATATAATATTAAAAGAAAATATAATAAAGCTCCCAAGCGTGTTTAAATTAAATATAATAATAATAATATTATTATTATTATTATCATTATTAAATGAAAATATAATAAAGCAAATATTTTCTTCTATTTAGTGATGATATTTCAAAGAAAAACATGATTGTATTTCTTGAAGAAGTAACCAGAGGTTTTTGAAAATTTTGACATTTATGATCTCTTAATTCAAATAAAGTGGCCTTAATATCAAGTCCATTATATTTGATCATCGAGGAAAGTTCATATCCAATGAATTTCAAAGGAATTATGAAGATCCTGAAATTTTTTGTCCTTCCCCCAATAAAATAAAGTAGCAGAGCAAAAGAATAAAATACTTCTCAACATTATTTGAAGAATGCTTAAAAGTAAAAGAATGCCTAAAGAATTTTGGGCTGAGGCAGTTGATTGCACAGTTCTTCTAAAAAATCACTCCATACAAGAACTGTACATGAAAAGACCACTCAAGAAGCTTGGAGTGGCAGGAAACCAAGAATCTACCACCTTAAAGTCCTTAGAAGTATCATATATTCACATTCCAGACGATAAGAGAACAAAACTTAAAGATAAAAGTGAAATGTATGTGTTCATTGGCTATAACTCAAGCATTAAATATTACAAACTCTATAATCCAATTAATGATAGGATGTGGAGTTTAATGAAAAAGGTATATGAAATTGGAGAACATAAGAAGATGAATATAATTATCTTTATTTCCCTAATGAGGAAGAAAGAAATGAGCAATCAAGGATCGAAGAGATTTTAAGTGAAGAATTATAAGGGCCCATCACTCCATTAATTTCAACAAAAGTATATAAAGGATCAACATCAATAACACCAGCAAGTGAAAGTTCAAATGAGAAGATACCATATTTTAGAAGTTTAGAATTTATTTATGAGGTAACTAATAATCAAGATGACATTTTTTTTTCTTTTTTTGGTGAGTGTGAACCTATAAACAATCAAGAAGCAGTGGAAGGCAACAAATGGGTAGATGATATGAGTGAAGAAATTAAAGCAATAAATGATATGTAAGAGCTCTTTACACATCCGCAGGGACACAAGGAAACTGGAGTAATCAGTGACTTCATGGAAGCTCTATCTAACAATAACTTATTTCAAGATTACTAAGAAGTACTTCGATACATTAAAGATTAAATCCACTATGATTTACTTTATTCCTTTTCTAATAAATATAAATTTGTTGGATATAGAGATAGCGACTATGAGAGAGAACTGGGAGATAAAAAGAGTACCACTAGACTTGTATTCTTCATGAGAGATGTAGCCTTCAACTAGGCATTAAGAAGTGACCTATTTTTACACTCTCACTTGTGAAGCTGAATATGTTGCGGCTACTTCATGTGTTTATCATGATATCTGGCTAAGAAATTTATTACTATCTCATAAGAGGTGGCCATCAAGATACATATTAGCAATAAATCAGTATTTGCATTTGCAAAAAATCCCATATTTCACAATAAAAGTAAGCACATAAGAGAATATATTTCAAGAAACAAAGTAGAGTTGAAGTATATATGTGATGTCTCAAGATCAATCGGTGGACATATTTACTAAGCAGTTAAAGCAGGAAACGTTTGGGAAGTTCTGAAGCATTCTTGAAGTTACAAATCAAGTTTAAGGGAGAGTGCAATAAATAAACTTATTTTGTGTTAGAAAAAAAATTATTTTGGATAATTAAACATTTTAAAAAGTTGATAAGATGAAAAGTTAATGTTATATGAGACATATAATGCATCTGTGTGTGCTACGTATGGTATGTGAAACATTAAGGGTTGAGATTAATTTAGTTGGTGAATAATATGTGTTGTTGATTATTCTAAACATATATGAATACATCAGAGGCTCTTTGTGTGAGTTTGTGTGTTTGTATTCTGTGAAGTTCATTAAAATTTTAGTTTTTCCCAACAATGATAAGAAAAACAAAAAAATACATAAAAAAATATGTATATCTTATACACAAAATAAAAGCCTGCTCCATCAAAAATAATAAAAATGTAAAACTCTCCAATCAATTTTCTATTTATTTAGCCGTCTAACACCTAAATTTTATCTCTTACGTTTATACCACTCAAATCTTTCATATCTCATAAAAAAATGGACTATTTTAACTTGTAAAGTAACTTGAAAACACCTTTTCATATATTAGTGAGATGGCATAAATATGTAAAAATTAAAATTTTGATTTTAAATATGTAAATACATAAAAATTCAGTGATATTTATTTAAATATTTCCAAAGAAAAATTTCTTGCATAGACTTATTTGAATCCGAAAATAAACATCTCCCAAAAACAGGGCTCCATTCTGCATAACTGGCAATCACTCATTTATACGAAAAAATATTGCATCAGGACTCCGCACGTAAAGCTACGTGTGGTGCCTCTTCCGTGCTACACATCAACCGAGCCGTGTATGGGAGTGGGTCCCACTGTAATTTTTTTTTTAAAAAAAAATTAGTGACGTGTAGCAGGGATTGGGACTCCGCACGTAGCTCTATGTGCGGAGTCCTCATGCAATATTTCTTCCATTTATACTTCTAATTATATGTCATAAACACAACATGCACTAACCTTCGCTGCTTCCACTGACTCTGATTTCATATAAGCACTAGTCTCCCTTCAACCCTGCTGCAGCTTTCCACTATCAAGGTGGAGATTAGTGCTCCCATGGAGTGATTTCATCATAATAAAAAATTTTCATCATTCAGAGTAAGTTTTTGAGTTGATAGATCCCAAATCCCATGATGATAAATATATGTTCGAATGAATCGAATTAATTTCAAATGAGCCATCAATAAAGGATTCAAAATGGCAGTTAAAGTGAGGAATGTTTAGTCTGCATTGACAACATGTGAGTAGCTCCACCCTTTATCTTTCACTTATGAAGCAATCATCTTTTGGGGGACGAAAATAAACTAAATCAGTACTGTTCTTATGCTATGTGAAGCGAGATACGGGCGGTCTGTCTTTTCTTTTTTAGCTTCTTCTATCTCTAATGGAGTTAAAGGAAGGAGCTACAGCTAGCTATCACCAGCCAATTCTTTCCCAAGAGGAAAACCTTAGAAGAGGGCTTTGTTTCACGTAGAGGAACTGTCTATTTTCAGGATTTTAAGCTGGACAGTGGAGAGTAAATGGCCTATCATAATCGGTTCCTTTTCCTTATTTTAAGATAATGAATGGACAATCCAATGCAAAAAGAAAACTAGGATTTTTTAATGTTTGGAAAACATATTACGTATGGATATTTGAATGATAACATGAAGCGCACTGTGCTACTTGCACAACCGCATGGTGCGATTTACACCATCATCCGAATATCCAGACGTCGCACACAGTAATATAATTTTCATTACTGGTTAAGTAAAAAAAAAAAAAATGGTATGATTCATGCCACTTGTACAATTGTCCGAACATATCCAAACAACACAATTAATAGTATTTTCATTACTTGTCAAGGAAAGAGATATGTGGTTCTTGCAACAGTGACTTCTGCTCACTCTCTCTCTCTCTCTCTCCTCACTAACTCCTGTTGAAGATGGAGCCTGTTCCCGCCTCCCGCCTCTCCGCGTCGCGCTTCACGCGAAACCGCGGGAAGCTTCCCGCGTGAAGCTCCCGCCTCCCTGCTTCCCGCCTCCCTGCTTCCCGCTTCTTCTCACGCGGTCCCGCTTCCTTTCCAGGCGCGAAAACGCGTTCCCGCGTGAAGCTTCCTCTCACGGCTGATTTCGTTTCTTATAAAAGGCAAAAAAGGCTGCTGCAAACGATGAAAAACCCTCACTGTAATCCTTCAGTAAAAGGACAAAGAAAAGAAAAAGTGCCTCCTGCCTCCTTTTTCTTGGCCCACGCAGCAAGTAAAGAAAAAGGTTTTCTTTACCTTTTGTTTTCACTCTCACGTGAAAGAGAGAGGAAAGGTGAGGGGAGAGAAGGAGAAAGAGAGAGGAAAGGTGAGGGGAGAGAAGGAGAGAGAGAGAGAAAGAGCTTTTCGTAGAACATCGAGACGCTCGACGGTGTAAATCCTCAAAGTAGTAAAATCATCTGCAGTCTCCGTGGACGTAGGCGATTTGCCGAACCACGTAAATCTCTGCGTCGTATTTTCCGGTAGTAATTTTCTCTTTCCAATTTCGTTTATCGTCGTCGTTTTTTCATAACAACCAGTATCGTAGCCCCGGTTCGGATCTGAAGAAGAACGATGACCGGAGACGAAGTAAAGATTTCAGGGATCGAGAAATTCGACGGCACGGATTTTGGTTACTGGCGAATGCAGATAGAAGACTACCTCTATGGTAAGAAACTTCATCTTCTATTATTGGGAAAGAGACCGGAGAAGATGGACGAGGCCGATTGGAATCTGTTGGATCGACAGGTTCTGGGGGTTATTCGATTGACCCTGTCAAGATCGGTTGCACACAACGTTATCAAAGAAAGGACCACTGCGGATCTCATGGCGGCTCTGTCAGGCATGTATGAAAAGCCGTCGGCAAATAACAAGCGTGCATCCGATGAAAAAGCTTATTCAATTTAAAGATGGCGGAAGGTACATCCGTCGTACAACATCCGAATGACTTCAATACCATCACAAATCAATTGTTGTCCGTCGAAATCGAATTTGATGATGAGATACGGCGCCGATATTATTGGCTTCGTTGTCAAATAGTCTGGAAGCTATGAGGATGGCGATCAAGATCTCGTTATGTAAATCTAAGTTAAAATATGATGATATTCGTGATTTAATTTTGGACGAGGAGGTACGCAGGAAAAATTTCGGCGAGACTTCGGGTTCGAGTTCGGCGCCGAATGTTGATTCCGGAGGAGATCACATGACGAGGAACTCAAACGAGAGGAAGATCAAAATCAAAGCACGAAGCAAAAGCAAGTCAAAGCCCAGTCAACAAACAACCCGTTGGAATTATGGCAAAACCGGTCACATAAAGAAAAACCGCAAAAATCCTAAGAAGATGGAGAACACCGGTGCTAATGTCATGAATCGAAGAAGTTCGGGATGCGTTGTTGCTTGCAGTTCACAGACTCCGTTGACGATCGGATACCGGATTCGTGGCGTCTTTTCATACATCGTCCCACCGGGAGTTAATGCAAAACTATGTTGCAAGTGACTTTGGGAAGGTGTACCTCGCTGATGGAGCAGCCTTGAACGTAGTGGGGATGGGAGATGTTGAAATTGCACTCCCTAATAAAAGCAAATGGATCTTGAAAAATGTCAGACATATTTCTGAGCTAAAGAAAAATTTAATTTCTGTTGGGCAGCTAGATGAAGGAGGGCATACAATAGTATTCTCGGATAACACCTGGAAGGTAACTAAAGGAGCACTGGTACTGGCTCGAGGTGAGAAGACTGGTACGTTGTATATGACTACTGGTTTAATTAACAATGTTGATACTACAGTTGCAGAGAGCACAACAGACATGTGGCATTGCAGGCTGGGACACATGAGTCTGAGAGGCATGAAAGAGCTTCAGTCCAGAGGCAAGCTGCCAGAACTGAAGTCAGTTGATCTTGGCATGTGTGAAAGTTGCATCATGGGAAAGCAGAAGAAGGTCGGTTTCCTGAAAGGTGGCAGAGCGCTAAAGTGCGTGAAAATTAGAACTTGTACACACCGATGTGTGGGGACCTTCCCCAGCGGCATCTCTTGGAGGCTCTCGCTACTACGTCACATTTATCGATGATCATAACGAAAAGGTATGGGTCTATTTCTCGAAGCATAAATCTAATGTATTTAATGTGTTCATGACTTAGAAGACCATGATTGAGACAGAGACATGCTTAAAATTAAAATGTCCGAGATCCGATAATGGTGGTGAGTACATCGATGGTGGATTCAATGAGTATCGTGCGTACTCGGGGCATTAGAATGGAGAAGATCATTCCGTGGACACCACAAAGAAATGGTGTTGCAGAGCGCATGAACAGGACCATCAATGAGAGGGCTAGAAGCATGAGATTGCACGCCGGACTACCACCAACCTTCTGGGCAGATGCGGTCAGCACTGCAGTCTATTTAATCAACAGCAGGCCATCCGTCTCATTAAACTGTGAATTACCTGAGGAAGTCTGGAGCGGTAAAGAGGTCAAATTTTCTCACCTTAAGACTTTTGGTTGTCTTTCATATGTTCTTATTAATCCGGATGCTCGAAGTAAGCTTCGAGGCTAAGTCAAAGAAGTGTTAGTTCATCGAGCTACGGAGATGATGCATTTGGGTATCGTTTCGGGATGATCGAGATCGAAGATCATAAGGAGCAGGAACGTGATCTTTAATGAGAAAATGATGTACAAAGACAAGTCTAGTACAGCTTCGAAACAAGATCTGCAGAAATCGAGTTCGGTAAAATTCTGATGATTTACCGGAGGTCACGATGACATGATCAAAATATGAATGACGACGAGAGTGGGTCCGGGCACCCATTCCCATTATTCCGCAATCGGGTTCGCAGTCATTCACTACTCCAACTACCGTTCGCGAGTCGAAAGGGCCGACGTTCTCCACAGAGGTATTCTCCTACTTTAAACTATATTCTGCTGATAGATGTTGGAGAACCACAGAGTTATGAGGAAACCTCGCAAGATGAAAATTCGAGCAAGTGGGAGCTAGCCATGAAGGAGGAGATGGATTCTCTGATAGAAAATCAGACTTGGGAGCTAGCGGATCTTCCACCAGGGAAGAAGGCTTTACACAACAAGTGGGTGTATCGGGTAAAGACTGAACATGATGGCAGTAAAAGGTACAAGGCAAGACTTGTTGTTAAAGGTTTTCAGCAGAAGCATGGTATTGATTACTCCGAGATTTTCTCTCATGTGGTGAAGCTTACAACTATTAGAATGGTACTATCTATGGTGGCTACTGAAAATCTCTTCCTTGAGCAGTTAGATGTGAAGACAGCTTTTCTTCATGGAGACCTTGAAGAAGACATCTACACGCACCAACCTGAAGGGTTCGTGGTACAGGAAAGGAAAACTCAGTTCATAGATTGAAAAAGAGCTTGTATGGCCTGAAGCAAGCTCCTAGACAAAGGTACAATAAGTTTGATAAATTCATGCTCAATGCAGGGTACAACAGATGTCAGTCGATCATTGTTGTTATGTCAGGTATTTTGACAATTCATATATCATCCTATTGTTGTATGTGGATGATATGCTTATTGCAGGAGCTAGCATTGATGAGATCAATAATCTGAAGAAGCAGATGTCAAAACACTTTGCAATGAAGGATTTGGGAGCGGCAAAGCAAATCCTTAGCATGAAAATTATCAGAGACAGAGTCAAAGGTACGTTAAGACTTTCACAAGCTGAATATGTGAAAAAGGTGCTTAACAGGTTCAATATGGACAAGGCCAAACCAGTTAGCACACCTTAAGGGCTCATTTCGGACTCAAGCAAGAGCCGACTCACCCACGTCGATGAGGAACGAGACTATATGAGTAAGGTTCCTTACGCTTCAGCCTATTGGTTCACTTATGTATGCTATGGTTCGCACTGGACCGGATATTGCTCATGCAAGTGGGAGTTGTGAGCAGATACATGAGTAATCCAGAAAGGAACATCGGGAAGCCTTGAAGTGGATCTTTAGATACCTAAGAGGCTCTACGGAAACTCGCTCGTGTTTCTCAGAAAGAGCCCGGAGGTACGCGGCTATGTCGATGCTGATCTAGCCGGAGACATCGATACCGAAGGAGCACTACAGTTATATTTATACTTTCGGTGGCACTGCAGTATCATGGTGCTCCAATCTACGTAAGACAGTTTCGTTGTCTACTACGTGAGCGAGTACATAGCAAGTATCGGAGGCTGCAAAGGAGATGATATGGCTACAGGGCTTCTTAGAAGAATTGAGTAAGGAGGTTCAGAAGGGCACTCTCTACAGTGATAGTCAGAGTGCTATATTCCTTGCCAAGAATCCAGCATTTCAGTCCAGGACCAAGCATATTCAGATCAAGTATCACTTCATACGGTTACTGTTGGATGACGGACAGTTGTTGCTTGAGAAAATTCATGGAAGTGAGAACCCCGCCGATATGTCGACAAAGGGTGTTACTTCGAGAAACCGAAGCCGTGCACGGCTTCGCTGGTCTTCTAAATTGAAGACAGGGGCCTTGAGTTGCAGAGGTGGAGGATATCACGTTTGAGGAAAGATTGGTACAGCTAGCAGATGAGGCAGCCAGTGGACGGCCCAGTCAGTGTCTCAGTCTCCAAGTGGGAGAATTGTTGAAGATGGAGCCTGTTCCCGCCTCCCGCCTCTCCGCGTCGCGCTTCACGCGAAACCGCGGGAAACTTCCCGCGTGAAGCTCCCGCCCCCCTGCTTCCCGCCTCCCTGCTTCCCGCTTCTTCTCACGCGGTCCCGCTTCCTTTCCAGGCGCGAAAACGCGTTCCCGCGTGAAGCTCCTGCGTGAAGCTTCCTCTCACGGCTGATTTCGTTTCTTATAAAAGGCAAAAAAGGCTGCTGCAAACGATGAAAAACCCTCACTGTAATCCTTCAGTAAAAGGACAAAGAAAAGAAAAAGTGCCTCCTGCCTCCTTTTTCTTGGCCCACGCAGCAAGTAAAGAAAAAGGTTTTCTTTACCTTTTGTTTTCACTCTCACGTGAAAGAGAGAGGAAAGGTGAGGGGAGAGAAGGAGAAAGAGAGAGGAAAGGTGAGGGGAGAGAAGGAGAGAGAGAGAGAAAGAGCTTTCTTGTAAACGTCGAGACGCTCGACGGTGTAAATCCTCAAAGTAGTAAAATCCTCTGCAGCTCCGTGGACGTAGGCAATTTGCCGAACCACGTAAATCTCTGTGTCGTATTTTCTGGTGTAACTTTTCTCGTTCCAATTTTTCTTTATTGTCGTCGTTTTTTCATAACAACTCCTTGGATGCGTGGGTTGATGGGGGCTACACAACCTTCATGAATTCAGGACCCTATATTACACCTGCCCGCTATTTATTTATTCAATTGTTTCTTTATCATTTTGAATACTATGTGATATTCCGCAAAGTGTAAGGCACAGCTCTAAAATCAACCAAGCAAGGAAAGGGAGGCAAGGCCATAAGAAAAAAAATAATTCTATGTTATAAGCTAAGAAAATACTATGTATTCCTTCTATCCTATTCAATGTAATACATACATACATCTCCACTCTATTAAGTGCATGCAAAACGAATACATGACTAACTAAGAAAACTAAGTAAAGCTTATAGTAATTAAACAGCCATTAGGATATAATAGTAAATGTAAAACTAAGAGGAGGGGCTACATCAGATCCCTTTTGCTTCAATAGAATTCGACTTGAATTCAGGAATCTGCTTGATATCATATCAATTTAGAAGTCTCAACCACTAGGGCCAGTGAGTTAGATTTCAATTTAAAAGGATTTGCTTGCACGCGAGAGCAAGAGTTGACTTAGAATAGATTCATCATTCATTGCTTCCCTTTGTATTAGTCTAAAATCAATTATAATTGCATCATTATTTTTAAATGCACGCCATTCTAGATTGGGAGAGAATGCAAGGTGTATGAAATATTTTACAGTAATAGTAAAACGTTGTAGGGCTCTGAAACAAGGCCAATACTTTTCTTTGAATGATTGCTCAATAACTTCAACTTATTTTGCAATAGAAGGTGATCCATGACTTATGTCCAATGGTTGAGATAATGCAGTAACATATTGTCTTCTCTCCCATATATAGGTTGCATATCCAACTACATATGAATAAAGTTATTATGCAAAAACCATCAAAACAAAATTGTCACCGAACTTTAAAGTTATAACCCTTTCGAAGCATTTCATAAAGTTTTAATTTAGCCTTTTCAAAGTTAACCTCTTCTTGAAGGTTTCTAGATAAGAAGAAGACATTAGAAGAAGATGATAGATCCTGATAGGTTATATATATTCATATATACTTAGGGCCTGTTTGGGGCAACTTATTTGGTGCGGTGGCGTTTTGAAAACGCACTTGGTCTGTTTGGGTAAACTGCGCCTTGGCAGCTTATGTGTTTTCAAAATGCTAAAAACAGATTTTTCACACCGCACCATCTTGATGCGGTGGCAGCTTTCTGTTTGCAGTCTGGCTTTTTCAAAAAAATAAAAATTTGTAATAGCCACCACACCTAACTTATCAGCAGATTATTTTTAATCAGCTTATCAGCAGATTATTTTTAATCAGCTTATCACCAAATGGCCTATAAATGAGGATGTTTCACAATATTTGTTCAAATTTCAGTATAAAATAAGGAAAAAAATTTATACATTTTCATTTGGAGCCAAGTATTTTGGTTTTATCAAAGTAAACAACAATTTAGCTTACTTCACTCATCCTTTATTGTAGAAGTTTGCAATCCAATCTCTTGTCATCAAATTAAGCAGCATCATTTGCATTATTTTGTGGTTCACTTAGTAATATTTTTATATTTAATTCAGCATCGCGTTAAATCTTTTTCTCTGTATTTAGATATGAACACTAAGCAAATAGCTTAAAAATGGCTTGATCTCATTCGGGAGAAATGGAAATATTGGGGGCACCACATTATATTTTTCAATCTCCTGATCTTAAGCACCTGTTTGAATTTATAAACCCAAAAGCATAAATACAACTCTCAAATTCAAACAAAGTATATATATAAGCTATAGTTCTTTTACACTTCCACTCTTCTCTTCTACCAATTTTGCTTGTTCGTTGATTCATAACCCATAATAGAATAAGATAGTTATACATATTTAGAAGTAATCAAATCACCAATTATTCATCAAATGAAATAATCTTAACTCTTCATTTTTCACCAACCAAGTCTTCTACACACATGTAATATTTAAAGTTTTAACATATCAATTTTTTTAAAAGTTTATTAATCTTATTATTCTAAATAAATTTATTTTTAATATGTTCCTTTAAACTTGATTTGTAACTCCAAGAATGCATTAAGAGTTTACAAAAATTTCTTACTTTTAGTGGCTTAGTAAAGATGTCCACCGCTTCAACTTTAGACATTATGCACTTCAACTCCACTTATTTTTAGTAAGATATTCTCTTATATAATGATAAGGGGTGTCAATTTACATTTTTCTATTATGAAAGGCGAGATTTTTTGACAAAGCGATGACTTTTTGTCAATATGTATCTTGATTGACACCGTTTTTTAAAACAATAATTCTTTCAAAAAATTCTTTAGCCAAATAGCATGATAAACACATAAAGTTACTGCAACATATTAGCATCATAAATTGAGAGCATAATGATAGATTGCTTCTTTGATATATAAGTGAAGATTGTATTTACCATAAATAATATAAATTTGGCATCACTTTTTTTATCAATCATATGTCGACCATAATCTTTATTAATATATCCAACAATCTTTTGCTTATTGGAAAATAGTAAACTAAATTTGATTGTCCCTTTGATGTTTCAAGGTTTCTCTTCATAATTTTGAAATGAGTTATCGTTGGAGCTTTTATGTAATGACTAATTAGTCTAACTGTATAAATAATGTATGGCCTCATACAAGTTAAGTAGCATAGGCTTCTAACAAGATTTTTATTTCAAGCACTTGGTGCTTACTTTAAACCAAATAAAACCATCTTTAATTCTAAGATTTTTTTTGGCCCTTTTACTTCATATCCAAAAACTTATTCAATATAGACTTCTTCTCTAATAACTCTATTTTAAAAAGTAGGCTTCACATCCATTTGATGGATCTTCCATCAATGTTAGGCTACTAAATAAATTATTAGTTTAATGATTTAAATAAGTGCTAGAGAAAATACATCATTATAATCAATACTATATTTTTTATTCTATCTTTTAGCAAAAATATTGCTTTATATCTCTACACATCTCCTTTGATATACTTCTTCACTTTATACACCACCCATTTAATTGTTGACCTCATTTTTGATGAGGTCTTTTCTCTTCTTTCTCCTTAGTACTTAGGATCTAGCCTTAGGCTTTCTTCTTGACTATCTTAGAGAACTAGAAATGGGACCCATCACTTAGATTCAAACACTTCTTGGCTCCCCTCAAACCCCACAAGTTTGATTGTAAACCCCTAAGCCACTTGGAGGGTTAAAATCAAATGTGGAGGTTTAAAGGATGAGTTTCCTATAGGACTCTTTGGCCTTTGAATTACCCTGATTGGCCTGGTCTGGTGAAGGTTGACTTGCACACACCACACTCTCACATACATTCCAAAACCCTAAAACCACACTTATACCTGATTTGAGTTCCTGACTCATGTAGGTAACTCATATGAATGGACCTTAACCCCTAAGCCCCTGGCTAAGAGGGTTAGGAACAACATAGTGAATGTCTAAAATGAGTCCTCTCATGACTCTTGTGAGCTTAATATGGCTTCATGGCTTAACCAAAATGATTTCATTTCACTCACACTTGATCAACCTTCATTTTTCCAAAATTTCAATTTTTGACCCCCAGGACCCTAAACCCACCAAGCCTACCAAATGCCCTTAAAATTGCTCAAAATTTGCAAAATTGCCTAAATTACCCAAAATTTTTTAAAATCAATCCTAAACACTTCCCCCCACTCAAATTGATCATCCATGGCCAAATATACCAAAATTTCCAAAAATACCCCCCAATACCCTCCAAATACCCAAAATACCCTTTTAACCCAAAAATTCCAAAAATTTAGAAAATTCCCAAAAAAATTTCAGAAAATCTCAAATATTCCCAATTTCATTTTTTTCAACTACACCATAAGCCAATTTTGTCAATTTAGCCCACTTTTACCAAAACCTCCAATTTGACCTATTTTTAACCTAAATGGACCCAATGTCCCACCAAACCAACCCAATTGACCTCAATTTTGATCCAATTCAATTCTAAACTTCAATTTAATATCTCCAATACCAATTTAGACCAAACTCAAACCCAATTTCATCAGCATGTGGATCCAATTTCAATTTGAAGCTTAAAACCCAATTTTGGCCCATGACTTAAACTTAGCCCAAATTAACCCAACTCAACTCCAATTAACGCCAATTCTTTTCCTAACCTTCCTAACATCCCCATAAACAAAACACTAACATGATTTGCCCCAAATTTTGAAACCAAACTTCACCCAAACCTAACCCATACAAAAAATCCCCAATTTGGCCTAAATCCATCATGAACCCAAATGAGCCCAAATCCCAAAATCAAAGCCCAACCAAAGTTGAAAACTCTTTGTTATACTCCCATAAACATTTTTAAACTTTAATTTTACATCAAATCCAATATTAACCCAACCTTAGCCCAAGTTAGCCCAATTTGGCCCATTTTGACCCCATTACTAAACAAGCCCAAATTGAACTCATTTCAACTCCAAATGGCATCAAATCTCTTCTAAAGTTCTCATGACACATTCCTAAACCAATCCCAACATTTATTTGACACAACCCCTCACCAATTTTCATCCATCAATTTATTTCAAAACCTAAAAGCCCACTTCTTTAAACCATTTTAAAAGCTCATCCAAAATGATTTCAAAAAGCCCAAAACTTATTCCAAAGCCCACATGAAATTTCCTCTCATCATCCTTTTAATTGAAATGATCCCTAAGTTCTAAATCAATCATCAAATAAATCCAAATCAAGCCTCATGCCAATTTCCCCTAAATTCATCAAAAATCCCAAAATACATTTCCGTATAAATAAGTCAAGCCATCCCTAAGCCAAATGGAGTCCTTGGAGCCATGCACAAGCCACATGAAAGCCATGAGAGCTTTGACTTATCACCACTCCCTAAATGGAAAAAGGAGGAAGCCCTTTAATGATTCCCTTAGGAGTGATTAAACACTCCCATGTATCCCCTAATATTGCTTAAGCCTAATTGTACTTGGACTGTGACTTCACCCCACTAATCAAGCTGACCCAAGTGACTTTCTCTCTAGCCCAAACCAGCCTTGGGGAGGTGCACCTAGCCTAAACCATGACTTGACCAAATTGAACCCAAAATGACCTCTCCCCCATACCATTTAAATAAAACCTCTTTACACATGGCCAATACCCATTGCTTGCACCAAACTCAATCCCTGACCCCACTGAGTCAGATGGTGACTCGACCACGGCCGGACCACCACCGGGCAGCGGAAAACACCACACCCGCGAGCACCTATTTGATTCAAATTTCAAATTCCTCCTCGGCGAGGTGTCCCAACTCAATTGAACTCCATGGTTGTTCTTCCCTTGCCCTGAGCAGCTGATCCCAGTCTCCAATTGCCCCTAGGAAGCCCTCCAGCCACCTCTATTTAAACACCACCACCTCTCTGCCAAAATCACTCCACACTCTTCTCTTAGCATAAAGCACTTGATCCCCACTGAAATCCAGCCCTAATTCCCTCTGGCCGAGCTCAATTTCTCAGCTCAAAATCCATCCAAAAAACAAGACACTTCACCACAGTGAGCCAATCCTCAAATTGATTGACCCTACACCTTCACTAGATTAAGAGAAGAAGCTCCCCAGCAAAAGCCCCCTCTCCAGGCCAGCCATTCCTCCTATCGGCCAAGCTTTGAAATCGGGCTTGGTGGAAGTCTGGTCTAGACAATTCACCAGGGCCAGAGGCTTCATCCCTAGGCTCCTCTAGCTCCAACGAACGTGCCAAGCCCCTCTGATTAAAGCTTCACTTCTCAGAGCTAAGGTATGGAACTCCTCCTTCCCGAGAGCTTCTTTTGATTCTCCATTTTGTTTGGGTTGATTTCAATGCATGTTAGCCGTATGGATTTATAGCTCTCGTTTAGACGAACACATAGGATCAAATTTCATGTAAGTTGGTTAAGGAATGAGGGAGATATTAGGGTTTTAGTGTGGATGGCTCTCGGCACACACCAGTCGTAGACGATAAACAGGAACCGTCGGATCGCGTGTGTATCGAATAGACGGTCCAGATTGCGTCGGACGAACAGACGGAACGAGACCGCTAGACGTGTGGCTGCTGACTCAGGTGGCGGCGTCGAATAAGAGCGCGCCACGTGGCCTTTCAGAGCTGCCGAGGTTGACGCGGCGCTGAATGGGTTAAGTAGATAAATAGGATTTTTTCTATTTATTTAAATACCTGAAACTTTAAAAATGCATATCTTTGTGTAGAAAAATCACAAAAATAAAATAAAAATACCTTCTTGCTCAGTGAACAGAGGAGAACAATGTGGAAAAAGAATTAAGTTAATTTGATGAGTATTTTATTTTTAATTAATTATCTACTTATTTCAGTGTTTTAATTCTCCACTCACACACACAATTCACCATGGCATGAGACCATAGGGCTTTTATAGCTTCTGTTCTTGAGAACATTCTTTGAATTTTCCAAGGTTAGAGACCATCTCTATGGCAAGTTATTGATTTTTCAAATTTAAGTGTCTATTTTGGTATTTTAATTCCAATAATAAGCATGTTACTTAGAAAATTCTAGAAAAATTTAGGAAGGTATCTTATAACCAGAGGACTTTAGGAAAATTTTGGTTTGGTTAGATTCCTCAAGAATAACCCTAATTGGCCTAAACATTCAAAACTGAATTTTAATTAAATAGGGCTAACCATACATCAAAATCACTTGAAAAAAACTCTCCACTAACCTTCAGGTTCAGACGAGTCCCACATAAAAATTTGAAATTAATTGGAAATGATTTAACCCACTAAATGGATTAATTAAGTCACATAACCAAAATTAAACTTTAACAATTCACAACTCCCAAAATACATCTAAAAAATTCTCCAAATTGTTTTTGGGACTTCTCTGATATCAGAGGAGTCTAAGAAAATTAAAATTGGAATTTTCTAAAAATTTTCATTTTTTCACCATATTTTAATATTTTAATAATTAAAAAATAATAAAAATCACAAAAATATTAAAAATCATAAAAATGTCACATTTTGCCTCTTAATCACTTAGGAACAAACCAAATATTTTTCTCAAGTCTATAGGTTGAGATATGGAATTTTTAAAGGCTTAAAACAATTTTTAATGTTAAAAATGAATTTCCCCACATTTTCACTAAATTAATTCTAGTAAATCAAAGAAAAATTAGAAAAATATAAAATTTGCTTCTCTGTACTCCTTGAGGTCAGAGAGACTTAAGAAAAATATAAAATTCATTTTCAACCGAAATTTATTTTATAATTAATTAACACTCCAAAACTCAAATTAATTATAATAAATAAAATATAATTCAAAAAATCAACAAAAGTAGTCCAAATGGTCCTCTGGTCATGTTGTTGAATTTTTATTGAAAACTTATATTTTTCAAAAAAATAAATATATAAATTAAATTAAATTCAGAAAAATCACATTTTCTCCTCTAATGTCTATATTGACATGTGAGTGAATTGACATAAAAATTTTAAGTTCATTTGAGCTTAATTTGATGAGTTATGAAATAAGCATGCTTAAAAGGACATAAAGGTAATTAAAGAATTTTAACCTTAATTAATATTTAGGTTTAATCAAGGGTTGTGTAAAATATCTGATTTTAAAATTTTCATTAAATGATTGAAACCAAGGAAATTAAGGGGTAGAAACCCATTAATCATCTTGAAAATATTTAGAGTAAATTTTAATTAATTAAACAATTTGAATTTTGGAAGAATAAGTTAAAGTTTGGATTATTAAGATTACGGGTATGATTTAAGAAGATATCATTTAAAATCCCTAAATGAATCACTTTAATAATACTCAACTCTTAATCAAACTAAAAAATGATAATTAAAATTAATAATTAAATAATTAAAAGGAAAATAAACCTTAATTAAATTAAAAGCTTAAGACATTAAGTGATTTGATAATCAAATTGAAATAAATTTAAGACATTAAAATTAATTTGAAATCACTTTAAAAAAAAACAAATCTAAAACAAATTTGAAACATTAAAGAAAATCAACCTTAAGACAATTTATAATTAAAAACATAAAAAATCAAACCAATTAAAATTGACCTAAAGTGTTACAATTAAGTTAAATTAAATTTAAATCATTAAAATTTTAATAATCTAAACACCTCTTTCAAATCAAACAATTTAAAACACTTAAGAGAAAATCAACTTGAATTTTGAAACGAAATTAAATCATCCTAAATCATCAATTCAGCTTTAATCAAAGTGGTTAAATTCTTTAACAAACTGATTTGCCTCCTAAAGGCTTTCATTATTATAACTCTTAAATGGAGCATTAAATGAAATGTCACTTTACTCATCGGATAACCAAATGTCCAAGTTCACTGAGCAAGAGACAGAACTCAACTAAACTTTGGATGATTAATTCACCAATACAATAAAACTCATTTGGACTCAAAATAATCCCAAAAATATTGAAAAGATGTTTAGGACTCATCCTAAATACTTCCTCAATATGATGGGGAGTTTTATAAGAGCAATCGAACTTAATTGTTCTTTGGTGAAGAAAATCATCCACAAAAACAAAAGAACCTAGACGTCATAGGGATTAACTAGCAAGAAGATTAGGATTTTGGTAGACAACCATAACCTTTCCCTTAGCTTTACCTAGGTACTTGTTGCAATTATAGAAATGCCTTTACATGTGTTTTAAGTGCAGCTTGGAAATGACGAGAAGACCCTCCAAGTACGCTTTTATTTCATTGCAATTTATTTACTTACCTGCACTGCACTTTACTTTTCTTGCATGTTAAACAAGATTGACACCCTGCATGAAAACTGAAACCTTTAGGATAGCCACAAAAATGAAACCCAAATCTAAATTAAAATTCACAACAAGATAAAATTCACCGTCACAACATTCAAAATATAAAACAACTCAAAATTTAATCACAAACAGAACAACAAAACTACAACTATAACTAAATTAAAATGTCTTGTTGGATGATCGGGAATACCTCAGATGATGTAACCTACGTGTTGCTAATCGAGATTTCCGGAGTCTAAATGAAAGTGTGGAACTCATTCGGTTTAGTTTAGCAAATTCATTTGGACTAAGTGAATCCGATAAAAATAACGGTCTTTGGAATGATGGAACCGTGGGATCTTAACCTAGTGTTGTTATAATCAACTTTAAGATTCCCCTAATAAAACGTTAAAAATACTTGAACCTTAAAACTCTTCTAAAACAAAACACTTCTCTCATCTCTTGATTTTTTCACTTTCCAAAATTAAACCTCTGCAACGACAATGAGCTTGGAGCATAGTGGGCAGCAAGACCATCGTCGTCAGCAAAACTGGAATCTACATCAGCAAAACCATCCTTAGAAATAAATAACCAAACCATAGGATTTCGATGTATTTTGCCTAGTACAAAATAAATCTTCAACCTTTTCGTTAGGCACTTGCATAATCATCTTATGCAAATTAAGCCCTAACTGATCTTAGGACTCCGAGATAGTCGTTTGGTACGACACAAACCCTCACATCTTCGAGACTATTTGTGTGATTATATCATACAAATATAAGTCCTAATTAACTAAAATTGGCAAGATTACAACATTAAATAAATTTTTAAATTGAAGCCAAACAATAGGATAGTTTGGGAAGTTGCCAAGATTCTTCTTGGATCCTCAACTTCTCCTACTTCTCTTACTTTGGACTCCTGAAAATAAATTGTTCCAAATTTGATCCAATTCGTTTTGAAATTCCAAAATTCAATCATTTGAAAACCTTAAACTTTGAAATTCTTGAGAGCAAAATCACTTATCATTATCGAGAGTTTTCTTAAGTGATTCCTGTCATTTAAGATGTAATTAATTATAGGGGCTTGCCCTTATAGAGAACTTTAAGAACCTGGGTAATATAAACCTCGCTTAATTCATTTATATTAAACAGGGGAACTTGTCGGCTTATAAAATTGGTTCGCAGGCCAAACGGATGTCACAAATCTTCTAGTTTATTTAATCGAGCCCCATCATCAAGCAGTGTGTTTATTCTTCGGGATAGATACGCGGTTTGTGATACGGTGCTCGTTTATAGGGTTGTAAACGAGCCGAGCTTGAGCGAGCTCAGGCTAGGCTCGTGTTCGGCTCGTTCAAAATTAGCTCGGCTCGAAATCAGCTCGTGTTCGAAATGGCTCGTGAAAGGTGTGTTCGTGTTCGGCTCGAATTAAATATTCTTGTTCGTGTTCGGCTCGTGTTCGGCTCCAAATTGGCTCGTTAAAATTAATTGGAAAAAATATATGTCTAGCGCCGGATTCGAATCTGGACCAAATGAATAGAAACAAGAAGCATAAACACGATACCACACAAGCAATTATGATTTAAACTTAAATATAAATATATATAATATATTAATATATAAATAACATATATAATAAATTATTATATAAATAATTATATGATTATTTTTTTTAGTTCGAGCCAATTCGAGCCGAACACGAGCGAACAAACAGTTGTTCGTGTTCGGCTCGTTTACATTTCGAGCTTAAAAATTTGTTCGTGTTCGGCTCGTTAGGCTTAACGAACGAGCAGAACACGAGCTACTTAACGAGCCGAACACGAGCTGTTCGCGAACAACGAGCCAAATTGCCAGCCCTACTCGTTTATATAAACTATTTGGGATGTGAGATCGGTTTGATTTCATATCTTAAAATTTTCAAACTTAAAATTATGTTCAAATTCAAATGCTACTTTTCAAATTATATATAAATTTAAATTTAAAATTTAAAATTCGCCGACAACTTCTGTAGGCGACCCCTTTTAAAATACAACACACAAACCTAAAAATATGACGACATTAACTCTAATTGTCTTGCTTCCTTTTGGAAGCGTAGTGAGCCTTCATATATCATTTTTTTTATAAATGTTTTAATTTTATCATCCATAACATTTACCCATTTCTTATTTTCTTTACACTTCTTTTTGTTAGCCTAGAGGTTTCAAACTTACCAAAAGGACAAAAAAAGTAATGCCATGTTGGTTATTTATTACCTCATAAATATCATATACACTTTTAAAATAGGATGACTTCTTTTCTGAATTTTCACTTAAATGTGCTGTTACTATTTATCCTTCATAAGTTCTTGCCGATGATGAGCTCTTGTAATTTTTCTCTTACAATTTTATTGATTCTTGGTTTCACATTATCTTCTTCTTCTTCTTCTTCTTCTTCTTCTTCTTCTTCAAGAGAAAGGAATAAAATTTTATTCATTTTTTGTGTTCTTCAATCTCAAAGGTTTTTTCATCAAACTCTATATCATGACTAACGAGAGTTTTGTTATTAATTAAATTTTAGAGTATATAGCTTTTAAAACTTGATTCATAGCCAATGAATACATACATTTCACTTTTATCATAAACCTTTGTTACTTTAACATATAGAATAAAAATTAATGTGATGCTTCCATAAAATTTAAGATGAGAGATTCTTAATTTTCTTTCACTTTGTGATTTATGAGGGGTATTTTAAAATATAGTTCTTGTAAATGAGTGATTATTAATTAAATTACACACTCGACCACTTCAACTCAAAATTTTTTGGGCATTCTCCTACTTTTGAGCATGCTTTAAGCATGTTGAGATTTGCTTGATTCTTTCTCTCTATCACTCTATTTTGCTAGAGGGTTCTCGGCAGTATTAAAAGACTACAAATTTTATGATATTCCTTTGCAATAAATTTGAAATTAATTGGATATAAACTCTCCTCCTCGATCAAATCTAATGCCCTTGATATTAAGGACACATTCATTCTCAACAAGAGTTTTATTAAAAATTTTAAAGGGCTTTAGTTTTTTTCTTTTTTAATATACACATGTTTAATAAAATAAAAATTATAATCTCACCAAAAAATATTGATTTAATAAAATTATAAGCGTGTGTTAGCTGTAGTGGTTTTGTGGCTCTCATTTGAATTTTTTTTTTTTTTGAGATTTCATTCCAAGTAAACATCCTTTGTAAGGTTGATTAGGTTGATTGATGCAAGATAAGTTTCTCACCATCTTTTTTTTAATGGAAGTTCCAGACTACTGAACTGAATATCCAGATCACATGTATCATAACCACATGATGAATTGTGATAACAAGCTTTACATTCTCTACAACATCTCAATGAATATCTTATATATATATATATATATATATATATATATATATATATATATATATATATATATATATATATATATATATATATAGGCGTCTAGGGCACCTCTGCTCTGGCATCCATGACAATTTTGAGGCGTCTTTCTCTTCATCTTCTACGCGCGGGTGAGAGCTTTCCGTTTCCCTTCTCTCCTTCTCTCTTTACACTTCTCTCTTCCTCCTCCTATCCTTCTCTATGGCAACAAACTATGCGAAGGCGGTTATGGGTGTCTCGGTGCCCAGTACCAACCGCTCCTATTTCTTTCCGCAAGCTTTCCATGATGCGCTCGAGTTAGGTGGTGACTACACCTTCATAAAAAAGCTTGGTAAAAAGAACGGTAAACCCACATTGTTTCTCTCTGATGAAGAAACTAATATCCTTGCATCCTCCTGCCGTTTCTTTATGGTGGGAAAATTTTTATATGGTCACCCGAAGTTGGATCTTAAACACAAGGAGTTTGATTCTTTGAAACTTTCTGGTCACTGGAAAAGCAGGCTCTTAGCACATTCTTATACAACTATCCATTGATATTGATTACACAAGCGTTTTCTCTTGAAAGGTTATGAAAATTGACAATAGGTTCATGAACATACTCAAATGGACAGTACACATCAATCCCAAATCCGAATCCCTTATAATCCCTATATGGATTAAATTTCCTGTTATCAAACCTCATCTGTTCAATTAAGATTAGGACATTTCTTGGAGATTTGGCTCATAAAAAATTTATCCTAGAGTCCTCTGGTCACAGAAACCTATCATGATTTTCTTGGATTTTTCTAACCAATATGCTAATTATCGTGATTAATTTACTAAAACAAATGCAAAAACTTGAATAATAGAGATCTCTTCATAGAGGTCCCCTCTGACTTAGAAAAATCAGAGGAGATCCCCCATGACAGAGGCTACAAATGACCCTAAAGACATGTCATGGTGAAATTTCTGCATGCATGGAGAATTAAAATACTCCAGACAGTATTTAATTAATTAAAAATAAAATATGCATCAAATAAATTCCAAACTATTTACACATTGTTGTCCTCTGTTCACTGAGCAAGAGGGTATTTTTTCTTTTATTTTTATTTTTTTTCTACACCAAGTTATGGATTTTTAAAGTTTAACTGATTTAAATAATTCAAAAAATCAAGATTTTTCTACTTAACCACTTCATCCTCGGCGGCGTCGAAGTGGCCACACAGCGCTAAGGGATTAGCCAACGCGGTTTGGTTTGGCGATGCATTCACGGACCGTCCTTCCATCCAACTCCACCAGAGCCCTCCATTCACGAACCGCACGATCCAACGGCTGCCCAGCTTCGTCCCAACTAGTCTGAATCTGCAACCGTCCATACTAAAACCCTAATTTCTTAACTTAGACTCAACCAAATCACCTCAGATTTGATCATATAGACTCGTCTAAGCATGTAAAACAAATCCATACTGCTAATCATGGTTTAAATTAACCCTAATTACATGGAGAATTCAGAAAAGCTTGGTAAGAAGAAGAGTTCAATACCTTGGCTCTGAGAAATGAAGCTTCAATCAGAGATGCTCTACACCTTCGTGGGGGTCCCAAGAGCTCAGGGATGAAGCCCCTTGCCTTGATGAATTTCCTAGGTATGAAAGTGACCAGGCCTGCTTTGAAGCTTTGGTGGAAGCCCCTGCTAGAGTGGCCTGGAGATGGGGCTTTCTGTGGGGAACTCCTTCTCTTTTAGTGGGGATGGTGTGGGTGAGTTTAATTTGACTTTGGTGGAGCTTTAATAGATGTCCTGTTTCTGGCCTGAGATTGGATCCCAAAATTGAGCTGAGTCAGTGAGCTTCAGGTCAGGAATGCAGTGGGAATTAAGTTCTCTGTGCTATGTGGAGGATTTGGAGTGATTTTGGCAGAGTTTTGTTAAGGTCTGGTTTAGCCAAACTTTTGGTCATGAAGGGTGGTGGTTTAAATAATCATGGCTGGGGTGGCTTCCAGAGTTTCAATTCAGGTGCAATGAACTGCTTAGATGGTGTGCTAAAGAGCTGAGATGGTTAATGTTGACCTCATTTTTGATGAGGTCTTCTCTTCTTCTCTTTAGTACTTAGGATCTAGCCTTAGGCTTTTCCTTTCGACTATCTTAGAGGATTAGAATTGGGACCCACCACCTAGAATTTCAAACCACTTCTTAACTCCCCGCAAACTCCACAAACTCGACTGTAGACCCCTAATCACCTAGAGGGTTGAAATCAAGTGTGGAAGTTTAAAGGATGAGTTCCTATAGGACTCTTTGGCCTTAGGACTGCCCTGGGTGGCCTGGTCTGGTGAGGGGCTGACTTACACACACACTACACTTACACACACACTACACTTACACACACACTACACTCATACACTACACTTCCATACACCTCCTAAAACCACACCTATACCTAACTTGACCTCCTGACTCATGTAAGTGATTCACATGGATGGTCCTTAACCCCTAAGCCCTTGCGCAAGAGGTTAGGAACAACATAGTGAATGCCTCAAATGAGTCCCTTCATGGCTCATATGGGCTTGATGTGGCTTCATGGCTCAACCAAAATGATTTTATTCCACTTATATTCACCCAATCTTCAATTTTCCAAATTTTCGATTTTCGACCCCGGGACCCTACACCCGCCAACCTACCCAAAGCCCTGAATAGCCCAAATTTCTCAAAAATTTCCAAATCACCCAAAATTCTCCAAAATCATTCCCAAACATTTCCACATCACTCAAATTGATCATCCATAACCAAAATACCAAAATTTCCAAAAATACCCCCCAATACCCTTCAAATACCCAAAATACTCCTCTTAGCCAAAAAATCCAAAAATTCAGAAAATTCCCAGAAAATTCCAGAAAATCCCAAATATTCCCAATTTCATTTTGTTAAACTACACCATGGGCCAATTTTGCCAATTTACCCCACTTTTATCAAAACCCCAATTCGACCCATTTTAACCCAAAGTGAACCCAATGTCAAACCTAACCCACCCAATTGACCCAAATTCTGGTCCAATTCAATTCTAAACTTCAATTTAACATCCCCAACACCAATCTAGACCCAATCCAAGCCCAAGTTGATTGGCATTGGGATCCAATTTCACTTTTGGCCTTAAAGCCCAATTTGGACCCATGACCCAAACTTAGCCCAAACTCACCCAATTCAACTCCAATTAACCCCAAATCTTTTCTAAACCCTCCTTGACATCCCCATAAACAAAACACTAACATGATTTGCCCAAAATTTAGACCCAAACCCCACTCAAATTCAACCCAAAATCAAAAAGCCCAATTTCGACCTAAACCTAAACCTAGCCCAAATAGACCCAAACCTCAAAATCAAAACCCAACCAAAGCCAAAACCTCTTTGAAACACTCCCATAAACATTTCTCAACATTTATTTTACATCAATTTCAACCCTAGCCCAACATTGGCCCAAGTTAGCCCAATTTGACCTACATTGGCCCATTTACCAAATAAACTCAAATTCAACCCAATTCAAACCCAAACCACCTTAAATCTATTTCAAATTACTCATGAAACATCCTTAAACCAAAGCCAACAACTATTTGGCCCAAGCCTGTACTAAAATTCCATCCTAAAATCCATTTTAAAATTCAAAAGCCCACTTCCCTTAAACCATTTAAAAGCCCATCTAAAACCATTTCAATGAGCCCAAAATCTATCCTAAAGCCCACATGACATTTCCATTTGCCATCCATTTAATCAAAGCCATTCCCTAAGTTATAATCCCATCATCAAATAATTCCAAATCAAGCCTCATGCCAAATCACCCCTAAATACCAAAATTTCTCTTAAATCCATTACCATGAAATCGACTTCGACTTTTCCCAAGCCAAAGGTGAGCCATGAAGCCATGCATGAGCCACATGGAAGCCATGAGAGCCTCTTTACATGTCACCATGCCATTTTGGGCAAAAGGAGGAGACTCTTTCCTTAATTCCTAAAGGTGATTAACCACTCCTATGATTCCACTAAATCTTGCTTAAGCTTAATCGTACTTGGATGGTGACCATTCCCCACCGATTAAGCCGACCTAAATCACTTTCTATTCAACCTAAACAAAGCCTTGGGTGGTGCACCTAGCCCAAATGGAGGGGTTGACCAATTTGAGCCAAAATAAGCCCTCTCCCATTCCATTCTAATCCAAGCCTTTTACACATGGCATTTGCCAATCGCTCGCACCAAGTCCCAGCCCCGACCCACCTGACTCCGAGGGTGACCCATGCTCGGCCGGCCGGCCACCCGACCGCCGGAAAACACCATGCCCGAAACCTCGGGAGAAGCCAAGCTTTGAAATTCCATCCCGCCGAGCCGCCCCACTCCAAATGGCCACCATGGCTGTTCTTCACATGCCAAGAGCAGCCGATCCCAGCCCTCAACTCCCTCCGGGAGAGCCTCCACCATGCCTATTTAAACCCCTCACCCTCTCGGCCAAAGGAAGTGCTGAACCTAACCTTAAGGAAACTCGCCAAAATCACTCCGCATCACTCTCCACACATAGAGCACTTGATCCCCACCGAATTCCAGCCTCAATTCCCTCCAAGCTCGAGCTCAATTTCGAGCTCAAACTTTAGCCCAAAAACCAGGACACTTCTTCACAGTGAGTCAATTCCCAAATCGATTGGTCCTACACCTTCACCGGACCAAGAGGAGAAGTTTCCCACCGAAAGCCCCATCTCCAGTGCCACCCAGTTGCTCCAGCTCTCCAAGCTTTGTGATCGGTCGTGGTCGAAGTCCAACCTGGACAATTCATCGACCAGGAGACTTCATCCGGAGCTTACCAGGATCCAATCGAAGGTGCAACAACTCCTCGCATCGAAGCTTCACTTCTCCGAGCAAAGGTATGGACACCCTCTTCTTCCCGAGCTTCCGGAGATTCTCATTTTAATTCGAGTCAATTTAAATGCATGTTTACCGTATGGATGTGTTCGTCTCTTCAAAACGAATCCATAGAGCATAAGAACACGAAAATCCGTCGAGAATCGAGCGAGAAATTAGGGTTAGAAGGTCGACGGCCATGGGTGCACACCGGCCGTAGACGATGACCGGGAGCCGTTGGATCGCGCGTGTATCGAGCGGACGGCTCGGATCGCGCCGGACCGTGGAATGTTACGTGAACCGCGGGTCCCGGACGGCCGACTCGGATGGCGGCGCCCAATCACGACGCGACACGTACCCCTTCGGAGTCGCCGATGTTCTCACTGGCGCCGCGTGGATAAGTAGATAAATAGGGTATTTAATGTATTTATTAAATATCGAAACTTCAAAAATTCATAACTTTGTGTAGGAAAATCACAAAAATAAAATAAAAATACCCTCTCGCTCAGCTGAACGAGAGAGAATAATGTGGAAAAGAAATTAATTAATTTTGTCCAAGTATTTTATTTTTAATAAATTATTTACTCTCTGCATACATTTAATTCTCCATGCATGTAATACAATTCACCATGGCATGAGACCATAGGGCTTTGAAGCTCTCGAACTTGGGAACATTCCCTGAATTTTCCAAGGTCGAGGCCATCTCTCGTGAAAAGTTATCGATTTTTCAAATACATGTGGCCGTTTTGAGTATTTTAATTCCAATAAATAGCATGTTGTGAAATAAATTCTAGAAAAATTTGGTGATGTTCTTTATGACCGAGAGAACCCTAGGAAAAATAGGACTTGAGTTAATTCACTCGTATTAACCCTAATCGGCTTAAACACCCAAAATAGACCCCTAATTAATTAGAGCTAACCATACATCAAATTGACTTGAAATCAATTCTCCACTGACCTTTAGGATCAGAGGAACCCACCATAAAAATTTCAAGTCAATTGGACTTCAGTTAGCCCTATTAATTGGGTTGATTAAGCTCACTTAGTCATTTTAAACTTTAAAAATTCATAACTTTCAAAATATCTTTCAAAAATTCACCAAATTGGTTTTGGAGCCTCTCTGATATCAGGGGAATTTAAGAAAATTAAAATTTTAATTTTCTAAAAAAGTTGATTTTTAATATTATTTTAATATTTTTAATAATTAAAAAATAATAAAAATCACAAAAATAATAAAATTCACCAAAATGTCACATTTTGAATTTCAATCACTTAGGAACAAACCCCATATTTTTCTTAGGCCTATTTGGTGAGATATTAATTTTTAAAGCTCTAGGGTAATTTTAAAATTAAAAAAATGTATTTTCTAGCATTTTCACTAAAATAATTATAATAAATCATAGAAAAATCAGAAAAATTGCAAAATTTGCTTCTCTGATTTCCTTGATATCAGAGAGATTTTTGAAAAACATAAAATTCATTTTTTCAACATTTATTTTATTTTTAAATTAATTAATACTCCAGAACTTAAAATAATTCTAATAAATAAAATATAATTCAAAAAATCACAAAAATTGGTCTACGTGGTCCTCTGGTCATTAAGAATGTCCCATAATTTTCTTAAGGACAGAAACCTTCCCTTGGTCATGTTATTAAATTTTCCTTGGAAATCTCTATTTTCTACCAAAAATAATTATATAAATAAATTAAATACAGAAAAATCACATTTTCTCCTCTAATGTCTTTATTGACATATGAGTGAAGTAACATAAAAATTTCAAGTTTATTTGAGCTCAATTTAGTGAGTTATGAAATTATTAGGCTTGAAGGGCAAAATGGTAATTAAAATCTTAACCCCTTTAATTAAGACTTTAGGCTTAATAAAACTAACAAGTAAAATATTTGATCCTAATCTGATTGGGATGATTGAAATTTAATAATTGAAGGGTAGAAACCCATTAAACAATTTAAAATAATTGAAATAAACCTTAATTAAATAGTTGATTAAATTTGGAAGAATAATAAAATTGGAATTATTAAAATAGGGATATTATTAGGAGGAGATTTATTCTTTAATTTAAATATCCCTAAGTTAATCATCCCAATAATATTTAATTCCTAATTAAAATGATAATCCAAGTTTAAGATTTAAAATGCTAAAAGACTTAATCATTAAATTAAATTAAAGTTAAATTATTTAAAACAAACTCCTTTAAAATTAAAAATTAAATTAAAAATTAAGAATTAAATTAAACTAAATTAAATTAAATTAAATTAAATTAAATCATATTATATTAAATTAAATTAAATTAAATTAAATTATATTATATTAAATTAAATTAAATTAAATTAAATTAAATTAAATTAAATTAAATTAAATTAAGTTAAATTAAACTAAATTAAATTAAATTAAATTAAATTAAATCATATTACATTAAATTAACTTAAGTTAAATTAATTTAAATTAAACCACATTAAATTAAATTAAGTTAAATTAAATTAAATTAAAATTAAATATAAAGACATGAAGACTTCAAAAATAAATCTAAAATAACTTGAACACTATTCCAAACTTAAATCATTAATTTAACTTAAATTCGAATCACAAATCATTAAATATCATTTTGCCTCTTAGGAGCTTTTACTATTATAACTCCTAAATGGAATATCAAGTGAAATGACACTTCACTCATAAGGATATTCAAACATCCTAATTCACCGAGCAAGAAATAAAACTTAACTCAAACACCCTGGATGATTAATTCACTTGAACAATAGAATTCATTTGGACTTAGGACAATTCCGAAATATTGAAAAGATGTTTAAGATTCGTCTTAAACACTTCCTCAATATGATGGAATGTCCTTAAGAACAAATTGAGCTTAGTTGTTCTTCGGTGAAGAAAACCATCCTTAAAACTAAAATCAAGACCTAAACGTCATAGAGACGACTAGCCATAGGATTAGAATTTGGTAAAACCATAACCTTTCCCTTAGCTTTACCTAGGAACTTACTTTAAATGTTTAAATATTCTAACTGTGTTTTAAGTGCAGCTTGGGATGACGGGAAGACCCTCCAGGTACGCTTTTATTTTATTGCGATTTACTCTATTACAACTTATTTAATCGCATCGCACTTACTTTTCTTGCATGATAAACAACAGTTGCATGAAAACCTACACCTTTAGGACATAAACCAAAACTAAAACCCATAACTAAATTAAAAGACACTACAAGATAAAATTCATCGCCACAACATTCAAAATATAAAGCAACTCAAAATTTAATCACAAACGAACACAAAACTACAAATACAACTAAATTAAAACGTCTCGTTGGATGATCTGGAATACCTCGGATGATGTAACCTACGTGTTGCTAACTGGATTTCCCACGGTCTAAATGAAAGTGTGGAACTCATTCAGTTGAGTTTAGCAAATTCATCTGGACTAAGTGAATCCGATAAAAATAATGATGCCGGAAGGATGGAACCGTGGGATCTTAACCGGTGTTGTTATAATCAACTTTAAGATTTGTTTTAATTAAAACACAAAGAACACTTGGAAATTAAGACTTCTCTAAACCAAAACACTTTTCTCATCCCCCGATTTATGATTTCTAAAACTAAACCTCCGCAACAACAATGAGCTCGGAGCATGGTGGGCAAGCACGGCCATCGTCGTCAAGAAAACTTCGAATCTACTTCAACGAAAACTTTCCTAGAATTAAACAACAAAGCCATAGGACTTCGAGGTAGTTTGCCTAGTGCAACATAAATCCTCAACTCTTCGTTAGGCATTTGCATTGCAAATTAAGCCCTAACTGGTCTTAGGATTCCGAGGTAGTCGTCCGATACGACATAAACCCTCATATCTTCCAGGCTATTTGTATGATTCTATCATATAAATATAAGCCCTAATTAATTAAAATTGGCAAGATTAAAACATTAAATAAACATTAGGACTTTCATAAATCCAAGCCAAACAATAGGATAGTCGGGAGATTATCGAAGTTCACTTCGAATCCGTAATTTCTCCTACTTTTCTTCCTTTGAATTCCCAAAATAAAATGTTCCAAACTTGATCCATTCCCTATCGAGATTCAAAAATTCAATCCTTTGAAAACTTAAACTTTGAAATTCTTGAGAGCGAATTATTGATTATTATCGAGAGTTTTCTTAGGTGATTCCCGTCACTTAAGATGTAATTAACTATAGGGGCTTGCCCTTATAGGGAATTTTAAAGAACCTGAGTAATATAAACCCTGTTTAATGTTTTCATATTAGGCGTGGGAATTTGTCGGCTTATAAAATTGGTTCGCGGACCAAACGGATGTCACAAATCTTCTAGTTTATTTAACCGAGCCCCATCATCAAGCAGTGTGTCTATCCTTAGGGATAGATACACGGTTTGTGATGCGGCGCTCGTTTATATAAACTATTTGGGATGTGAGATCGGTTTGATTTCATATCTTAAATTCTTCAAATTTAAAATTATTTTCAAAATCAAATACTACTTTCTAAATTATATTTATATTTAAATTAAATTTAAAATTCGCCGACAACTTCTGTAGGCGATCCCCTTTTCAAATAAAACACATAACCTAAAAATATGCCGACAGTTAATCAAAGCTGAGCTGGCCATAAGGTGGAGTTTGTGTTTGGCTAGGTGTAAGGTGGTTCTCTGTTTTAGGGTGCTTAGGTGACTAGGCCGACCGGCAAGGGCAAGGGAGGGTGTTTGATGGTTAGGTGAGCCAGTGGACAGGCCTTAATGTTGATTAATTGGGTTATGATGGCTTTGGGTAAGAGATCTCCCAAGGTTTAGTCATTTTGAAAAGGGAATCCCCAAAATTAGGGGACCCTTGGTCCATGTCCTTATTGGGTTGGGCTAAGGGCATCTTGGTCAATCCTTAGGGTGCTAAATCTGGCTATGGTGAGCTTGGTTTGGTCAATTTTTGCTATATTTGGTCAATTTGGCTCATAGGTTCAATTTTGGGTCACATGGGACAATATTAGGTTAGCTTGGGTTTGACCTTGATTTGAGCCTAATTTATTGAGCAATATGGTTGTTGACCTCATTTTTGATGAGGTCTTCTCTCCTTCTTTTTAGTACTTAGGATCTAGCCTTAGGCTTTTCCTTTGACTATCTTAGAGGATTAGAATCGGGACCCACCACTTAGAAATTCAAACCACTTCTTAACTCCCTGCAAACTCCACAAACTTGATTGTAGACCCCTAATCATCTAGCAGGGTTGAAATCAAATGTTGAAGTTTAAAGGATGAGTGCCATGAGACTCTTTGGCCTTAGGATCGCCTCAGGTGACCTGGTGCAGTGAAGGGGCTGACTTACACTCACACTATACTTATAGACTACACTTTCACACACACCCCTAAAACCACACCCATACCCAACTTGACCTTCGACTCATGAAGGTGATTCACTCGGATGGTCCTTAACCCCTAAGCCCTTGGCTAAGAGGGTTAGGAACAACATAGTGAATGCCTCAAATGAATCCTCTCATGGCTCATATAGGCTTAATATGGCTTCATGGCTCAACCAAAATGATTTCATTTCACTTATATTTACCCAATCTTCAATTTTCCAAATTTTCAATTTTGACCCCCGGGACCCCAGACCCGCCTAGCCTACCCAAAACCCTTGAAATTACCCAAATTTTCCAAAATCTCCAAATCACCCAAAAATCCTCAAGACCAATCCCAAACATTCCCACATCACTCAAATTGATCATTCATAGCTAAAAATACCAAAAATTCCAAAAATACCTCCCAATACCCTCCAAATACCCAAAATGCCCCTCTTGACACAAAAATCCAAAAAAATTCAGAAAATTCCCAGAAAATTCCAGAAAATCCCAAAAATTCAAAACCTTCTTTCATGTAAATGACCAAGCTTTGTCCCAAGCCACATGGAGCCATGCAAGCCATTGCAAAGCCATGAGGATCTCTAAGTTGTCAACCCTCCTTAAATGGTAAAAGGAGGAGGTCCTTTAAGCACCTCCTAAAAGTCATTAACCTTAAACATGTTTCACCTTAACCCAAATTTAATCCAAATATATTTGGATAAGGACTTCTCCATGCCAAACCAGCTGATTCCTTTAACTCCCCACAACACCCAAAGCCACCTTGAAGGGTGAACCAAGCCCAAAAGGTAGACTTGACCAAATCAAGCCAAAATTGGCCTTCCCCCAGTGCCATTTTAATCCAAGCCTTTGACACATGGCAAAGCTCAATCGCCTACACAAAACCCCAGCCCCGACCCACCTGAACTTGAGGGTGACCCATGCCTGCCGGCCAGCCGCCTGGATCGCCGGAAAACACCATGGCCGAGACCTTGGGAGGAGCCAAATTTTGGAATTCCACCTTGCTGAGCTGCCCCAAGTCCAGTGGCCACCATGGCTGTTCTTCTCTTGCATGGAGCAGCTGATCCCCAGCCTTAAGCCCCCCTGGGAGGCCCTCCACCCTCTCCTATTTAAACCCCATCCCCTCTCGGCCATGAGAGGTGTTGAAACAAACCTTAAGGAAACTCTGCCAAAATTGTTCCAGACTACTCCCCACACATAGAGAGCTTGATCCCCACTGAAATTCCCCTGCCATTTCCTCTATGTGAGCTCAATTTCAGAGTTGAAATCCAAGCCCAAAACCAGGACACTTCTCCACAGTGAGCCAATCCCCAAATTGATTGGTCCTACACCTTCACCAGACCAAGAGAAGGAGTTTACCAAGCAAAGCCCCTTCTCCGAGCCACCCACTCGTTCCAGACTCCAAGCTTTGTATTCGACTGTGGTCGAAATCATACTTGGACAATTCACCAGGCCAAGGGACTTCATCTGGAGCTTGCTTGGACCCAATCGAAGGTGACACAACCCTCAAATTGAATCTTCACTTCTCTGAGCAAAGGTATGGACTCATTCTTCTTCCCAAGCTTACAGAGATTCTCCATTTAATTTGAGTCAATTAAAATACATGTTTACCGTATGGATGTGTTCGTCTCTTCAAGACGAATCCATAGAGCATAAGAACACAAAAATCCGTTGAGAATCGAGTGAGAAATTAGGGTTAGAAGGATGACGGTCACGGGTTCACACCAGTCGTAGACGATGACCAAGAGCCGTCGGATTGCGCGTGTATCGAGCGGACGGCCAGGATCGCGCCGGACGGAGCAACGGGACATGAACCGCGGGCCGCGTGGCATCCCAGTCAGATGGCGGCGCCGAATCAGGAGACGACGCGTGGAGCTTCGGAGCTGCCGAGGTTGACGCGGCGCCGCGTGGATAAGTAGATAAATAGGCTATTTTCTATTTATTTAATTCCCAGAACTTGGAAAATTCATAACTTTGTGTAGGAAACTCCTAAAAATAAAATAAAAACATCCTCTTGCTCAGTGAACAGAGGAAAATAATGTGGAAAAGAAATCATGTAATTTCATTAAGTATTTTATTTTTAATTATTTATTTACTCTCTGCACTATTTCAATTCTCCATGCATGTATACAATTCACCATGGCATGAGACCATAGGGCTTTTGAAGCCTCTGAATTTGGGAACATTCCCTGAATTTTCCAAAGTCAGAGGTCATCCCTATGAAGAGTTATTGATTTTTCAATTCTAGGTCACTATTCTGAGTATTTTAATTCCAATAATTAGTATGTTATGAAATAAATTCTAGGAAAATTTGGTGATGTTTCTTATGACCAGAGGACCCTAGAAAAAATAGGTTTTGAGTTAACTCACTTGGAATAACCCTAATTGACTTAAACACCCAAAATGGAGCTTTAATTAATTAGAGCTAATCATACATCAAATTGACTTGAAATCAATTCTCCACTGACCTTTAGGATCATAGGAACCCACCATAAAAGTTTGAAGTCAATTAGACTTGGTTAGCCCTATCAAATGGGTTGATTAAGCCATTTAGTCAAACTTAAACTTTAAAAATTCATAACTTTCAAAATACTTTTCAAAAATTTACCAAATTGGTTTTGTAACCTCTCTGACATCAGGGGAATTTAAGAAAATTAAAATTGCAATTTTCTAAAAAAGTTGATTTTTTGCATTATTTTAATATTTTTAATAATTAAAAAATAATAAAAATCACAAAAATAATAAAATTCACCAAAATATCACATTTTGAATTTTAATCATTTAGGAACAAACCCCATTTTTTTCTTAAGTCTCTATGACGAGATATTAAATTTTAAAGCCCTAAGGTAATTTTAAAATTAAAAAAAAATGCATTTTCTAGCATTTCCACTAAAATAATTCTAATAAATCAAAGCAAAACCAGAAAATTGTAAAAATTGGTTCTCTGATTTCCTTGATATCAGAGAGATTTTTGAAAAATAGAAAACTCATTTTTCAACCTTTATTTTACTTTTAAATTAATTAATACTCCAAAACTCAAAATAATTATAATAAAAAGAATATAATTCAAAAAATCACCAAAATTGGTCCAAGTGGTTTTCTAGTCATTAGGAATGTCCCATAATTTTCTTAAGGACGGAAACTTTCCCTTGGTCATGTTATTTAATTTTCCTTGGAATTCCCTATTTTCTACAAAAAATAATTAAATAAATAAATTAAATATAGAAATATCACATTTTCTCCTCTAATGTCTTGATTGACATATGAGTGAAGTCACATAAAAATTTCAAATTTATTTAAGCTCCATTTAGTGAGTTATGAAATTAATAAGCTTGAAGGGCAAAATGGTAATTAAAGTTTTCACCCTTAATTAAAACTTTAGGCTTAATATAATGAAAGAGTAAAATATTTGATCTTAATCTGATTTGGATGATTGAAATTTAAATAATTAAAGGGTAGAAACCTACCAAATAATTTAAAAATAATTAAAATAAAACCTTAATTAAATAATTAATTAAATTTGGAAGAATAATGAAAAATTGGATTTATTAAAATAGGGATATTATTAGGAAGAGATTTGTTCTTTAATTTAAGAATCCCTAAATTAATCACCTCAAAAGCATTTAATTCCTAATTAAAATGATAACCCAAATTTAAAATTTGAAATGCTAAAAGACTTAATCATTAAATTAAATTAAAGTTAAATTATTTAAATTAAATCTTTTTAAAATAAAAAATAAAATATTAAATTAAAATTAAAATTAAATTAAATTAAAATTTAAATTAAATTAAAATTTAATTAAAGTTTAAATTAAATTAAATTAAACTAAAGTTTAAATTAAATTAAATTAAATCACATTAAATTAAATTAAATTAAATTAAAACATATTAAATTAAACTAAATTAAATTAAAATAAAAAGTAAAATCAAGTTAAAATTAAAATTAAATTAAATTAAATTAAAATTAAAACTAAACCAAATTAAATTAAATTAAAATTAAATTAGATTAAATTGAATTAAAAATAACATCACTTAAGACATAAAGAATTCAAAAGAAAAAAACAAAATAAATCTAAAACAACTTGAACACTATTCCAAACTTAAACCCATTAATTGAAATTAAATTAAATCACAAATCACTTGAACATCAATTTGCCCTCAAAAGCTCTTATTGTTATAACTCCTAAACGGAGTATTGAGTGAAGTGTTACTTCACTCATAGGATATTCAAATGTCCTAGTTCACTGAGCGAGATAACAAAACTTGAACTCCTGGATGATTAATTCATTTGTATAATTAAATTCTCTCGGACTTAAAATAATCCTAGAAGTATTGAAAAGATGTTTAAGATTCGTCTCAAGCACTTCCTCGATATGATAGGATATTTATAAGAACAATCGAACTTAATTGTTCTTCGATGAAGAAAATCGTCCTTAAACCAAAACACAAGAACCTAGACGTCATAGGAGATGACTAGCTATAGGATTAGGACCTTGGTAGAAAACCATAACCCTTCCCTTAGCTTTACCTAGAAACTTGCTTTAAATGCTTAAATATTCTAATTGTGTTTTAAGTGCAGCTTGGGATGACGGGAAGACCCTCCAGGTACGCTTTTATTTTATTGCAATTTACATTGTTGCAATTTACTTAATCACATCGCACTTACTTTTCTTGCATGATAAACAACTGTTGCATGAAAACCAAAACCTTTAGGGTTTTCCCTAAAACTGAAACCAAAACTAAATTAAAAATCACTGCAAGATAAAATTCACCGCCACAACATTTCAAAATATAAAACAACTCAAAATTTAATCACAAACAGAACAACAAAACTACAACCACAACTAAATTAAAACGTCTTGTTGGATGATCGGGAATACCTCGGATGATGTAACCTACGTGTTGCTAACGGGATTTCCACGGTCTAAATGAAAGTGTGGAACTCATTCGACTGAGTTTAGAAAATTCATCTGGACTAGGTGAATCCGATAAAAATAACGATGCCGGAAGGATGGAACCGTGGGATCTTAACCGGTGTTGTTATAATCAACTTTAAGATTTGTTTTAATTAAAACATAAAAAAACACTTGGAAATTAAGACCTTCTCTAAACCAGAACACTTCTCTCATCTCTTGATTTATGATTTCTAAAACTAAACCATCCGCAACAACAAGGAGCTCGGAGCATGGTGGGCAGGCACGGCCATCGTCATCGCAAAACCCGAGTCTACTTCACAGAAACTTTCTTAGAATTAAACAATCAAGCCATAGGACTTCGAGGTAGTTTGCCTAGTGCAACATAAATCCTCAACTCTTTGTTAGGCATTTGCATTGCAAATTAAGCCCTAACCGGTCTTAGGATTCAGAGGTAGTCGTCCGATACGACATAAACCCTCACATCTTCGAGGCTATTTGTGTGATCACATCATACGAATATGAGTCCTAATTAATTAAATTGGCAAGATCAAAACATTAAATAAACATTAGGGCATTCCGAAATTCAAGCCAAACAATAGGATAGTCGGGAAATTACCGAAGTTCGCTTCGAATCTGTGATTTCTCCTACCTTACTTCCTTTGAATTCCCAAAATAAAATGTTCCAAATTTGATTCATTCCCTATTGAAATTCCAAAACTCAATCCCTTGAAAACTTAAACTTTGAAATTCTTGAGAGCAAAACTACTGATTATTATCGAGAGTTTTCTTAGGTGATTACCGTCACTTAAGATGTAATTAACTATAGGGGCTTGCCCTTATAGGGAATTTTAAGAACCTAGGTAATATAAATCCTGTTTAATGCTTTTATATTAAGCAGGGGAACTTGTCGGCAAATAAAATGGTTTAGCAAACCAAACGGATGTCACAAATCTTCTAGTTATTTAATCGAGCCCCACCATCAAACAGTGTGCCTATTCTCCGGGATAGACACGCGGTTTGTGGTGCGGCGCTCGTTTATATAAAATATTTGAGATGTGAGATCAGTTTGATTTCATATCTTAATTTTTTTTAAATTATTTTCAAAATCAAAATACTACTTTCCAAATTATATATATATGTAAATTAAATTAAAAATTCACCGACAATTTCTGTAGGCGACCTCTTTTCAAAAATACAACACTCAACCTAAAAATATGCTGACAATGGTGTGTATGATTTTCATGAAGAGTTTAGATAAATAATGGAGTGTTTTTGAAAAGGTTTGGGGGTTCAATTTGGCTTAATTTAGGATTTTGGCCAATTTGGGGCAAGTTGGGTTAGCTTGAGTTTAGGTTAGGCTAGAGTTGGGTCCAAAGCTAATTGAAGGTTTCAAATGGTCTAGGGGGATGTCATGAAGAGTTTTCAACATAAATTGGGTGCCAATTTTGGGATTGGGGCAATCAATTTGGTAAATTTTGGTCATGTGTTTAATTTGGGTTAAAATTGGGGGAGCTTGGTTCAAATGGATTTGGGTGGAGTTTAGGTTCAAATTGGGGGAGACTGAATGTTGCATTTGGCCTAGGGTAGTATCATGAGAAGTTTGGAATTCAAATTGAGGGGAAATTGATGGACATTGGGTCCAATTTGGATGAAATGGGTTACTTGGTCAAAATTGAGGATTTTGAGTTTATGTTAAAATTAAACTCAAATGTGGGTCAAATTGAGCTTGGATTTAGTTTAAATTGGTATTGAGGATATTTAATTTTGGTTTGGGATTGAATTTGGGCAAGATTGGGGTCAATTGGGTGGACATTGGTTCAATTTGGGCACTTTTGGGTTAAATGGGTCAAATTGAGGCTTTTGGTCAAATTGTGCTAAATTGATCAAATTGGGTCATGTGGTAGTTGAGAAAAATGAAATTGAGAATATTTGGGAGGTTTTGTGAATTTTTGGAATTTTTTGCTAAGATAGGCATTTTGGTCATTTTGGGGACTTTTGAGGGGGTATTTTAGGGAAATTTGGCAAATTTATGGTGCTTTGGGTATTTTGAGTGGTAAGGAATGTTTTGGGATGATTTTTGGAGGATTTTGGTAAATTTAGAGAATTTTGGGTATTTAGGGGCAATTTGGTATATTAGCTGGAGTTTTGGGGTAAGGAACCAAAGTACGGAATTTTGATGGAATTGGGATATTGGCTAAGGATTTCAACTCAATTGGGACATGGACCAAGGGAACTCCCTATTCGGATCCTCCATGTGTTGGTACTAGCCAAACCCTAGTCTAATGCTAAGAGCTTGGGAAAACCACTTACATGAGTTTCTAAAAGAGCAGGGGATCAAATGGGATGTGCATTGTTTAGGGTTGTGAGTGTAAAATGTGTGCATTGTGTGAACTCCAAACCTCCCCCAGGGTAGCTCCTAGGGTCTGACCACCTATAAGGAAACTACTCCTGGGCTTCCTTATGCTCGGTCTCTTCCTCCCAAAAGCTGGAGGTTGGGCCTTAAGCATATGAAAACTCCCAGTGAAGTAAAGAAGTGTTTTATTTTCTAAAGGGAGGGTTCCAAGACTAGTCTTCTAAGAAAGTCACCAGGAGAGTTCTATGGCTAGACCCTAGTCTATTCTAAAGAAAGACTAAACCTCAACCAAAATTGAGGTCAACACCATAGTTGTTGATGTGTGTTAAAAAATTTGCGGTAGTAAAGTAGCAGATTATCGTCTTAGTATGATTTGAATATTCAACACACATTCAAAAAAAAAACTAATAAAGACACCAATAGTAATATTTACGTAAAAAACCCAGAAAGGGAAAAACCACAGGATCTGGTCCAGCTGATGAGTTCCACTATAAAAAGATGATTACAGTTGCAATCACTTGTCCCACAGTCGGGAAAGTGTTAATAGATTTTCCAAGTTACAATGTCGACGTGTTGAGAAATTTGTTACTAGGAACGGACTACGAGTGATAGCGATTGGCGGCATCTGATCGGTGTTGGTTGGCGGTGATTGATAGCGTTCGACGGAGATTAGCAGTGATCAACGATGGTCAACGGTGATCGACGGAGGTCAATGGTGGTCGACGAAGATTGGTGAAATTCAATGAAGGTCGTTGGTGGTTGACGGAGATCGGTGGTGGTCGATGACGGTCAGCAGTGATGGTGCAGGACTTCAGCTCCTTCTCAAAACTTCAAACTCTTCCTCAGATCTCAAGCTCTCCCCCTATTGTGAGAGGGGTGTGGTTCTATTTATAGCGTTATGGATGCAATTAAGGCGAGAAAATGAACCACTTTGATTGAACGGTCCAAGAGTTTTCTTCAATCAGACAATATTTGATAGATATTTGAGTTTCATAACAATGTTGAAATTAAACGATCTTGAGTCCGTTGGATTTGTCTTGTCGAGACGCTCGATTCAACAATAAACTTGGTAGATTTGGCACGGATTTGACTTTCCAAATGTGTCGAAAAACTTTCAAGAGTGGTTTGATGACTAAATCTAAGCTTAATTTAACTCAAATTTGACTAATTTTGATATTATTGGGTCTATCTCATTGAGCGAGTCAGCATGACCATAAGTTTGCTTAAATCAGAGCTCTAGATAATTTTTTATCGAGATTTGAGTATTTCTTGCTCAAAAAGATTGCCTTGTGCCTCGAGATTCGCAATAGATGATGATTTTTTTTTTGAGTTGTAATAAATGTCGCATGCTCCGGAACCGTAGGTACAAAGATATTTATTAATCAGACTTCAATTTTTTTTTAAACAAAATTGATAGTAAGAAGTTGATTTTACTTGATAAAATGACAAAATCACCTGATAATATGAAAATTTTAACTATTTAGAAAATTTTATTTTTGGAATATCTATTTAAAATAATAAATTAATAGAAAAATATTATTTTTAAAAGTAGCCTATTTTTAATGGATTGGCAATGCTCAATACTCCATAAAAGTAATCTAAAACTATTTGCCAAAATAGCAAATAAAAAAATTATCAAATTTACATATTAATTCTTAGGGCTGTCAAAACGGCTTCTTGTACACCAGCAGCTCGTGTTCGGCTCGTTCGCTAAGTTAACAAACCGGACACGAACAAAAATTTGTTCGTTCATGTCCTGCTCATTTTGATTTGAAATATTACTCATCAATTTTATATATATATATATATATATATATTATTTTTTTTAATGACTAGTATTTTTAAAAAAATTAATTGACTACAAGACTGCAAAGATTTATAATTAATTAAAAGTACTAATTAAGAAAATAGAAAAAAAATTGTTAAATTAGATTCAAATGATGTTTTAATATAAACAATAATTTTTAAATATTGCTCTAATCCTTAACATCTTGTGGGTATTTGGTTAGGGTTGTCAAAACAACTTTTTGTTCATTAAGGGTTCGTTTTCGGCTTGTGTTAGGCTCATTAAGCAAACCAGCCGAACACGAACACACATTTTGAGCTTGAAATATAAACGAGCCGAACACAAGTTCATCCTGACTCGCTCTTGTTCAGCTCATTTGCACCCCCATTAATTCCAGCCAAATAACTGTATATCCAAGAAATGAAGAACGTCAATCTTTATGATATCTGATAGTAGCATAAACCAGCAAGTTTGAAGCTAAATGAAAGAGCACAAGGCTCACAAGTCTGGCGACCTAACCTGGAGACCTAGCCTAGCGGTCGACATATTTTGAAAGGTGAAATAACCAAAATAAATTGTACTACCCCCTTTAAAGCAATGGCAACAATATAATTTTAGCTTTTATCCTCCTATAATCTATTATTAGGAGGACCAATTTTGAGGATTTTTTGGTGACTTGACCTTTTTACCATAAAGGCTTTGGCTCCCCCTTTCTTATAATCACTATTTTTCATATATAAAATAGGTTCAGGGCGAGTATTATTGTTTCTCTCTCTCTCTCTCTCTCTCTCTCTCTCTTTTCTTCGCACTCGGTTAATACGCTCTATTCATTGAGCATTGTTTACATGAAAAATCTAAATTCAACATTCCAACATTCTAAAATGTTTGATGAGTATGGAGTCTGCCATCAACAATAAGATAAACAACATCAAGGAGAAATCATTCACAAAGGCACACCTATCAAGAAACACAAGAAAATTTACACAGCAGTGGATTCAGAAACCAAAACTGAAAGGTGCAAACCCTCCCAAAAGAGAACAACATGATGAACGACATTCTGAAGGAACACAGAGATCTCTCATGTTAACACTTAGGGAATGGTCCCTAAACAGCAAAGTCGCGTCATTGTTGGTTCTAAATCAATGGATCGCTGAAGGACAAATTGAAAAAAAATAACGAGATAGGAATTTCGGGAAATTTATTTTTATTATTTGAAGAAAAGAAGAATACAGGGCTTAAGAGAGTGCAAATACATTGTAACATAATAACCTATTTATTCTAAACAATACATAACGTAATAAAAGGAAAAACATACACAATAATCGTAGGCATTTAAGTGTCATTAATTCGTGTCTATTATAAATCTATATTTATTTCACTAATTGTGTAATCAAATCATGCCTATTATAGAGCCCATATTTATTCCATTAATTGCATAATCAATTCAATCCTATATTTATTCTACTAATTATGTAGCGTCCTTTTTTGCTCATCAATTAATTTTGACCAAATCAAGATTAGATTCACAATCTCCCCCGTAAACTTGATTTGGTTCGATTTGCTTACACCAAGCAGCTCTCACATTTTCGCGAATTTGACTCTTGCTAGAGCCTTGGTGAGAATATCTGCACGTTGCTCTCCGGTGCTTACGAACTCCAGAATGATCTGTCGATTCTCGACACACTCGCGAATAAAGTGGAATCGAGTGTCGATGTGTTTGCTGCGTCCATGGAACACTGGGTTCTTTATTAATGATATTGCAGATTTGTTGTCGACGTAGAGAGTTACCGGCTTTGGCTTGCATCCGGTCACCTCTTAACAAACTTCTCAGCCACAATGCTTGGCATGATGCCGCAGTGGCTGCCATGAACTCTGCCTCACAGGACGATAGGGCAATGGTTCGCTACTTCTGAGATTGCCAAGTGATTAGATTCCCGTTGAGGTAAAATGTCATCCCTCCGGTGCTTTTCCTGCTATCTATATCTTCGGCTAGATCACTGTCAGTAAAGCCGACAAGCTCTTCAGTTCCTTGTCCTCTTTTGTATTGAATCTCGTAGCTCATTGTTCCCTTTACGTACCGGAGAATATGTTTCACCTCCTGCTGACGTAAAGTGGTAGGCTGCTCCATGTAACGACTCACCATGCCAACTGCGTATGAGATATTGGGTCGAGTATGGGTTAAGTACCTGAGACACCCGATGACACATCTATATTCGGTGGGATTCACAAGGATTCCTTCCGCATCCTTTCCAAGCTGCAACTTTGCTTCCATTGGATACTTTCTTGGGTTACAATCCACCATCTTAAACTGCTCCAACACCTTCTTTGCATAAGCCGATTGCTTTACTGTGATGCGGTCTTTCTTCTGGTCTACCTCGATACCGAGATAGTATGAGAGCAGCCCAAGATCACTCATCTCGAACTCCTTCATCATTTTCTTCTTGAATGTCTCAACACCAGTAATGCTGGATCCAGTTACGATCAAATCATCAACGTATACGCCAACGATGAGTGCTTGTGTTCCGTGATTCCTCTTGTACATAGCCTGCTCTTGAGGACACTTCACGAAGCCTAGACTCATCATTCTCTTGTTAAGGCAAGTGTTCCACGCCCTTGGTGCTTGGCGTAGTCCGTAGAGAGCTTTGGACAGCTTGTACACCTTGTGCTCTTCATTCTTGACAATGAATCATTCATGTTGAGTGACGTAAACTTCTTCTTCTATGTCACCGTTTAAGAACGCCGACTTGATGTCCAGGTGGTGGATCTCCCACCCACGATGAGCTGCGAGGGCCAGAATTAACCTGACTGTATCGAGTCTTGCCACCGTTGCAAAGGATTCCTCGAAGTCAACTCCTTGCTTCTGCACGTAACCTTTTGCCACCAATCTTGCTTTGTGCTTGAGAATGTTGCCTTCGCTGTCTCTTTTCAACTTGAACACCCATTTTAAGCCGATGAGCTTGTGACCGGGTGGCAAGTCGGTGAGCTCCCACGTCTTGTTCTTCTCGATGGACTCGAGATCTTTCTGCATGGCCTCATTCCATGCCTCCTCGGTTGCTTCCTCGTGATATGTTGTTGGCTCGTTGGTAGTGAAAAACAACAGCTCATCAGGATTCATTTCTACTAGAGGTGCCTCCGCATATATCTCGACAAGTGAGCATAATTTCTTGGGAGTATCTTCAGCTGTGGATCTTCACGAGGTCTCTTTTTGTTGTTGAGAGTTCGGCGTGACTACTGGTGTTATTGGCGAGGTCGAGTGGTTTGGTGAAGTCGAGTCCGCTACTTCTCCGTCATCTTGTAAAGTTCTGAAATCCACATAATTTTGTATGTGCTTGTCATCATCATTGCACCATTCCCACTTTTTCTCCTCTTCAAACACTGTGTCTTTGCTCACAAGAATTTTTCGGCGTGGTGGATCGAGGAATCTCTGCGCCTTACTTTCGTCTTTGACGCCAAGGTACACCATTGCTTGACTTCCATCATCGAGCTTCTTGAGATTTGGACCTTCAACCTTTACATGTGACGTACATCCAAACACTCTTAAGTGCTTCAAATGAGGTCGCTTACCGAACCATGCTTGGTAGGGGGTACAATCTCTCAGCACTTTTGTTGGCAAGCGGCTCAAGAGATAAACCGTATGTCGTACTGCCTCTCCCCAGAGGTTCGTTGGGACTTGCATGCTCTTCAGTAAGCTTCTCGCAGTGCCCATCACAGTGAAATTTCTCCTTTCCGCCACACCGTTTTATTGAGATGTGTACGGTGTTGTGAGATGACGCTCGACTCCCTCTTATTTGCAGAACTCCACGAACTTCTGGGAAGTGAACTCGCCACCTCGATCAGTTCTTAAAGTTTTCAACTTCTACTCCGACTTGTTCTCCACGAGCTTCTTGAACTCCTTGAATGCTTCAAAGGCTTCTCCTTTTTCCCTGAGAATGTACACCCACATCCAACGACTATAATCACCAACAAGTAAAAAGAAATATTTGTTACCAGCGAGTGATGTCGGGGTGATCGGACCACACAGATTCGCATGCACAAGTTGTTGAGGATGCTCGGCTCGGAAGTTGGCTTGGGCAGGGAGCGCCAGCCTTGTTTGCTTCGAAATCATGCAGCTCTCACACACTTGGTTGGGGTGTGTGATCTTAGGCAGCCCTATGGCCATCTCCTTCTCCCACATCATCTTGAGCGCATAAAAGTTTACGTGCCAAAGTCTCGCATACCATAACCAAGCTGGATCTGTTAGTGATGCTAATAGCGAAGCGGGTTATCTTGTCTTGAGGGAGATCTTGTACAACCGATTTGGCGATTTCTCCACCTTCATCAATAGGACGCCATTTCGGTCGAACATCTTCAAGTACAAGCCGACTAAGATGATCGTGTTGCCTACTTCTGTCATTTGACCGAGACTTATGATATTACTTTTTAATTTTGGAATGTAGCATACCTCAGTCATTAGATGTTGATCACCGTTCTTGCATACGAACAGGATGGTTCCTCGGCCCTTGATCTTGACGAGTGAGCCGTCTCCGAACTTCACATTTCCGGTAATCTTCTCGTCGAGCTCATTGAACTTCTCTTGATGGCCTGTCATGTGGTTTCTTGCTCCGTTATCAAGATACCATACTTCGGTGTGACTATACTCCTCGCCACTTGCAAGGAGGTTTGCCATGACTTTTTCTTCATGGAGCAACACCACCTCTGGTTCCTCCTTGGACGATTCTTGTGTGAACTCTTCAAGGATTGCCTTCTCGTCTTCAGGTAAGGGAATTGCCGCTTCCTCGGCAAACATTAATGCTGGCTTCTCGTCATGGAGGCTAGTAAGGTTTGCTTCCTCTTCGGGCTTCTTGCTACAGCATTCGGACGCGTAGTGTTCGTACTTTTGACAAGCTTAACACTTCACTGTGCTCTTGTCTTTGTGGGGTTTGATGTCTTCCTGTCAAGGTGAGCTTTCTCCTCCTCTAGCTTGCCCTCGTCCCCTCCCTTTGCCACGACCTCGACTATCTCCACCGTTGCCGCCGCTACCCGACGATTCGGAAGAAAAATCGGCTTCTCCGTTTTTCTTCATTCGTGACATCCATTCTGCATGTGTGAGCAAGAGGTGCTTCTCCTCCTCTGGGTCTCCGTAGCCGTGAAGTCTCTCTTCGTGGACTTTAAGACGACCGACGACCTCCTCGACGGTCATGTTTTTGAGGTCACCGAATTGCTCGATCGCGGTGACGATCTGCATGTATTTTTGTGGTACTGCTCGAAGGAACTTCTTGAAGACAGAGATCTCCTCCACCTTCTCTCCCAACGAGCGGATGTTTGTCACAATAGATGTCAATTTCATGGCGAAATCGTCCACCGTCTCTCCGTCCTTCATGCAGATTGCCTTGAAGTGTGTCCTTAAGGTTTGCACTTTCGCCTCCTTGACTCGCTCCACGCCGACGTGCATTGTCTTTAGTGTCTCCCATGCTTGCTTGGCGAAGTCCTTCTCTGCCACCATGAGAAGAACATCCTCCGATAGCGCTTGATAGATGGCGGAGAGGGTCATTCTATCCTTACGCTCTTCGACCTCGTCTTGCTCCACAGCGTCCCACACTCCTTAAGCCTGTAGCTTCACACGCATCTTTAACGCCCACACCGAGTAGTTACTCTTCGTGAGTAACAGATAGGTGAGCGTCACATTTCCTTCTCTTCCGATCTTCATTGCTGTCATATCTCCTTCGATAGCTTTACTCGGTGACGACATGTCCTTCGGCTAGTGGCTCTGATACCAATTGTTGGTTCTAAATCAATGGATCACTGAAAGACAAATTGGAAAAAAACAATGAGATAGGAATTTCGGGAACTTTTTTTCTATTATTTGAAGAAAAGAAGAATACAAGGCTTAAGAGAGTGCAAATACATTGTAACATAATAACCTATTTATACTAAACAATACATAACGTAATAAAAGGAAAAACATACACAATAATCGTAGGCATTTAAGTGTCATTAATTCGTGTCTATTATAAACCTATATTTATTTCACTAATTGTGTAATCAAATCATACCTATTATAGAGCCCATATTTATTCCATTAATTGCGTAATCAATTCAATCCTATATTTATTCCACTAATTATGTAGCGTCCTTTTTTGCTCATCAATTAATTTTGACTAAATCAAGATTAGATTCACAATCATATGCATAAAAATGGCAGCGGAGTGGCTCAGCAACTTTGCAGGCTTCATCATACGCACCAATCGCCTCTACCGAGAAGACCTAACACTGCGCCTCACTGTCCTCACCTCACCAGCAAAGCTTGTCGGAAAATTGTCTCCGGCTAGCCAACTCGTTGGACGGCTAGGCAGCTTGCTTTTTTGTTCTCTTGGCTATTTGGACCTCCTCGAGGGATGCATATATACAATTCGCACCTCTCTCGCCAACGAGTAACGCCTCACCAGTCGAACGCCTTACCGTGACAGCCATCTCCATTATGCCGACCAAACTCTTCACCACATCATGCTCTCTCTTCAATGACCTGGGTTAAATTTTGTGAGGTTTTTAATGCTTCTTCAAACCATATCAACGACGTAATTTGTGCCTTCGACTAGGTATGGTTATTTCAGTTTGTTGTTGAGGCAAGAAACTCTTTCTGATGGCCTAAGGAGAGCACTTCGGAGCCCGCGAAAATAGGGAGTGAAGAGAAGCTGAAATCAAATGAGTACAATTAGTGTATTTTGTCATCGCATTTTGTTTCATTCTTATCGCAGCTCCGCTTCAAAGAACTAAGAGATTCCACGGCTCTTATGTATGTCAAAAAAATGAACACATGCTATCTATCTTGATGAGATCTGACGGTAATAAAGACCAGTAAGTTTGAAGTTGAACAAAAGAATGCAAGACTCACCATGGCCCGGTGGCGTAGGCTAGCGACGTAAATTGGCGGCCTTACCCGGTGAGAGATAGATTCTGATACATAAAATGCCCAAAATAAATTTTACTTCCCCTTTAAAGTAAGGGTAACAATGTCATTTTACCTTTTGTCCATCTACCATCTTTAAAAATGAGGAACCCTTTATGTTTTGGGGATTTTTTTGGCCACTTGAACATTTTACCATAAAGGCTTTATCTCCCCTCTCCTGTAATCACTGTTTTTTCATATATAAAATGAGCCTTAGAGCCCCTGGAATACCCCTTTTGCTCTTACGGGGAAGACTTTATGTCTCTTTGTCTCTGTCTCTCTCTTCTCTTTTTCTCCTCCCTCGATCAATACGCTCCATTCCTTGGAACTGGTCTACATGACAAATCTAGATTCAACACAAATTTTTACTATTCGATGACATTTCCCCATTCTAGGGCAATTTGAAGGATCATTTTAAGGCTTGTATGGTCCAATCCAGTCATTAAGAGCTTTTTGTGTCGTAAAATGTGCTTATTGAACCCCTGGAGAGTAAAAAGACCCATAAGACTCTAGAGTGACCACACCCAAATTGGGTGTGGCCACGCCCAACTTTCCCCATAAGGGTTAAGAGGGCTACCTTCAGTGTAGCAACACTCGAAGGTGGCGTGACCACACTCCAAGTCAGAGCCCACGACATAATTACGCTATGGGACGACATAATTAAGCTAAACCTCCCAGCAGTTGCGTGAAGGGTGCCTTCGGCGTGGTAATGCCATAAAATGGCATGACCATGCTGCAGAGACAGTGAGCCCAGCGTAATTACACTAGGGATTTGGCATAACTATGCCAACCCCACGAGAAAACCGGTGTGACTAGCCAACCCCACGAGAATACCGGTCTGCTTATGTTTCAAATTTTAGTCTAGCGGCCTTAAGGAGGCGTGTAAATGAAGCTAAATATTCAGGCCCTCCTTGAACTTGGGGAGATCTCCTTGGGATTATGAAAAGGCAAGGGGGATTAACTCTTTTTGGCATGTCCTAAGTGCTGATTAGCCATTTTTGGCTTAATTAAAGGGGACTTTGGGGATTTTGCATAGGGAGGCTGATTTAACTTCACCTCTCCACTTTATTCTCCTCTATGAACAACCTCAAGCACCTTTTGCCTCCTCCAAGAGCTGCAATCTTCTTCTTCTTCCTTGGAACTTCTAGGATTTCTTCTTGAAGTACTGAGGTGAAGAGCTAGAGAGAAATGTGAGAGTGAAGGCTATCAGTCATCATATAGGAATTATATCGGTTGCTTTGAAAATAATTTAAATTTAATACACACACACACACACGAGTATATATATATATATATATATATATATATATATATATATATATATATATATATATATATATATATATATATATATATATATATATATATATAATTTTGATTTTGAAAAATAGTATTTTAATTTTGAAAAGGGAGACCGAATGGATCTCATAAATACCCTAGTTTAGATGGTTGAGCATGATATCACAAATAATACACTACTCTGGGGGATAAGCATATCTAGACACAACCATTTAAACTAAAAGGCTTATGACATATGTTTGGTCTATGAAACCTTTATGTGTGACTGACAGTTCTCCTTCTAATATGAAAGATTAGATAAGGTTTAATTTATCTTAGTTCTTAGTTCCTTATAGAGGCAAGCCATTTTAGTTACTACATCTCAAAAGACCGAAATCACTTAAGAAAATTCTCGCTTAAGATCAGTGGTTTTTTTCTTTAAGATTTTAAAGTATAGTTTTTCAAGATTGGACACGGAAAAGTCAAATGGGAATGACTCAAGTAGGAACCATTACTTTTCAGTAGTCAAAGGAGTGAAAGGTGGGGGATGTTATGGATCCGAGGAAAGCTCCGATGGCTTCCCACACTATCTTATTGTTTAGCTTTATATTTTATAAATGATATCATTTAATGTTCACTCCTACCGATTATTATTTAGGACTTACACATGCATAACATCAAATCATGCGAGTAGCCTAGGAAGATAGAAAGATTTACGTCATACCGAACGACGACCTCATAGTCCTAAAAAAGGTTAGGACTTATGCTGCACAATATGATTATGCAGGGGCCTAAAAGATGAAGTGAAGATTTATGTCATGCTAGATGAACCACCTCGAAGTCCTATGAGCTTATGTTGTTTAAGACTAAGGAAAGTTTTGCTGAGGTTGATTTGCTTCATTGCTGAGTCTTTCTTCTTCCTCTAAAATTTTCCTTTGTCTTGCTTGCATCCAAGTCGTACTACTCGCAAAGTTCGCTCTAAACTATGTGTTGTAATGGCTTTAGGCTTAGAGTTTCATGTGTGAACATGCAATCGTTGAGACATGGCTTGTCATATTTTGCCTCCTAGTATATGTCCTATTGTTGTCTACCCTATGGGCCTTGCAAGTCTTGTAAATAAACGCATAAGTAAAAGAACAGTGAAATGCTATAAAGTGCAGCAAATAAGAGAAAATAAATGTGCGTGCCTAATATTCCTGCCGTTACTGCAAGTTTAGTACAATAAATATAATATGGTAATGTTCAAAAAATTGAAAGCAAATCGTAGAATAAAAATATGAATGAGTAAAACAAACACTATGACACATATAGAAGATTGAGGCTTGGTGTATAGTTATGGGGGAGCTCAGAATTTGGACCAAAGGCTCTAACAATTCTTCCCAAAGGAACTCTGTAGGCAACTATAAGCATCATGTATGTGAGACCCAACATAAGGTAAAAGGTTACTGGTTATGCAACCATAGGAGGACAATTCTCTACCTTGTCTACGTGACTGACACACGAATTTTTGTTCAAATTGACACTTTCAAAAGTGAGTTTTAATTTTTCATGCAAAATCATTTGAGTTTTTATGTGTATTTTGGCCAACAAAATTTGAGTTTCATTCAAAAAGTACATTTTGACATTATATATGTATTTTGAAAATTTGACATGCGTACCGATCATGATTCTGTGCTTGAGGCAAGAAGCAAGTGGTCCAAATAAATGTCTTGAATTATGAGAGACTGTAAGTGAGTGAAATATTATCCCATGGCAGTTAAATGAATAACCCACACATGTAACGTCAAAAATTATTGCCAACACTCGCATATAAACTTTCATATTTACACATAACACTTTAGCCCTATAAACTTAGACATGAAAAAAGTACATTTCAATTTTTAAAAGTGATAATAATGTTATTTCTTATGTGATATTAAATTGTCTTGAAGTAGGCACTTCATGGTCTCATTTTGCAATAAGAAGTTAGCATAAAAATATTCCTCTTTTTACATTATTTTCTAATAGAGAACCTCTTGATGATGTTAGTTCTAACGATGTTCGATTACATAATATAATGAGTTCTCATATCTAATAGAATTAAACTTACTCTTCCAAATAAAAAAAAGCAAATGACTCCATACCTAATAACTTATAGATACAGCTTTTTCTTATTGTCATAATTCTGATATATATATACATACACACACACACACATTATCGTTGAATTCTTTTAAGATGTAGGGCCAGATAAAAGATCATGCATCGTATAGAGAAAAAAGTTATAAATATAGAGAAAGATAAACGTCTTTTGAGGGAACCTTAAAAAATATATTAATTTTAAATCTTCAAGTGGAGGGATACACCTCCTGAAAGGCTCCCTTTTTATACATAGGTAAAAAAAATTCATTAAATAATCAAAGTAATACACCTTGCATTGTATGATGCGTCTTTCTGATTTCTTGATGAAAAGAGTGTAATGTGGATCTCAGGTATTGACAGCTGACCATAGGTATTACTGGTGGATATTAGATATTGTTCGATACTTGGGTAAAAAGATAGAATCTCAAATATTAGGCAACACCTATCGGATGTTCTTGATAGTCATGATAACTTCCTTTGATATATAGCTTTCATAGAGCAGGCAGGCTTGGTTAATCTTTCGAGGAAAATGAGAGTGATCATATTGGCAGGTAAGCTCGGTTCAGCCAATTCAGTAGCAAACATAGTTCAGCCACTTTGACAGGTGAACTTGTTTTAATAAGAGAAAATTTGAGCGAAAACTTTCGTATACCAATATTTGTGTAGGTTTATATATATTTATAGCTTATTTAAACTTTTTAAGAGTGCTGTTGAGAAAGATTTACTATGGTGACAATTAATAAACGACCTTACTTTTTAAAAGAAAATTTTCAAATTTAAGAGCGGACAATTGGTGCAACTTGAGCCATATTTGGGTCCTCTGTTACGTTTTCTAGATGAATCTAATTTCATCAGCACTTAGCTCAGCCGATGTCTCGCCTTTCAGTGATGAGTCTTCGCTGCCGATTTTCTTATCGTTACATTTCTATGTTACAAAAGTGTTAGATTTGTAAATACATAAAAATTGAGTCATATGTTTGTAAATCTTTCTAAAGCTTTAACTCTTTAACATCAAGTCAAAAATAATATCACCGTTATGTTCTTAAATGTTAAGCATATATTTACATGTATGGATGTATGACATTAAAATATTATACGTGTAAATATCAAACTGTGGGTGTCATTTATGGAAATATTGATATGTCATCAACAAATTTTCATCATCTAATATGAATATTGAGGTGTGACACGAATCTTGAGATAATTTTTTCAGTAAGAAACATTCAAACTCAAATTAATAATCATTCAGAATTCTAATTTCGACAAACTTACAATCAAACTTACCGACTTGACGTGATAGACCCAATGACACTAAAATTAGCACAATCTGAGTGAAATCATACCCATATCAACTAGTTAAGCCAAAAAAAAATTCAATGCTTAATTGGAAGGTCAAACAGCTTTCAAATCTGACAAGCTTATAGTCAAATTCAGCATCTCGAAAAGAGAAATCCAATGAACCAAAGATCACTCAATTTTGACATTATTAAGACACTCAAATATCCACAGAACACCGTCTAATAGAGGGAACCTCTTCGACTAATTCAATTGAGTGGTTTCAATTCTTTCTTTATTTACCAAGAAACTTCTTTTAGACTATATAAATATAGCTCTACCACCTCTAGAGGAGGACCTAGACCTTGAACTAGAGGAAGACAGGAGCTTAGAGGAGGAGTTGAACCCCCATTCTACATTGAAGGTCCACTGAATGTTGTATGCACCTACAATCAACAACCACCATCGACTACTGCTCGTCGGTCGTCAACAAAGTTAGTCGCAACTCATCAGCCCCTGTCAACCATCATTGGTCGCCATCAGATCCTTGACGTGAAATCGTTTATAAAGTCGCAACGTGTGCTGCAGAATCCCGACGTACATTATAGAACATTAAAGCACCCAACATATCAGTACGACATCCAATACACCATGCAATGATGTAATAAAAAAAATGGTGAACCAACATATCCGAAACAACGCAAAAATGCACCCCGATTACGATGCAACAATGTACTCTGAATAAGGAGCAACAACGCACCCTGCCAAAACTGCTTACATCCACTATAATTAGAACACAATGTCTTTCTTCCAAGTCCTGAAGCTCTCTCATCAAGGCTCACCACAATGACCTACGTATCCCACAACTCATGTAGATCCCAACTCCAGTCTCTACGGCTTATTGACGTTATACAGATTGTACAACTCACAACTCTAGCCTCTGTGGTTTACGGATGTTATCATGGTTCGTGTAGCTCCCAACCCCCACCTTTGTGACCTACGGAAGTTATCACAACACATTTAGCTCCCAACTTCTGCCTCTGTGGCCTATGAACGTTATCCCAGCTCATGCAGTTCTCAATTCTGACCTCTACAACCTACGTATGTTATTTCAGTTCATACAGCTCACAACTCCAGCCTTTATGTCTTATGAACATTTTCACAATTCATGCAGCACCCAAATATGTCCTCAATTAACTACCAACGTTATCTGATTTCAAGCAAATCATAACTCCGACTTTTATGATTTATGGATGTTATCGCATCTCATGACACTCGCAATACTGGCTTCTACGACCTACAAATATTATCTTAGCTCATGCTGCTTCCAACACTAGTCTCTACAGCTAATAGATATTTTCTTAATTTGTGCAGCTCCTAACATTGGCCTTTGGTGTCTACAGACATTATCTCAACTCGTGCATCTCCCAACTATGGTCTCTGTGGCCTACAAATATTTTCACAGCTCGTGCACCTCATAACTTTAGCTTTTATGGCCTACAAACAATATAGTAGCTCACAATTACGACTTAAAAGATCAACTACGACCTATGTGGTCCACTGCTTGTGTATCTCCCAACTCCATTATCTATGTCCTCCAGACGTTATCATAGCTCACAACTACAATCTATGAGACCAATTATAGCCTATATGGCTCACAGCTCCTGCGGCCCCTACTACGATCTCTATGATCAACTGAAGCTCCTGAAGTAACAATCAACGACCTAAATAGCCAATTACTACCATGTTTTTAACTATGGCTTCTACAATAAGTTGGGATTACAACTATTTTCTACAACATTCATGGAAGAGTATTGCCTCCATAACAATCAACTATGACCCATTTAGCCTGTTATTGTCGAGAAGTACATTTATTACAGTAAGATCACAACTATTATTGTACATTTATAATGATCAACTTTATAACTTGATCTCTCAAGATATAGGAGAAGAGTAGACATGTATATGCATCATTCATAGTTGATTATTTCAACTGGACTAGACAACATGTTATTTTTACCTTTCCATGATTTTTCACGTAAAAATCGAGGTGTCTCCTGCTTACTTCTCTTTAATTACTTGAGTGTGCATTAGATATTTATGCAAAGCTAAAATACTAAATAATCACTCTATCATCATAGACCTTTCATCGTGCATCAAATACACAAATAAGAATACTAAAATACTAAAAGCATCAAATACCTTTTACTCGACGGTTTTATTTCAGATATTAGCAGGCAACAAATATAATTGTGACTTGTGTGAATAAGTATATAATGAAAATTCATATTATTAAATATTCAGTTTTTTTACAATTTCAAGACCATCATAATGCAAAATGTTCTATTAGCTCATTCTATTATAATATCATTCAGTCCTAATGAAAAAAAGCTGTCCCCATCCTTTTTATTCCTCTTATGAAAGATTTACATACATACCACTCAATTGATGTATATTTACATATCTAACACCTAAACCTTAATATTTATATGTCACCTTATATAAACATGAAAAAATATTACATTTCAATTTTCAAAAATCAAAATAGTGGCATTTTTATATGCTATAAAAGATTTTAGTGGTATAAATATAAAAAAGAAATTAATTTTCCAGGTGTTAGAGGGGACAGAATCATCATCTTTTTTGAGCGGGGGTAAACTACTCCCCTAGACCCAACATAAGAGAATCTAAGAAAAGTAAAGACAAAATGATTTTTCGGGAAGGACAAAATTGATATTTTAGAAAAGGCAAAACAGTTATTTCAGGAGAGACAAAAGACTAAATTACTCTCTCAAATAGAGAAAAAATTTGCGTACATCAACCGTACGCCGGAGTTGCGTACGTAAAAAAGTACATGGGGGGTTACAAACGGGTTATAATCCTCTTGTACCTCCCGTGTAACTTCCATTTAACCCTCTTTAACTTACAAATGGATGAAATAAAAGCGCGGGTTACAGGTGAGTTACACGGGAGGTACAAGGAGGTTATAACACGCTTGTAACTCCCTTGTAACTCCTGTATAATCTAATACGTACGTAACTCTGCGTATGGTTGACGTGCGCAAATTTTTTTCCCTCAAATAAGACATGTAAATACATAAGAAATGGTCGGTGGTATGTATGCAAATCTTCAACAAAATATTACATTTAGACTACCTACGTAGAGTTACGTGCGGAGCCCAATCTATGAGAGCCACGTGGAATCCCGCAATAACGCGCAATAACACGGGAATAAAACGAAGGAATATTCCTCGTGTTACTCCGCGATTAGCGGTGTTTTGGGCGGAATAACACGGGGAATATTCCTCCGTGTTATTCCGCATTATTCATGTGTTATTACGGTAGTACTGTAACACCGGGAATATTCTCCCGTGTTATTTCACGTTATTCTCATGTTATTCCGCGTAGTATTGATCACGGGGATAACACGAAGGAATATTCCCCGTGTTATTATTCCCTGTATTATTCCGCCCAAAACACAGCTAACTGCGGAGTAACACGAGGAATATTCCTTCATGTTATTCCCGTATTATTCTGCGCTATTGTGGAATTCCACGTGTCTCTCATAGATTAGGCTCCGCATGTAACTCTACGTGCGTAATCTGAATGTAATATTTTGCCCAAATCTCCTACTTTCTTCTCCTTCTATCGCTATTGGCGTTGTGTGTCGCTTATTCCGTCGTTCAAACGCATGGCCGGAAGGACTCCAAGTCTCCAAATAACACCAAACGAGACCTTGGAAGCAGCTGACATCACCACCATGTCGGATCTGAAAAAAAAAAGGGGATTTTGTAGGTTAACGTATCTGCCATGGAACCTTCCTCTGCAACTAAGTCAAGCTTCAAAGCTCTAGAAATGGGCCTTCGTCACGCCAGAGGCCGTCGGTCGGCCGCAGTAAGTCGGACAGAAAGTGACATTTTATTCCATCCTAGTTTTCACATCTGGTCGTCAGATAGGAGAAGCTGAACATTAATCCTGATTTTCTTTGTGGATATAAGTTTGTTAATTGGCTTTTCATTTTTCAAAGTGAGCAAAGTCTTGGCCTTGGTGGTGTTATTTGAATTTGTTGGAAATTTTTGTAGGGAAGATGATAGAATTTGATTATTAAACTTTGTTGAGTCCCGAGACTAAATCTAGAAACATATAAACTCTTACATTTCTCTCTAGAAAAACATATTCTTGATTCTTCTTAATTAAATGCGCAGTATATGACATAATTAGCTGTAGATTTAGCAACAAAATTTTTTTGCGCGACATCTAAGATTGAATTTGTGTCTGGTTTTCATCGTAAAAGATTAGAGAATGTTTGTGCGTCAAATACTTTCACTTTGCGTTGACAATTCGGCGAATATTTTGGGCCAAATATAGCATTGATAAATTGTCACCGTAACATATGTACTTAATAGAGTCGAATGATCAGACGATAATTCTGTGCTAATTGATTTCCGTTGAAATAATCTAATGCAAATCTGACACTGATGACCTAAAATTATAATCCCGTGTAGCCTAGCCTCAGTCGCACGTACCCTTCACAACTTCATAGCCGACGATTGAGTTTCGATCTTACCAAACATCTGCCTTGTGAGGGGTTTTAATAAGAGAAATCACGTCCCTAGTGAGTTTTCTTTTACTACGAGCTTAGGTAAACTTCTCCTCTCTAATTTGAACTATGTGGTTTATACGTAGAAGTTGAAATTTGGTTGTTAAACATGCATGAACTACATAAGATGGAGTGGAAGGTATTTAAAAATTGAAATTTAGGTGTTAGATATGTAATGTATAAGAAATGTGTGATTTCTATGGCAAAAATTAAGCTTGGGTGTTAGTAGTGTAATACATAAGAAATGAGTGGAATGTATGTAAAAGTTGAACTTTAGGTGTCAGATATGTAATCCATATGATTTGTTTGGAATGTATGTACACATATAAGTTTATAGTGTAGATATGTAATACATAAGAATGGTGTGTTTAGCATATAAAATTGATGTTTAGGTCGTTATTTGTAACACCAATATAATGTATAAAAATTATGTGATATAAAATTGATGTTTATGTGTTTATTTCATTATTTGTAACACCTATATAATATATAAAAATTATGTGGTTTATATGTAAAAAATGAAGTTTGGGTATTAGATATGTAATACGTAAGAGTTGTGTGGTTTGTATGTAAAAATTGAAGTCTATGTGTTAGATGTGTAATACATAAGAATTGTGTGGTTTGTATGTTAAATTTGAAGTTTAGCTGTTGCATATGTAATGCATAAGAATTGTATGTGGTTTGTATGTAAAGATTGAAGTGTGGTTGTCAGATATCTAATACATATGAAACGTATGTACAACTGATACGTAGTTATGTATTAATCTATAAATCTATATATAGATTGTAGTAGATATTCAAAATTTTGAGATCATGGATGTATAATAAATTTCATCCAAAAAGAAAAGGATTCGTTGATGAGTTTATGAATGGTGTTAAGTAATTTCTGCAAAGATCATAAAGTAAATTTCGATGTCCTTATGCGAAGCACAAAAATAAAACATACCTAAAACCTCATAAAGTCGAGTTGGATCTTTATCTCAAAGGATTTTAACTCAATTATTGGCACTGGACTGCACATGATGAGTATGAATCAGATGTTCGGTTTAATCATGTTGGTGTCTCATCAATTAATACATTTCCGACGGAATACGATCCTGGTACATTTGAAGACATAATTTAGGATGCTCGCAAAGCTCATTTTATCGGGAATGTTCCTACTGATAATTAAGTAATGAACATTGAAGCGTAACAATTCTATAATTTACTCAATGATGCACAATAACTTTTGTGATGATGTTGCATTACACATATAGAGTTACCAGCGACACTAAGAATATTGAACATCAAATCTGATTTTAACATTCTTAGATAATGCTTAAATCAAGTAGCAACATTACAAAAGGAGAAAAAAATCCTACAAAGAATTTAGTTCTGCATGACCTTTATAGAATTAAAAGTTTAGTATCGAGGTTGGAGTTAATATATGGGAAAATATATTATTATGTTAATAGTTGCATATTATATTGTAAGGATGGTGCAGTAAAAACGAAATATAGGTGGTGTTGAGAGATTCAAACCAAGGGGTGAAGAAGTAAAAGTCAGAAAAATATTACATACTACAACGAAATGTAAGTGGCGTCAAGAGATTTAAACCAAGGGGGCGAAGAAGTAAAAGTCAGAAAAATATTACATACAAGCGTCTATTCTACTTACCGCTCGTATATTGGCTTCAAACATTATTCACTTCTATTTGTCACAAGACATGGCATGATACCATATCTATTGATAATAATTCTTTGAGTCGTCCGTAAGATGGAGAAGTGATCAAAGAAAAATATGTTAAGAAATTCATACCTATTTTTGATGAAATTGCACTTTAAAGAAAGGTATTTTCTTTATTTTATTGCAGAAATGAAGATATATTGGTGATAGAAGCAAAATGCATGAAATGGAGCAAATTTGGATCAAAAGGAAGAAATTCATGCAAATATAACTACTTCGCCGACGGCGAGATCGAGGCCGCCGACAGCGAGATCGTGAGGAGAAATTTCGAAGGAATTATAACTACCTCGCCGACAGCGAGCCCGAGCCCGCCGACAGCGAGATCGCGCGGTTTGAAGACCTTCTAGAAGCCCCGCTGACGGCAAGGTCGTTTCCCGCCGACGGCGAGCTAGTTCAAAATGCATATACATTGAACCTGGACACTTTTTGAAGAGGTGTTTAAGCACCCTCGGACCTTTGCTTACCTCTATAAATAGAGACCGAATTCTAGAGTCTTTAGTGTGTCTTTTGAGTCTTCGCGAGTCTATTTCTAGTGTCTTAAGTGTAGTTTGAGTGAGTTTAGTGAGTTTATTAGTTTAATTGAGTACTATTTAGTTGTTGTACTAGAAGGAAAAGTCGAAAGGAACTTCGAGGAGTACGCTTGGAAGGAAATTAAGATAAGTATATTTGTTTATTGTTTTTAACTTTAAATGAAGTCCATGCTTTGTTTTATTCTCATGCATTCGAGTAGTTTTCTTAATCTTTCTCCTTGTTTATGAAAATTATGTGGTTTGATGAAATTAAATAAAGGCACTTAATATAATATAAATAAATTGTGATAATTTTTACTTAAAACTTAATTTACTTTCAATCCGGCCAATCGAGTAGTTAAAATATGTTGAATTATCAACTATAGTAAAAATTACATCCAATATTTAGGGAAATCAAAAGCCTTAGAAGGAGGGTGCAAATAAATAGGGAAATATTAATTATCGGGCGTTGAATTGGATATTTTAGTGTGACAGACTAAAATACTCAATTCGATCCTACTGTTTGAGATCTGAAGTGTAGATGTTAGCCCTCGAGTGAGGGGAACGTGGGAGCTTCGAAATGGCGACCAGTATCCTCCCAAACTCTACCGCGATTCAGTAATCAAACATAGGATTAGTCAATGTTCTTTACACCTGGACCAAAGGGTAAAGAATAGGAATGCTCCTATTTGTCACAATACAATTTAAAAATTCTAATTAAATTCATCATTTCACTTAATTTTCTAAAAACAAGGAGAAGGATGCTTTTTCTGAATTAATTAAATCAACTTATTTCAAGCATTAGTTTACTTTAGTTTATTATAGTTACTTAGAATTTATGTTCACTTTATTAAGTAATTCCTTTAAATTTAGTCGATAACAATTTCGTTAAAAACTTCCCGTGGGATCGATAACCAGTGACTCCACTAGAGCCCTGTATTACTTGATACGATACGTATACTTGCGTAAAATCCACATTATACATTAAATCATATTCCTATATTTAAAGCGGGATCAAGTTTTTTGTTCCGTAGCTATAAACATAAATTACATACATACAAAAAGTGGGTCAAGTTTTTGGCGCCGTTGCCGGGGAAGTAAAGAAATTATTTACTAAAGTAACGGACTATTTTTAAATTGTATGAGAAAATTTGGAAACGAAAATTTACTACCTTACGATTCAGAATTAGAGCGTACAATTAAAAGAATTAGAAAACAAAAAAGAGAAATTATAAATTTAACGCAAATGGCAAATATTCCTGAAAATCAAAATAACAATCAACCAAGACCATTACGAGATTATGTCAACCCTACATTAGATGAAATTCATTTAACTATTCAAAACCCCGATGTAGTCGCTAATTCATTCGAACTTAAACCTCGCAATTATCCAAATGGTACAAAACAATCAATTTAGTGGTTCACCTACTGAAGATCCTAACTTACATCTTGTTAGTTTTTTAGAACTATGTGCTACTTTCAAATATGAAGGAGTATCTAACGATGCTATCAGACTTAGACTTTTTCCTTTTTCTTTAAGGGATAAGGCTAAAATGTGGTTAAATTCGTAGCACCTGGATCTATTAAAACTTGGGGAGAATTATCACAAAAATTTCTATCCAAATATTTTCCACCATCTAAAACTGCTAAGCTTAGAAACAATATAACTTCTTTTAGTCAGTTTGATGGAGAGTCAATATATGAATCTTGGGAGAGATTTAAAGAACTTCTTAGGAAATGCCCACATCATGCTTTACCGTATCGGTTAATTATTCAAACTTTCTATAATGGATTAGTAGGATCTTTAAGATCAATCATCGATGTCGCTGCTCGTAGGATCATTAATGTCAAAACCATTTGATGAAGCCTACGCACTAATTGAAGAAATGGCAACTAATAATTTTCAATGGTCTGCTGATAGATTAAATCCGAAAAAAATAGCTAGTATTCATGAAAATAATGCACTATATATGTTAGCTTCACAAATTGCTGCTATATCTAAAAAATTAGATCAATTTGGAATGAATTACTCTCCAACTATATGAGAAGAAAATTCATCTGGACAACTTATAGAATCTCAATCTCAATATGAAACAATTAATGCAATTAACAACAGACCCAATAATCCTTATGCAAATTATTATAATCCTGGATGGAAAAATCATCCTAATTTTAATTGGAATAATAATACAACTAATCAACCATGGATGAATAATATGACACAACAATCGTGAAATCCATCTAATCAAGGAAATCCTAATTATAAAACCAATTATCCACCTGGATTTAATAATAATAACCCTCAATTTAAAGATAAGAAATTATCTATAGAAGAATTAATATTAAATATGGGTAAACATCTACAAAATCAATGAAATCAATTACAAATACAAGGAAATCAATTACAAAATCAAGGAACAGCTATCAAAAATATTGAAACTCAACTTGGACATATCGCTACTACACTTAATAATAGAATACCTGGAACATTTCCTAATAATGTGGAAATAAATCCTAAAGACAAGGGAAATGAACAAATTAAAGCGATACAATTACGAAGTGGAAAAGAATTAGAACCTCAAATTCAGAAAAAACTTGAAAATCAAAGTGGAAATTGAAAAGGAAAAGAATCAACGAGATCCAAATTTAGAAAATCCTTTAATACCTATGAAAATTTCTGTTGAAAAACCTCCACCACCATTTCCTCAACGACTAATTCAACATAAAAAAGACAAACAATTTGCTAAATTCCTTGAAATTCTAAAGAAATTAACGATAAATATTCCTTTCGTAGAAGCTTTAGAACGTATGCCAAACTATGTAAAATTCATGAAAGATATTTTAAATAAAAAAAGAAAATTTACCGATAATGAAATGGTTGCACTTAGTGAAGAGTGTAGTGCTATTATTCGAAAAAACTTCCCGAAAAATTAAAAGATCCTGGTAGTTTCACTATACCCCGCGCTATTGGAGAAAAATTTTATGGAAAAGCTTTCGTGGACTTAGGAGCAAGCATCAATCTAATGCCTCTATCAATTTTCAAGAGATTAGGATTGGGAGAAATTTCACCTACTTCGATAACTCTTCGGCTAGCCGATCGTTCGTTACATATCCTAAAGGAGTTATTGAAGATGTATTAGTAAAAGTGGATAAATTTATCTTCCCCGTAGATTTTATTGTTCTAGATATGGAAGAAGATAAAGAAATTCCTATCATTTTAGGAAGACCATTTTTAGCCACTCGGAAAAGCTATGATCGATGTTCAGAAAGGAGAATTAACTATGAGAGTAAATGATCAAAAAATAACTTTTAATATTGCTAAATCAATGAAATATCCCGCGCTAGAAAAAGATGATGAGTGTTTTCGAATGGAAGTACTCGATCAATTACAAAAAGAACATTTTAAGGAAAATTATGAAGAAAAATTAGAAAAGGAAAATATTGAATTAATTGAAAAATCTGATATAAATGAAAAATTAGATTATATTCAAGAGAAATATGAATTTTTGGATAACACGTAAAACACCGAAAAGAATATAGTTCCATCAATTATTAAACCTCCCGAACTTCGAGTTAAAAATGTTACCTAATCATTTAAAATATGCTTACTTAGGAAATTCTTCAACTCTACCAGTTATTATTTCATCCGAATTAAATGAATCTCAAGAACAAAAACTTTTAGATACATTAAAAAAATATAAGAAAATTTTTGGTTGGACCTTAGCAGATATCAAAGGAATTAGTCATTCAATCTGTATGCACAGAATATTTTTAGATAATGAACATAAACCTAAAGTAGATCCACAGAAGAGATTAAATCCGATAATGAAAGAAGTAGTTAAGAAAGAAATTTTAAAATGGTTAGATAATGGTATTATATATCCTATTTCTGACAGTGCTTGGGTAAGCCCAATTCACTGTGTACCTAAAAAAGGAGGAGTGATTGTCAAAGCTAATGAAAATAATGATCTTATCCCTATAAGACAAGTTACTTGGATGGCGAATATGTATCGATTATAGAAAATTAAACACAACTACCGTAAAAGATCACTTCCCTTTACCATTTCTAGACCAAATGTTAGATAGATTAGTCGGACACAAATATTTTTGTTTCTTAGATGGATATACCGGTTATCATCAAATACAAATTGCTCCCGAGGATCAAGATAAAACAACATTTACTAGTCCTTATCGAACTTTCGCTTTTCGAAGAATGCCTTTTGGATTATGTAATGCACCCGCAACATTCCGTAGATGTATGATGTCTATATTTAGTAAATTAATTGATAATGGAATAGAAGTATTTATGGATGATTTCTCTGTATTTGGAACAACATTTGACACATGCTTAAATCATCTTGAAAAGGTATTTGAAGTATGTGAGAAAACTAATTTAGTTCTAAATTAGGAGAAATGTCAATTTATGGTTACAGGCGGCATTGTATTAGGGCATAAAATTTCGTAAAAGGCATGGAAGTAGACCCCGCAAAAATTCAAGTAATAGCTAAATTACCACCTCCAACTACTGTAAAAGGGGTAAGAAGTTTTCTTGGACACGCCTGGATTCTACGTGCGCTATATTAAAGATTTTTCAAAAATTACTAAACCTCTATGCCAACTTCTTGAAAAGGACAAGAAATTTGAATTTACAACTCGAATGTATGAATGCTTTTGAATTATAAAAAGATAAATTAATTACAGCACCTATAATAGTTTCACCTAACTGGGAGAAACCATTTTAACTTATGTGTGATGCTAGTGATTATGCTATAGGAGCAGTCCTTGGGCAAAGATATGATAAGATTTTCAAAGTTATATATTATGCTAAGTAAAACTCTAAATAATGTTGAAATAAATTATACAGCTATCGAAAGAGAATTATTAGCAATTGTATATGCTTTTAATAAATTTAGGCATTATCTAATAGGAACTAAATGTATTATACATACCGATCACTCGCTATAAAATATTTAATGCAAAAGAAGGATTTTAAACCAAGATTAATCGGATGGATATTATTAATGCAAGAATTTGATTTTGAGATCATTAACAAAAAGGAACCGATAATCAAATTGTCGATCATTTATCAAGATTAGAAAATCCCGAATTATCCGATACCGATAATGAAATTTTAGACAGTTTTCCTGATGAACATTTATATAATATAAATGAGTGGAAAATACCTTGGTATGCAGACATAGTAAATTATATTGTAAGTGACATTTTACCACCTATGTTAACTTTGCAACAACAGAAAAAATTCATTCACGATACTAAATCATATTTTTGGGATGAACCATACTTATATAAGCAATGTAAGGATTTAATTATTAGAAGATGCGTGCCTTATGAAGAAATTGAACCAATTATTCAAAAATGTCATGATTCGATTTTGGAGGACATTTTGGACGTATAAAATCGCATATAAAATTCTACAATCCGGATTCTACCGGCCTACTCTATTTAGAGATGTATATAGATATATCAAAACTTGCGATAAATGCCAAAGAATAGGAAACATTTCAAGAAAAATGAAATGCCTCTAAATTTTATATTAGAAGTTGAAATTTTTGATGTTTCGGGATTAGATTTTATGGGACCTTTTATTCCGTCATTTGGAAACTCATATATATTAGTAGATCATTGATTATGTTTCCAAATGGATTGAAGCACAAGCTTTATCTAAGTGTGATGCTAAAAGTGTTTCAAAATTTTTAATGAAAAATATTTTTATTAGATTTGGAATGCCGAGAGTGATTATCACTGACGGAGGAACTCATTTTAGAAACAAATACATTCACAAACTAGTGAAAAAGTATAATATTATGCATAAGATATCGATCGCTTATCATCCACAAACTAGTGGATTAGTCGAAGTTTCTAATCGAGAGATTAAACTTATATTAGAAAAGTCCGTAAACCCTAACGAGTCGACTCGGTCTATAAGACTAGACAATCGCATTATGGCATACAGGATCGCTTATAAAACTCCGATTGGAATGACTCCTTACGAAGCTTATATATGGAAAAACTTGCCACTTACCAGTCGAATTAGAACATAAAGCAAATTGGGCGATTAAAGAATTTAATTATAATATGAAAGAAGCTGGTGAGAAGAGATTGTTGCAATTAAATGATTTAGAAGAACTAAGAAATGAATCATATGATAATGATAGGATTTATAAAGAATGAATGAAATTATTGCATTAACAGAATATTAATCATAGAAATTTTGAACCACGACAAGAAGTTTTGCTTTATAATACTAGATTGAAATTATTTCCTGGGAAATTGAAATCTCGATGGTTAGGACCTTTCACTGTAACTCAAATATTTTCATATGGAACTATAGAAATTGAAGATCAAAAAACAGGACATAGATTTAAAGTAAATGGACATAGATTAAAACCATATTTCGAAAATAGACGACCAAATTTTAAAGAGGTTTTAATGCTTAGTCAACTCGAACACTAACTCGAACTAGGTCGGCCGACGACGTTAAACCAAGCGCTTTATGGAGGCAACCCATAGTAGTCTTTTATTTTTTATATATCTACATATTAGTGAATCTATATTATTAAAATAAATCTTACTAATCAAATTCTTATTTAGAATCATCACAAAAATTGAACTTATTATATGAGATCAGAAAATATTCAGACCAGAGCGAAAACGGGCGATTTTTACGAATCTCACCGACAGCGAGCCCGATCCCGCCGACGGCGAGATCGTGGACCATTACTCATTCAGTTTTATAACTAAGTCGCCGACGGCGAGGAACTTCCCGCCGACGGCGAGGTAGTTTAAAATTTGGTTTCTTAAAGATTTTTCGTGCGATTTTGGACGAATCTAAGCCATTCCTTCGTAAGAAATTATTCCAAATCCGATTTTACACCATTTTCTTCCTTAGGAACGACTAGAGACCAATCCATTCCATCCAAAATGGCCTCAAAATTCCTAGAAACCACAAAAACTGAAGTTTTCAACTCGGCGAAAATTTGTTAGTTCGGAGGCACAACGAATCTTCAACAAAGGCTTGATGAAGAAAAGACTTATCAAAGAAAGAGGATTTGTCAATAGAGGAGTAGAGAATGCTACTACAAAAATCGAAGAAATGATCGCATAGCTGTATTGGGAGGTATTTTGTTATACAACTTCCGCCGTAGTTATACCGATAGTCAACGAGTTTTACTCTAATTTACATGCGATCAACCATGGAAATGTGTACGTCGAAGGAAGATGGGTAACATTTACTCCTGCAAGGGTAAATGAACTATTTTCTATAGAAAATACCTCTGTTTGTCACTATTCCAACTTTGTGCCTTCAAGATATAATATGAACGAGATCTATAGATATCTGACTGATGAACCGGATGATTGGGAGTTACGAGAAGACAGGTATGTTAGTTTTTCTGTATCACTTCTAAACCCTATCTCGAAGCACTGGCATTTCTTTATATCATCAAAATTATTACCTACCATGAGAGTAAATAAAGTTTCAAAGGAATGCGTTATTTTAAACTATTGTATTCAAATTAGATTACCTATCGATGTTGGATCAATAATAGTAAAGTCTGCATTGAGATTAATCGTGCATGGGTCAGTGCATGGACTTGGACACCCATCTACTATATTTGCTTTATGCGACCAAGTACCAAGTTTCTTACGAGGCTTGGGAAAAAGTATTTTTACGATGGAAACCCCTGGATCCTACCGATATGTTTCCCACTTTGGATAACAATGATGAGATCACAGCTTATTTCGACGAGCATCACGTAACAATCCTTTAGCAAGACCTATTACTTATAAGACTAATTTTATTCTGAAGAAGATTAAAGGATTGAAGAAAGAATTGCAAAATGTGATGAATTCCATTGACAATATCTCTGATATGTTTGATCATATTGATTGGAGAATGAAGGAGCACTTTGATCATACTCGGACATCCGGAGGCTAGTTTTATTCATCTACTAAGACGTAAAGGATGGATTAATGAAGAATCTACTCTGCAATTCCTCGCGAGCCTTTCTACAATTTATTTGTGCACCTGCGTCACATTAGGATTATCAGAGAAGATATTAGTTCAGACACGGAAGAGTAGGAAGTATTTATATGTTTATGTTATATTTGTATGTGTGAGTGTTTGTTTTGGAGTTTAAGTTTTATTATGAGTCGAACTTTAGATTTGATAAGATTTTATGTAAATTGTTATGTCTCAGCATTTAGAGTGTTGTGGTTTGGATTGCGATGCTGAGTGGTATGGATTTGAACAATTAATTTAAGTATGTGTGAAGTTGTTAGTGTGAAATTTGTAAGTTTGATGGATTTCATTTATAAAGTTATTTTGTTTGTTTTGTGTGAATTTTTGTAAGTATAGTACCTATTCTTCTTATTAATATTCAAATTAAGTGATCGGAAGACTGATTTAAGGAAATTCGAGATTAAAAAGGATTAACGAATTTCAAAAATTTAAAATTTTTTGGGACCTCGCCGACAGCGAGAAAACCCGCTGACAGCGAGACCGAGCTCGCCGACGGCGGATTTTTCCCGAAACTTTTGCCTTATGAAATTAATTAGCTCGCCGACGGCGAGAAAAACCTCGCCAACAACGAGATCGCGAAAAGACTTATATTTGACCGGTCAAGCGACACTATTCATCATCCCCTTCCTAAAATTTTCAAAAAAACCGACCTAGGGCTTGAGAGATCTTGGATTTGAAGTGATTTCAACACTTTTTGACACCGGATTTCATCTTCCCTTGGTAAAAGCTTCACTCATATGCAAAAATTTTTTATTTTCACCATTGATTTCTTCTACATTGGGATATTTTGAAAAATTTTGAAATGTGAAGAAAATACTTGGAAGAATTTCATGAAATCGATTTAAATGGATTTTAGTTGTTGTGGGAAGCCTTTTTAGTAATATTTTGGAGTTTAGTTAAAAATTTTATGAATTTCACGGATCGAGAAATGACTCCACGATAAAAGCGACGATTAGATTTTGACGAAACTCGATTCATTAATGCGAGAGCACAAACACGATATTTTCAAAATATTCAAGCAAGAAAGTGCATACAAGATCGAGTTTTCAAGAATCCAGGAGGAGAAGTAGAGCGAGTTATAAAGGAGCGAGGATGGGAAAACTTCGTTTCGTTACTACAGTGAGCAATTGTGGAAGTAGTAAAAGAATTTTATGCAAATTTAACACGAAGTGAAGATGCACCGGTAAAGGTTAGAGGATTTTTCGTAGATTTCGGTCTGCTTAGAATAAACGCATATTATGAAGTTCAAGACACCTAGAGCGAATATGAAACTTTTGGAACTATGGAAGGACCACCGGAAGAGGTGATCGACTTTCTCACCGATGGGAAAGGAGTCCGGAAGATAAAGCAGCGAGAACGAGTAAACTTCTCTCTTTCTATGCTAAATGCAACATCAAAAGCCTCGGCATTATTTTATTTGCTCTACTTTGTTACCTACCTACCACCATAGTGAGGTAACAAGAGATGAAGCAGCTTCGAATTTCGTATTCGGAACCGGAAGAGTATTAATGTGGGAAATGTTATATATAAAAACATATTAGCCATCGCTAGAAATGAAAGTGGAGGAGGATTAGGACATCCTGGTCTTATCTATACACTTCGCCAATTATCCGGGGTAGAGGCAAGAGATGATGAGGAATGGATAGAGCCTATGAAACCCCTAACTCGTGCTAATATAAAGAAATATGAATCCCACGAAGGATGGAGATCCGAGACAAGGGATTATGTACCTTCTTCGAGTAGAGATATACCCTCTACTAGTTATGAACTCGTTGACCTCATTTTCGATGAGGTCTTCTCTTCTTCTCTGTAGTACTTAGGATCTAGCCTCAGGCTTTTCCTTCGACTATCCTAGAGGATTAGAATTGGGACCCACCACTTAGAAATTCAAACCACTTCTTAACTCCCTACAAACTCTACAAACTTGATTGTAGACCCCTAATCACCTAGAGGGTTGAAATCAAATGTGGAAGTTTAAAGGATGAGTTCCTATAGGACTCTTTGGCCTTAGGATCGCCCTGCGGTGGCCTGGTCTGGTGAAGGGTTGGCTTACACACACACTACACCTATACACTACACTTTCACACACCTCTTAAGACCACACCCACACCCAACTGGACCTCCTGACTCATGAAGGTGATTCACATGGATGGTCCTTAACCCCTAAGCCCTTGGCTCAAGAGGTTAGGAACAACATAGTGGATGCCTCAAATGAGTCCCTTCATGGCTCATGTGGGCTTGATATGGCTTCATGGCTCAACCAAAATGATTTCATTCCACTTACATTCACCCAAGCTTCAATTTTCCAAATTTTCAATTTTGACCCCGGACCCTACACCCGCTACCTTACCCAAAACCCTCGAAACCACCCAAAATTTGCAAAATCACCTAAATTACCCAAAATTCCTCAAAATCAATCCCAAACATTCCCACATTACTCAAATTAATCATCCATACCCAAAAATACCAAAATTCCAAAAATACCTCTCAATACCCTCCAAATACCCAAAATGCCCTCTTAGCCAAAAAATCCAAAAATTCAGAAAATTCCTAGAAAATTTCAGAAAATCCCAAATATTCCCAATTTCATTTTGTTCAACTACACCATGGGCCAATTTTGTCAATTTACCCCACTTTTATCAAAACCCCCAATTTGACCCATTTTAACCCAAAATGAACCCAATGTCAAACCAAACCTACCCAATTGACTCAAATTCTGGTCCAATTCAATTCTAAACTTCAATTCAACATTCCCAACACCAATATAGACCAAATTCAAGTCCAATTTGATTGACATTTGGATCCAATTTCACTTTTGGCCTTAAAGCCCAATTTGGACCCATGACCCAAACTTAGCCCAAACTCACCCAATTCAACTCCAATTAACCCCAAATCTTTTCTAAACCTTCCTTAACATTCCCATAAACAAAACACTAACATGATTTGCCCAAAGTTTAGACCTAAACCCCACTCAAATTCAACCCAAAGCTAAAAGGCCCAATTTTGACCTAAACCTAAACCTAGCCCAAATAGACCCAAACCCCAAAATCAAAACCCAACCAAAGCCAAAAACTCTTTGAAACGCTCCCATAAACATTTCCCAACATTAATTTTACATCAATTTCAACCCTAGCCCAACATTGGCCCAAGTTAGCCCAATTTGACCTACATTGGCCCACTTACCAAATGAACCCAAATTCAAACCAATTCAATTCCAAATCACACCAAATTGACTCCAAACCATTCATGAAACATCCCTAAACCAATTGTAACATTTATTTGACATGGTCCTTCACAAAATTTTCACCCAAATGCCCATCCTAAAATCAAAAAGCCCACTTCCCTTAAACCTTCCTAAAAGCCCACTTCCTTCAAATTCAAAAGCCCAAATTCATCCAAAGCCCACATGACACTTCCCCTCATCATCCATTTAATCAAAATCACCCCTAAGTTTCAAAATCATCAATTAAACAATTCCAAATCAAGCCCCATACAAATTCCCATCAAAATACCAAAATTTTCTTAAATCCATTTCCATGAAATCGACTTAACTTTTCCCAAGCCAAAGGTGAGCCATGAAGTCATGCATGAGCCACATGTGAGCCATGAAAGCCTTGGACACTTCACCATACCCAAAATGGCAAGAAGAGGGGACCCTTTAATGATTCTCTTAAGAGTGATTAACCACTCCCATGTCTCCCCTAACTCTTGCTTAAGCTTAATTGTACTTGGATTGTGACTTGACCCCACTAATCAAGCCGATCCAAGTGACTTTCCCTTCGCACCCAAATTGGCCTTGGAGGGTGAACCTAACCCAAAACCAAGGGTTGACCCATTTAGACCCAAAACTAGCCCTTTCCCATTCCACTTTGATTCAAACCCTTTACACATGTCCATGGCTAATTGACCGCACAAACCTCCAGCCCCGACCCACTCGGACTCGAGAGTGACCCATGCTCGCCGGCCAGCTCGCCCGGGTCGCCGAAAAACACCATGGCCGAGACCTTGGGAGGAGCCAAATTTTGGAATTCCACCTTGCTGAGCTGCCTCACTCCAAATGGCCATTGCAGTTGTTCTTCTCCTCACCAGAGCAGCTAATCCCAACCATTAAACCCCCCTGGGAGGCCCTCCACCCTCTCCTATTTAAACACTACCTCCTCTCGGCCATGAGGGGTGCTGAAACAAACCTTAAGGAGACTCCGCCAAAATTGTTCCGTACTACTCCCCACACATAGAGAACTTGATCCCCACCGAAATCCCCTCGCCATTTCCTCTCCGCGAGCTCAATTTCGCAGTTGAAATCCAAGCCCAAAACCAGGACACTTCTCCACAGTGAGCCAATCCCCAAATCGATTGGTCCTACACCTTCACCGGACCAAGGGAAGAAGTCCACCAGCAAAAGTCCCCTCTCCGTGCCACCCATCCGTTCCGTACTCCAAGCTTTGTGATCGGCCGTGGTCACTTTCATAGCTGAGACAATTCACCGAGCCAAGGGACTTCATCCGGAGCTTACTTGGACCCAATCGAAGGTGACACAACTCTCGCATCGAAGCTTCACTTCTCCGAGCAAAGGTATGGACTCACTCTTCTTCCCGAGCTTACGAGATTCTCCATTTAATTTGAGTAAATTTAAATACATGTTTACCGTATGGATGTGTTCGTCTCCTCAAGACGAATCCATAGAAGCATAAGAACACAAAAATCCATCGAGACTCGAGCGAGAATTTAGGGTTAGAAGGTTGACGGTCACGGGTGCACACCGGCCGTAGACGATGACCGGGAGTCGTCGGATCGAGCGTGTATCGAGCGGACGGTCCGGATCGAGCCGGACAGCCGCAATGGTGCATGAACCGCGGGCCCTCGGAACGCCGAGTCGGATGGCGGCGCCGAATCGGGAGACGACGCGCGGCCTTTCGGAGCCGCCGAGGATGGCGTGGCGCCGCGTGGATAAGTTGGAAATTAGGGCTATTTTCTATTTATTTAATTACTAGAACTTTGAAAATTCATAACTTTGTGTAGAAAAATCCTAAAAATAAAATAAAAATACCCTCTCGCTCGATGAACGAGAGGAGAATAATGTGGAAAAGAAATCATTTAATTTCATTAAGTATTTTATTTTCAATGATTTATTTACTGTCTGCACTATTTTAATTCTCCATGCATATAGAAAATTCACCATGGCATGAGACCATAGGGCTTTTGAAGCCTCTGAATTTGGGAACATTCCCTGAATTTTCCAAAGTCAGAGGCCATCCCTATGAGAAGTTATTGATTTTTCAAGTTCATGTTACTCGTTTTGAGTATTTTAAATCTAATAATTAGCATGTTGTGAAATAAATTCTAGGAAAATTTGGTGATGTTTCTTATGACCGGAGGACTCTAGGAAAAATAGGTTTTGAATTAATTCACTTGGAATGACCCTAATTGGCTTAAACACACAAAATAGGTCTTTAATTAATTAGAGCCTACCATACATCAAATTGACTTGAAATCAATTCTCCACTGACCTTTGGGATTAGAGGAACCCACCATAAAAATTTGAAGTTAATTGGACTTGGTTAGCCTTACTAAATGGGTTGATTAAGCCATTTAGCCAATTTAAACTTTAAAAATTCATAACTTTCAAAATGCTTTTCAAAATTCACCAAATTGGTTTTGCAGCCTCTCTGATATTAGGGGAATTTAAGAAAATTAAAATTCCAATTTTCTAAAAAAGTTGATTTTTTGTATTATTTTAATATTTTAATAATTAATAAAATAATAAAAATCACAAAAATAATAAAATTCACCAAAATGTCACATTTTGAATTTTAATCACTTAGGAACAAATCCCATATTTTTCTTAAGTCTCTATGATGAGATATTAAATTTTAAAGCCCTAAGGTAATTTTAAAATTAAAAAATGTATTTTCTAGCATTCCCACTAAAATAATTCTAATAAATCAAAGAAAAATTAGAAAATTGTAAAAATTGATTTTCTGATTTCCTTGATATCAGAGAGATTTTTGAAAAATATAAAATTCATTTTTTAAACTTTATTTTATTTTTAAATTAATTAATACCCCAAAACTCAAAATAATTATAATAAAAATAATATAATTCAAAAAATCACCAAAATTGGTCCAAGTGGTCCTCTAGTCATTAGAAATGTTCCATAATTTTCTTAAGGATAGAAACTTTCCTTTGGTCATATTATTAAATTTTCCTTGGAAATCCTTATTTTCCACCAAAAATAATTACATAAATAAATTAAATACAGAAAAATCACATTTTCTCCTCTAATGTCTTTATTGACATATGAGTGAAGTCACATAAAAATTTCAAATTCATTTGAGCTCAATCTAGTGAGTTATGAAATTATTAAGCTTGAAGGGCAAAATGGTAATTAAAATTTTAACCCTTAATTAAAACTTTAGGCTTAATAAAATGAAAGAGTAAAATATTTGATTCTAATCTGATTTGGATGATTGAAATTTAAATAATTAAAGGGTAGAAACCTACTAAACAATTTAAAAATAATTAAAATAAACTTTAATTAAAATGATTAATTAAATTTGGAAGAATAATAAAATTGGAATTATTAAAATAGGGATGTTACTAGGAAGAAATTTGTTCTTTAATTTAAGAATCCCTAAATTAATCATCTCAATAATATTTAATTATTAATTAAAATGATAATTCAAATTTAAGATTTAAAAATGCTAAAAGACTTAATCATTAAATTGAATTAAATTAAATTATTTAAATCAAACCCTTTTAAAATAAAATATTAAATTAAAATTAAAAATTAAATCAAATTAAAATTTAAATTAAATTAAATTAAATTAAATTAAATTAAAACATATTAAATTAAATTAAATTAAATCAAATTAAATTAAATTAAATCAAATTAAATTAAATCAAATTAAATTAAATTAAATTAAATTAAATTAAATTAAATTAAATTAAATTAAAACATATTAAATTAAATTAAATTAAATTAAATTAAATTAAATTAAATCAAATTAAATTAAATTAAATCAAATTAAATCAAATCAAATCAAAATCATAATTAAATTAAAATTAAATTAAAATTAAATTAAATTGAATTAAAATTAAATTGAATTAATTTAAATTAAAATCATTTAACAACAAACCTAAATGAAATCATTAAAAAATAAATCTAAAACAACTTGAACACTATTCCAAACTTAAATCCATCAACTAAAATTAAATCATAAACCATTTCAACATCCATTTGCCTTCGAAAGCTTTTGTTGTCATAATTCCTAAACGGAACATTAAGTGAAGTGTTACTTCACTTATAGGATATTCAAATGTCCTAGTTCACCGAGCAAGACAACAAACTTGAACTCCCGACGATTAATTCATTTGTATAATTAAATTCATTTAGACTTAGAATAATCTAAAAATATTGAAAAGATGTTTAAGATTCGTCTTAAGCACTTCCTCGATACGATAGGATATTTATAAGAACAATTAAATTTAGTTGTTCTTTGATGAAGAAAATCGTCCTCAAACCAAAATACAAGAACCTAGACGTCATAGGGGATGACTAGCTATAGGATTAGGAACTTGGTAGAAAGCCATAACCCTTCCCTTAGCTTTACCTAGGAACTTACTTTAAATGCTTAAATATTCTAACTGTGTTTTAAGTGCAGCTTGGGATGACGGGAAGACCCTCCTGTGTACGCTTTTATTTTATTACAATTTACTTTATCGCACTTTATTTAATCGCATCGCACTTACTTTTCTGCATGATAAACAACTCGTTGCATGAAAACCCACACCTTTAGGATAAGTCCCTAAACCGAAACCAAAATTAAATTAAAAGTCATTACAAGATAAAATTCACTGCCACAACATTTAAAAATGTAAGACAACTCAAAATTTAATCACAAATAGAACAACAAAACTACAACTACAACTAAATTAAAACGTCCTGTTGGATGATCGGGAATACCTCGGATGATGTAACCTACGTGTTGCTAACGGGATTTCCCACGATCTAAATGAAAGTGTGGAACTCATTCAGTTGAGTTTAGTAAATTCATCCGGACTAAGTGAATCCGATAAAAATAACGATGCCGAAGGATGGAACCGCGGGATCTTAACCGGTGTTGTTATAATCAACTTTAAGATTTGTTTAATCAAAATATTAAAAAACACCTGGATTTTAAGATTTTCTCTAAACCAGAACACTTTTCTCATCTCCTGATTTATGACTTCTAAAACTAAACCACTACAATAACAAGGAGCTCGGAGCATGGTGGGCAGCACGGCCATCGTCGTCAGCAAAACCTGAGTCTACTTCAGCAAAACTTTCTTAGAATTAAATAACCAAGCTATAGGACTTCGAGGTAGTTTGCCTAGTGCAACATAAATCCTCAACCTTCTGTTAGGCATTTGCATTGAAAATTAAGCCCTAACCGGTCTTAGGACTCCGAGGTAGTCGTCCGATACGACATAAACTCTCACATCTTCGAGGCTATTTGTATGATTTTATCATACAAATATAAGTCCTAACTAATTAAAATTGGCAAGATCAAAACATTAAATAAACATTAGGACTTTCCTAAATTCAAGCCAAATAATAGGATAGTCGGGAAATTACCGAAGTTCGCTTCGAATCTGTGATTTCTCCTACCTCTCTTCCTTTGAATTCCCAAAATAAAATGTTCCAAATTTGATCCATTCCCTATTGAAATTCCAAAATTCAATCCATTGAAAACTTAAACTTTCAAATTCTTGAGAGCAGAATCTACCGATTATTATCGAGAGTTTTCTTAGGTGATTTCCGTCACTTAAGATGTAATTAACTATGGGGCTTGCCCTTATAGGGAATTTTAAGAACCTGAGTAATATAAACCCAGCTTAATGTTTTCATATTAAACGAGAGGAATTTGTCGGCTTATAAAATTGGTTCGCGGACCAAACGGATGTCACAAACTTCTCTAGTTTATTTAATCGAGCCTCATTATCAAGCAAAGTGTGTCTATTCTTCGGGATAGATACACGGCTTGTAGTGCGACGCTCGTTTATATAAACTATTCGGGATGTGAGATCGGTTCGATTTCATATCTTAAAATTTTCAAATTTAAAATTATTTTCAAAATCGAATACTACTTTTCAAATTATTTATTTAAATTAAATTAAAATTCGCCGACGGCTTCGTAGGCGACCCCCTTTCCAAATAAAACACATAACTCAAAAATAAGCCGCACGTAACCACCCCCTCGCACACTACTCCTACCCTTCAAGATCCGATGAATGAATTAACCCCGAGTAGAAAGAGTTTTGAGTTATTCGGAGAAAATATGGAAAGAAGATTTGAGCATATAGATCAAAGAATCGGAGGCTTGGAGAGAAGACACAATTATGATAGCGAATATCTTCGACGACATTCGGAATACGAGATTGCATACTATGAAGCCGAGCGTCGTTATAGGAGTGGTGATTTAGATGTTGTCTTTCCCGAGTGCCCCCGATATTCACAAGATCACCGCTTGCTCACTTTCTCACTCGGAGATCGGGAGTGATGATATAGCTCGGGATTTTGATGCGTAGGATTAGAGCTTTTGTTTAGTTTATTTAGTTTGTTTTAGATTTGTTGTTATGTTGAGAAACTTTATTATTTTGGATGTGATTATTTCGTACTTTCCGTAGACTATGGACTTAGTATGTTTTGTTTGTTTGATTGAGCTATGATGTTATATTTCTTATGTGTGTTAAATTAGTTGCAAATTTTTATATATATAGGATGTTAGTTTTTATTTAATGTATTATTGTAAATGTATGTGTAGTAACAAATTAAGTTTTCTATGTTATGTTTGATACTTATTTTAAAAATTTCCATCCCTGCACTTTCTTTTTAAATATTATATATGAAAGAATACTAACAAGTACAAGTTCCGTAAGTAATGAAAAAACCCGCAAAAATTTCAAAGAAAAGAAATACCTAAAGCTCAAAGGTATGATGAATTTTATTTATATACTTTCCCTTTTTCACTATATAAGTATAGATAGAAAAATTTAAGTTTGGGGGAAGGTAAAAATACAAATTTAATTATTAAATTGTTCTCAAATTCTATTTTCAAAAATTATCAAATGATTTCTATAGTAATTTTCAATTCAATAAATATGAGTTGCTTTATTTAATTATTATATAAAGTTAAAGAAAATACTTCTAGTAATTCAATTAAATTATTGAAGAAGATATTTGGTTAAAAGGAATAAGAATATAGTAGACTATTTAAAGTAAGGGAAACTATATTCTAAAAATTGGAAATTCTTAAGTATATAGATGAAAAAGAAAGGATAGAAACTTAATGAAGTAAAAATTATGAAATATATATAAGCAAAGAAGTATTTTAAGTTTCAAATTTAGGAAGAGAAATTGAAGTTCAAAATTATTAACAGGCTTTCCAGATACAGTAATCCTCACTTGAAAAAGAAAAGAAAAAAAAAGAAAAGAAAAGAAAAGAAAAGAAAAATATAAGTGAGGAGAAGCTTGAGGAGATGCCTTATCAAAAATTAGCTTCAATGGATTCAACCTAAAGGGTAAAAACTTAACTATATTTCTAAACTTATATTTATGGATCGGTATTTTACTAAATAGTAGTTTTCTTGAATTTCCTATCATCTAAATATCTTAAGTAATTTATTAATTTTTAATATTATCTTTCCTGAAATCAATAGAAAGCTAGAAATCTTAGACCTAATAACTAAATAATCTTATCTCTATAAAATTAATTGAAATTACTTAGAAATATTTCTATTTAACTTTGATATAATGTTATTTAAATTAATTCATATATTATTTGAGTTGAAAAATTCTATTATAGAAATCATTATTTTTATTTAGTATTAAAATTACTTGAGGACAAGTAATAATTAAGTTTGGGGGATTTTGATCACGTAAAAATATGTTAAGAAATTCATACCTATTTTTGATGAAATTGCACTTTAAAGAAAGGTATTTTCTTTATTTTATCATATGAATGAAGATTTATTGGTGATAGAAGCAAAATGCATGAAATGGAGCAAATTTGGATCAAAAAGGAAGAAATTCATGCAAATATAACTACTTCGCCGACGGCGAGATCGAGGCCGCCGACGGCGAGATCGCGAGGAGAAATTTCGAAGGAATTATAACTACCTCGCCGACAGCCGAGCCCGAGCCCGCCGACGCCGAGATCGCGCGGTTCGAAGACCTTCTAGAAGCCCCGCCGACGGCGAGGTCGTTTCCCGCCGACGACGAGCTAGTTCAAAATGCATATACATTGAACCCGGACACTTTTCGAAGAGGTGTTTAAGCACCCTCGGACCTTCGCTTACCTCTATAAATAGAGGCCGAATTCTAGAGTCTTTAGAGTGTCTTTTGAGTCTTCTGTGAGTCTATTTCTAGTGTCTTAAGTGTAGTTTGAGTGAGTTTAGTGAGTTTATTAGTTTAATTGAGTACTATTTAGTTGATGTACTAGAAGGAAAAGTCAAAGGAACTTCAAGGAGTCTGCTTGGGAAGGAAATTAAGATAAGTATCTTTGTTTATTGTTTTTAACTTTAAATGAAATTCATGCTTTGTTTTATTCTCATGCATTCTGAGTAGTTTTCTTAGTCTTTCTCCTTGTTTATAAAAATTATGTGGTTTGATGAAATTAAATAAAGGCACTTAATATAATATAAATAAATTGTGATAATTTTTACTTAAAACTTAATTTGCTTTCAATCTGGCCAATTGAGTAGTTAAAATATGTTGAATTATCAACTATAGTAAAAATTGTATCCAATATTTAGGGAAATCAAAAGCCTTAGAAGGAGGGTGCAAATAAATAGGGAAATATTAATTATCGGGCGTAGAATCGGATATTTTAGTGTGACGGACTAAAATACTCAATTCGATCCTACTCGTTTCGAGAGCTGAAGTGTAGATGTTAGCCCTCGAGTGAGGGGAACGTGGGAGCTCCGAAGTGGCAACGAGTATCCTCCCGACTTAGCCGCAGATTCGGTAATCAAACATAGGATTAGTCAATGTTCTTCGCACTTGACTAAAGGGTAAAGAATAGGAATGCTCCTATTTGTCACAATACAATTTAAAAATTCTAATTAAATTCATCATTTCACTTAATTTTCTAAAAATAAGGAGAATGATACTTTTTCGAATTAATTAAATCAACTTATTTCAAGCATTAGTTTACTTTAGTTTATTATAGTTACTTAGAATTTCGTTCACTTTATTAAGTAATTCCTTTAAATTTAGCTCGATAACAATTCGTTAAAAACATCCCCGTGGGATCGATAACCGAGGACTCCACTAGAGCCCTGTATTACTTGATACGATACATATACTTGCGTAGAATCCACATTATACATTAAATCATATTCCTATATTTAAAGCGGGATCAAGTTTTTGGTTCCGTGGCTATAAACATAAATTACATACATACAAAAAGTGGGTCAAGAAGCCTAGAGACACTTTTATCAAATTTATCCTGACTACGCAGATGAACCACACAATGTGATGCTTGGCCTATGTGCATATGTGCTCATACCATTCAGTCATGCCGCAACACTCGATTCACGAGGCTAATGATTTATGCATCATATAATTTGCCCCAAGATGTATGCATAATTGCATCTTTCCTTTTTTCGATAATGAACATACCATGTCCACATAACTTGAAAGAAAAAATTGATGTCTACTTATAGCCTCTAACAGAAGTGCTTTGAATATTATAGAAAGCAACTTGTAATATTGCTACTGAATAGAATTTCCAGCTGAAAACTACTTTATGCGGATGTAGTAATTTCTTGGGTTTTGTGATGCTATTTAGTTGGAAAACCATAAGAAAATTGGTTTGTCCTTACTACATGGATCTATCAAAGGCATTAACTTTAAAACATAGAAGAAAAATTTTATGGTTTGATTGGCATCAAAGGTTTCTAGCCCACTATCACTCATTCATGAGGAATTGAGATATTTTCTTTAAAAATAGATTTGAAAGAACATGTCATCTCCCGATGATAATTGTGACCAATTTATATTAGATGATTGATGAAATACTAAAGAACATTAAGAGATCAGAGCTAGCTTCAAAATGTCTTCCTGATTTCGATGTTGCAGATAATTAAACAATGCATAGTAATTTATAGGATCTTTCATACCAGACAATTAATTTGATTAGACATAATCTCAATGTTAGGCATATTGAGAAGAATTTTTTAATAGCATCTTTAATATTTTGATGGATTTTAAAGGAAAAATAAATGATAATTTCAAAGCAAGATTGGACTTGATGGAGTATTGCAAGAGGATGCGGTTAGAAATTCAAGAGACAAATGTAGGTGAACTAATAAAGCCCAAAGATACATACTATCATGCATTGGATCAACAAAGGACATTTTGTAAATAGATGCATTCTCTAAAGTTTCCTAGTGTAATTGTGTCAAATTTGAGGTGCTGCATTGACTTGAGAGCATGGAAGATACTCAGCATAAAAAGACATGAATATCATACTTTTTGCAGTGCTTATTAATAACTGCTTTCAGTGCTTCATCAAAGTCAATATTTAATTCATTGATTGAAATCAATGCATTTATTTGAGTTGTGCACGGGAACTCTAAAATTTGCTTTGTTGAGCATTCCCTTATTATTATGCCAGGGGTGTCAAAAATTGACCCGACACGCCAACACGACTCTAACTCGACTTAAAAAATTTATATTAAGGTTGACCCGAATATTTTTTGAGTTGGGTTCAAGTCAGACAATTTGACCCATTTATTATTCAAGTCGGGTTTAGGCTGAACCCAAAAACCCAAAATGAGATGAATAAGCACGAAATTTCTGATCGGGTTTTGGTTAGCGGATCAAGCTCGGTTTCAAGTCAGGTTCGGGTTGACTCTATTTGGGTCCAGTCATTTTTAAGTCTTGACACCCCTAATGCAAGCTCGAGCGGGTATTTTCTTCTAATTTTCTTAACTCTATGGTGCATTCTCCCATACATCTATATTATGAGGCTATAGTTTGGGTTCCAATGAGTGCATATGGATATATTCCTTTGAGAGGTATGTCTACTTGATTCCCTTGGGTACATGTTTTGCATTTTATTTTAAACTAATTTACTATCATATTTACTTAAATAAATCTCTTTTTTCACATTTTAAAAAAATTAGAAGAATTCTTAAAAATAAAGCAAATTTAGAGAGCTCGATAGACATATTTGGTGCATGAGAGATTTACTTTTTGTGTCTATTTTTATGATTGAAAACATCAAATACAACATACTATTTGTGACATGTATTCAGACTTAGAAAATTTTCAGATATCAAGAGAACCATAACGGAAGCATGGTACATGTTATCTCTACGTTAAAAAAGTTTGAGAAGCTACATTTAATGTTCTACTAAACTACGACAAAGTCCAACCATTTATACTGTAAGATTTATAGTCATAAATTTTTTTTTCAATTATTAGTTAGAATGTTATACTAATTAATTTCAACATACAATTACAAATAACAATTACATTAGTAGGTTATTTACTGATAATTTAAAAATACAGGATGTCATTGTAATAACCACGAATATTGAAAAATAATTTTTGACATTGTTAAAATTATATATAAGTTGAAGTAACTCTTCAATTCAACAGTGTGTAATATAATTTTTACGTTCAGAGTAAAATTAGTTATACTTTGAAACTTCTATAGGTTCATAATCAAAGAAACGGAGCTCCATATCAAGGCTTATTAGATTATATTTGGGGGTAGGGCTGTAAATGAACCAATGCACTCAATGAACAACTTGAACTCAACTCGATTAAGGCTCGATCATGTTCGTTCAAATTAGTAAATAAACAAGTTTAGATAAGTTTTAAAAGCTCAAAGCTTAAACGAACTAAACATGAACATGAACTTGTTTGTTTATGTTCACGAACAAACTCATTTGTCGTTCAACAAGTAACTTGTTAAATATTCAATATTAAATTCGATAACAACTCATATTATATATATGATATATTATTTAGATAAAATTTAATTAGTTATAATTTTTTTATAGATTTAATAATAATATATTATTATATGAATAATATTTGTAGTTTAATTATTAATTTTATATTTATTTTATTAATAATTGAATGATAATTTAGAATGAGATTTATGGTAAAAGAATGTGTTATAAAATATTTTTCTCGTAGAGTTTTCTTAATCTTAAATATAAAGATATCATTTTTTATGACCATCACACTGCAATTACCAATAATATTAATGTGGATTACCTTATTGCTATTATGTTCTTATTAATACGATTAAGTAAAAGATCAACTATATAACTTTTAGAATCAATTATGTTCTTCCATTTAGTAAAGTTCAATAAGAATTATGTAACTAATTAGTAAAGTTCAAAGATTTTAGAGTTAATAATCGACAAAGTAGTTGCAATTATAATTGCAAACTTATTTATTAAATTTTTATGTGAAAATCTAAATTCTCATTTGTATTTTTAACTCGTTTAAATACTTATCGATCACTTGTCATAAACAAATCAAGTACAAAGCAAGTTCAAACATTAAAAAAAAAATTTAAACAAATCTAGATTGAAGAATGTTTGAAAGCTCGACACAAGCTCAAGCCGAACATGAATAACTTATAATTATACAAAGCCAAGTCAAAACAATAATATACTCTGTTCAGCTCGACTCGATTATTGCCCTACTTGGGGGCTCAATCATAGTGTTACTACATGACAAATATTTGATGTGAACAATTATAAATTTCACACGAGCTCTTGGTATTGAAAGAAAATAACATATAATTGTGGTATTTGTGTTAAAGTAAACACTCAATCACTTAGTGAGATTAGTAATTATGGAGTACTTGAAGAAGCAGTACAGTTGCAGTATCTGAGTTTTGTTGCATGCAATGCATATCTGTTTGACTATAAGTAGTTTGATTGTGTTCAAGCCTGATATGTTATTATTGAAGTTGAAGTGAAGAAAATATTTGTGAAATTTGATCCCTTCATCTAGCATGTTAATCTAGTCAGGTTTATTATCTTCGATACTTTGGTGGAACAAGAGATGAAATTGATTGAGCCGTAGTTATAAAGAATAAACTAAGAAAACATATTGAGATATAAACTATTATTGAACACATTCACCGAGAACAAGATATGTCTCATTTTTGTTTTTATCTTGATTCTATTAAAAAAATGTTTATCCTTGAGGATATCATGGGGAGTTATGAAGAGTTTTCTCAATTTATGAATGATAATGATGATGATATAAATGAAGAAATTTTAAATTGATCATCAAGTAATTACTCCAATTAAATAGACTAAAATTGATATGTATTGGAAGATTTTTGTTTAAATTTTGTTTTAACTTTTATAGTATTAACTTTCTACATTTTGCATTGTTTTTTCTCTTGCTTTTACTTTTGATGTTTTTACATGTAGTTATAATATATATTTTTTGCTTTGGTTTGACACTTTTATATCTTTACTTTTGTTACTTATATTTTACTTCTTCTATTTAATTTTGTTTTTTTTTCTTAGTACTGATTTTACTGATGTCTTTCTTTCTGTTACAAATGACTTCTATTAATGATGAAGATCAACCACCTCATCAACTTACCCTGATGGATTCAGGTATTTATAGAAAGAAAAAGAAGTTAGTATCATGCTCACCCTCACACAACACCAGTATTGTGTTGATTAACAGCATCACCACCACTACATCCCCTCTCGCACCTTCTATCACCGCTCTAATCAGCTTTGTTGCTTTATTTTGACCACTTGGTCCTTCCACCAAGTCCTCTCTCACACCTTCTGTTTCAAGCACTCAGCCACCACCACCCACTCAACCACCACCTCCCACTCGACCATCACCTTTCACTTAGCCACGACATCCCTCCTCTAATGAGTAAGGCCTCTCTACTCCAGCAACTCTAAGGTAGGACACCTCTGGATAGGTATACATTGACTAGGAGGGAGACTCTTAAGTTATATTTTGTGTTATAATAATTTCAATGATCTTTTTGTTATATTTATCTCATCGAGATACTCAATTTTATTATAAGAATGACAAATTTTGAGATATTTTATATTCTAATTAATAAACCAAAACCTTCGATGATACTTCAAATGTTTGACTGGGCTTATATGAACTTAGACTAGATCTCTTTCAGCATTATTAAGTTCATCTTATCAAGTTGCTCAACTTAAATTCGTTGAAATTGAGACTTGGATGAACTTGAATTTGAATTGGGAATATTTTTTGCTTAAAATGCATTGAGATTTGTGTCTGATGGTAAAATTGTGTTGATGACACATCACTTATAAAAATTATTTTTAAATTAATCAAATAATATTTTGAAACAAAAGTCTTATATGTATGTATTATAAAAGAATACAAAATAATATCTTCAATAATAAAGATTGATGTGCCATCAATAAGTTTTTATCAAGCACAAATCTCATTGCTTTTTTATAAGGAAACTTCCAAATTCAAATTGAAGTTTAATCGTGCCTCAACTTTTGTGTTTATAGTCAAACTGGCCATCTTAACAAGAGAAAACCAATTATGTCAAAGTTGGTTCAATCCGAGTCCAATCAAGCCCAGGTGCAGTCATTGAAGCACAATTGGACTCTTTAGATCATTAATTTAAAGGCCAAATGAACCTGAAATTTAACACATTAATAGTTAAATCGAGTGATCCAAAGACGAGAAATCCTTCAGATCTAGTATCACTCAATTCTAAAGTCATTAAAGCACCCAATTCCTTTAAAAATCACATATGTTCAAGTGAGATTGGCATGGATCATCCGTTAAGTGATTTTATGCATCAAAATACTAAAATACGTCTCTCTAAAAGGCTATTAATAGAACCTCTCTCATCGATTGTGGGGACTAAGAGAAGAAGAGACTGGAAAGTAAAATTTCAGAGTCTGTTTTGGAGGAGACCCGAAGAGTAACCATCACCCACCATCTAACATTCCCCTTCGGTCACTATCGACCACTGGCCTTCGTCACCACCTATGATCGTCAACCATCATGCATCGATTATCACTATTTACATTTGGTGTGGTCAAAATATGATCTTTATAGCCAAACAATGCTATTACAATTCTCAACTACGATCTATGTGAACAATCACCGCTATTACAACAACTTAATATAGCTTTTATGACTAACAACTACTTTTTATAGCAATCCATTACAATCTTTGTGGCCATCTTCTAGTGTTATTATTTCCAACTACATTATTTGTGTTCAACTACTGCTATTACAGCCATCAACTTCAATTTTTATGGTCAAATATTGGCTTTGAAGCAGCCAACTGCGGCTTCTATGGCTAATTGCCACTATAACAATCACTGACTATATTCTTTATGGATATCTACTGCTTTTGTAGCAACCAACTCCTACTGTTATAATTTTCAACTATGATCTTATGGCCAACTGACGCTATCGCAGCTATCATTTACAATCTTTTTGAACAACTATCGTCTTTGTAGCAACCAACTACTGTTATTCATTGACAACTTCTGCAAGTTATTTCATCATCCGACTATAATCTTTATGACCAAGTATTGCTTTTATAACAACTAATTACGACTTTTTTAACTAACTACTACTGGTAAAGTTTTCAACTATGGACTCTCTGGCTAACCACCGTTATTACAGCATCGCCTACAGCCTTTATGACTAACTACATATTTGTAGCAATCAACTACTATTGTTACATTTTTGAACTACGACCTCTATGATTAATTTTCACTACTACATCTACCAACTACAGCTTTAAATCCAACAAAGTAATATTATTATAGCAACCAACTGCGGCATTTATAGCTAACTGTCGTCATGACAACCATCAATTACATCTTTTATGGCAAAATAATGCATTTGTAACAACCAATACGACTTTTATGGCCAACTATTATTGTTACAGTTTAATTTCAACTATGACATCTGTAGTCAACTGATGCTATCGCAGCTACTTGTTATAGTTTGTATGGCCAGTTGTTACCTTTGTAGCAACCAACTAATACCTTTGTGACCAACTGTGTGCCATTGTTGCAGCCATTGGGTACAGCTTTTATGGCCAACTACTATTTTTGTATCAACCAACAAATATTGTTACAGTTTTTAACTACTATTTTGTGACCAACTGCTATTATTATATTTTCTGACTATGGACGATCTAATTACTTAGTACTAATACAACCATCATACAAGACTTTGTGGGTAATTATTGCTACTATAGCCAATAACTATATTTGTTGTATCCCGATTATGGTTATTATAACTAAATTATTATAGTATATTTGTGATTATCAGTTTTGTAATTTTATTTTATCTAATACAAGAGAAGAGTTAACTGATATACATATAATTACATAGTAGATTAATTTGATGGGGCTAGACCCTGTGATTTTTTCTTTCTAATATTTTTCCATGTAAAAATATTGGTATCTTATCCCACTACTTTTATTTTATATGTGTATAGGTCCGATCTTTATAAAACACTAAGACATTAAGTTATCACTCTATTGCCGTGAAATATTCTAGCAATCAGCAAAATCTTATTTTTATAAGAGAACATTATAATTCTAATAACTCTAATAATAATATTTATATCTTCATTACATATAATCTTCCTCCCGGATCACATTTTACTACCTGGGTTTGCAGTTGGATTTAAAGCTTCAGTAAAACAACCAAAATGATTTTGTAGACGTCACGTATGACTTCTTAATTAATTACTTGTGGAAAACAGTCTCAATTCTGATCAGAGCTTCTGGTCAACATTACTAGAAGTTCTATATCGTATACTATCAAGGAAAAAGGTCAGTACGAGGCAGGCCAGATTTTTGGGGGCCACCTACTTCGGCTGCCTGTCAACTGAGTTGTTAAGTGAATTTATGTTTATAATAACATATCTGTGCAGTCATGTCAGCCATTAGTGTCATGAAAGATACCTAAAGATTAAGTTTAATTATTTAAGGTTTAAGATAGAAGGTCCCATGCATTAGTTATATAATGTGTAGAACTTCAAATAAATTTATTGCATAAATCTCCCTTAATTCTAATAATCTAGAAGTAATTGTATATCTAGATTAATTACTAGTCACCAAACAATGACGTATTCAAGTGCAATGAAACTCATGATCATCTTGCTTGTCTTTATGACACTGGAGAAAAATCCATCCCCCTCTTTGTCTTCTACGTAGACTTAGACGCCCTCCTCTCTAGAATTTTATGACCTCCATAGAAATGTATGAAGAAGCCAATATACGAATATTGATTCATCTATTTAAGGTAGAAAGAGAGAAGGTGTGTTGGAATCATTATTTCTCCATTATAGATAATATTTCTGTAGTGGCGATTTGAATCTTGTCTTTACCGTTGCAATATACCCTAAGCACGAAACGAGAGAGCAGAAGGTATGTTGGGAGGGGAGGAGGAGTTGAGAAGTGTGCAAGTACGTGGACAAGCTCGTAGCAAGTCTGTCACCGCTGATGCCGCCGCAGCAGTCACCATCACCACCGCCGACGGCGAAGTGCTTACGATTTCTGAGTTCATTTCACGAATGGGTACTCTTTCTTCTTCATTTCATACAGGAGTGAACACAGCTTCTTTTTTAACCCATGGTAAAGACTAGGGAATGAAGAGTAAAGTGATATTTCAGAATGGATAAAATTAATATTTCATGATAGGCAAAAGTCCAAATTGTCCTCTCATTATAAGTAAAAATTTAATTTTTTAGAGGGACGATATATATATATTAAAAAAGGAAACCGATATTTGGCAGAGGCTCATATATCGGTTTCCCGTGCGCTAGGCCCCATGATGAGAGCCCACGTTATGTGTCTAAACAGACCGAATCCCCAAAATAATCTCAAACATGATTTTAAAATTAATTTATCAGTACATAAATAAGCTTTAAATAGTACCCACACATTAATATAATGGGATTGAAGTTGGATTTTAATTGAAAATTACATTGGAAGGGAAATTTATTCTGTCAGGTGAACTGCACCTACAGAAAATGGTGATGATCCTACCTCATTGCCGTGCATTTCACGTGATTAGATCATCACGTGTGCAGACTCAAATTGAACAAATTAAGAATGTGGTTATCTGTCATAAATAAAATTAATATATGCATATTTAATGCAACAAGTATTCATGGCACCGTTTGTTGCAGAGGAGTCGACGAGCAGAAGGATTAATAATATGGATCAAGTGCTGAAGGATCTGGAGAAGCAGATGGGGGCATTAGAGATGGAGTTGGACAAGGCAAATGATCAATGCTTTGAATGGAGTTAATGTCTGATGTAGTGCGTTCATTGTTATATATATGTTCTTCATTTTAGGAGAAAATCGTCCGGACAACGGCATGGATCGAATCACGTCATTGTGCATGCGGCGTAGTGCGATTCACGCCATCGTTCACACGTACAACGATCCGAATGTAATATTTTCTCCCATTCTAAACATTTGCTATATGAATGTATTGGTACTGTACAATTCTGGTTTTAAAAGGTAGATTTTTTTTAGCCGCTTTTTATTGATAGTACAGATAACAAACATACTCATTAATTAATTTTGGAAAAAAAATGAGTTTATGTTGAAATTTTATTTATGAAATAGTTTAAAAATTTATGTTCTAGAAGAAATTTTCGTCCAAACAAATTTATAAATATTGACTTTCTCCAAAATCTGTTAGACTCTAATTCAACCCGGATATTAAATGAGACAGAAAGTATAATTCAAGCCAGACATGCCTTCAATGTGATTATCTTGAATCGAACTCATATAAGTCATTTAATATACTTATAAATACTTATTTGAGCCAAATTTAAGTTAATTATGAATCATGTTATGGACAAATTCTTATTTATGAGTCGGACTCGATCAATTTTGGATTGTCGGATCAACCCAAATTCGAACAAAAATATCAAACTTACCCGACCCAAAAATTAATTGAGTCGAGCAGAATTTTTTAAGTCAGGTTCAAATCAAGCTGATGTGTTGAATCAATTGTTAATAGCCCTATTTCTAATTATTTAATCTTTGTTGAACCGAAAGGATAAACATTTCTTCTCTATATTAGTGAAAATCTTGATGTTATGGACCGTCACTCATTGCTTTTATGATTAAAATTCAGTAGATTTCAAGTGTATAACTGAATTTAAAATAAATAATTTTATTCACCTTTTTCTCTAATATGACTTGGAAACAAAGAACATTTTGAGATGAGTTCTTAAGTCAAAAATTAAATCATTTTTGAGTTAGCTAGGCTAAAATTTGCTCTATCAGACTAATTTTTACAAATAGAGCAGTGTTTTGTTTAGAAGAGAATACATGCGCCTCTAACGAATGCCCTCTCTGACCCTTATTTTAATCCTCTGCAACATTTCAAGTTTACCACTCTTGTGTCTATAAATTTAAACGTTTGTTACAACAAATGATTTAATGAAAAGCAGAGCACGTTTAGACTTAGTTCTCTTCTTTGTCTCTTCTCCCTATTTCCTCTTTCTAGAATTCAACTTGGTATCAAAGCCAAATCTTTAAAGCATCACTGATCCATGGAGTTTTCATCTTCCGCCTCTCAGCACTCAGTAGATTCCCTCAACAAAATGAAGAGAACAAGTATTCCAGCAACTTTAAAGTTCTTGAGGACAAAAATCAAGAATCTTGTTCAAACCTCTCTTACCTATGAAAATTACAGCATATGAAAGGTACAAATCCTGAAACCATTTCTCGCCGATGGATTTTGTCAATGTTTTGAGAAAAATATGTTGAATCTTGAATAGGCTTCATGCCTCTTCCCTTTGCTTTCATTCCATTAAATAATAATCTTACATTCTATTTTAGGTACAAAATAAAGAGCATAATCTATTTTAGGTGACTTAGTAATACATATTCCTAATCTAAATATTCAGCTAAAAAGGGAAATAAATCATAATAAAAACATTAAACATAATTTAAATAAGAATGCTCCTAATTATAGAAAACTCCTAAATTAGCTGTCTGATTTCCGTCCTTCCTAATTGACATCCCCCCTCAAATTGATGCCGACTGATCAGGAAGCATCAATCTGCCAACAAGAAATTTTGTCAGGACCAATAATCCTCAAGACGCTGAAACTGACAATGTAGAAGCTCTAGAGATAACTCCTGAACCATAACATGATTTGACCAAAGAAAAGCAAGGAATCATTTATCATTGTCATCCAGAAATTCGAATCATAGCCACAAGAAGGAACCGCTTCCAGTTACGTGATCCAAATGCTATCGATCATAGCCCACAAATAGGATCTAGTTATATGATCCAAATGCTATCGATGATAGTCTACAGTAGGATACGTGTCCTGACCCAAATGCTATCGATCATACCCCACAAGAAGGATCCAGTTACACGATCCAAATGCCATCGATGATAGCCTCCAAGTAGGATCCGTGTCCTGACCCAAATGCTATCGATCATAGCCCACAAATAGAATATGCGTCCTGTTATACAATCTAAATGCTATTGATTCTTCCTGCGATGTTGGGGACGGTTTGTTCTTTAATTTTCACACTAAAAATGCTGAAGCCGAGATGTCGAAGACATGGGTCTAGGAAGGAGTGTCAAAGCCTTCAATCCTTGAGTGCGACGAAGAAGCCGAAGTCGAAGCAGACGAAGCGAAGCGTAAGAAGTAGTGAAAGATGCCAACTTCTATTCCTTGTGTTCGGGTAAAATCCAGTAGCCATGAGCTACTTTTTCATGAAGAAAACATGACAGATCATCAAAACAGCAACTAAAAGTACAAAATGGGATTGTCGGTGAGGACGTATGGAGCCTCGTCCAGGTCAACGAAAGAAATGATGCACCTGTCTCGCGTTTGAGTCAAGGGAGGGAAAGACGGTGCGGCGGCATGGCATCAAGTGACTGTCGAGAAGAGGTGGGAGTACGAATGGCAGATCAAAGGGAATGGGAATCTTGACGGTGAGGAGGAGAAGGAGAATCTAGAAAGGCGAAGCAGAGATGGAGCCTAATGTGAGGCAACGAGAAGACCGCGGTTAGGGTAGAGGTTGCAGTTAGCGCAGAGAAGCATCGGGTTTCCTTCGACTCCACTATGGATCGAAGATGTCACAAACTAAGAGGACAAAAGGCGGACGAAGATGCCGCATAACTCAAAGAAGGACACGAACGAGCGCTCCCGATGAGCAGGCAAGCAGAGCAGTCGAGCGGAGAGGAAGTCGAAGCAGACGAGTAAGTCCAGACTAGGCTGACGAGGATTTAGGCAAACCAGAGCGGAGGTCAGGCAAATCGAGCGAAGAACGAAGCAGTCTTAACACCGTGCTTATAAGAGGAGAACGAAGCGGAGCTCGGGCAAACCCAGTTCGAACTGACGACGATGATGAATGCAAGGGGACGGTAGGGAGACGAGAAAGACGACGAGCCAGACGAGCTATCCCGGCGAGACTCGGAGATTTGCAATCGAATAAGACGAATCAAAGAAAACGATGCAGATGAAGAATATGCTACATATTTGTCGAATTAAGCTAACATGCTAAACTCCAAACTCGTCCTAACACCATTATGAACACATCCACACAAAATCAATCACAACAACTCACCTCTGTCTAAACCTGATAACTTCAGATAGCTTATAAGATCACTGCAATAGCTTAATGCAACACGGTCGGACATAACCTTCACTGTAAACTTTTTAAGCCAATTTATGCAAAATCCAACTATATGCATTATCAAATGTTAAAAAGAAACATTAAACTATTATGGCTTACCCATACATGTCGGATCTCTTGATATACTTGCTTACGCAGATGCTTATTGAGCATTCGATACTACTGATAGAAATCTATTATTCTTTTGCGTTTGTATTTAGGTTCTAATTTAACTTCCTAGTCATCCAAGAAACAACCAACAGTTGCTCACTCATCAACAAAAGTTGAAAATAGAGCTCTATCCACAACCACTACCACAATCATCTGGCTTCGAAGGTTGTTTCAAGAGCTTACTAGAACTCAAATCAAACCAACAAATCTCTACAATGATAGCACATTTGCCATTGCTTTGGCTCATAATCTTGTTTTCCACACTAGAACAAAACATATAGAGGTTGATTACCACTCTATTCGTGATCACCTCAAGCTCCAACACAGTGATCGATAGCATATTATGACAAAGGACCAGCCCACAGAACTACTAACGAAATCTCTTCTGGCCAATCGACATCAACGCCTTAAAAGCAAGCTCACTCTCTGTTATCGAGATCATTCGCTTGAAAACGGGCATTAGAATATACATGTGCCTTTATCGAATGCCCTCTCCGACTCTTCCTCCAGAGCTCAACGGCAAAATAGATTAGATATGGTTTGCCATTATAGGAAAAAGATATATACATACACTATATAATGCCACTTGTATATTGACGGTTTTAACCCTCTGTAATATTTCACGTTTACCACTCTTATGTCTATAAATATAGAGGTTTGTAACAACAAATGAATTAATGAAAAACAGAGCAAGTTTATACAAAGTTCAATTAAATGAGCGTTGAGTAAATCTACTTTTTTCTTAAAGAACACCAAAGAAGAGCTCTAACTAAAGTAAAATTGTGTTTGAACTGATAGCACATTGTTTGGAAATAAAATGTAAAATCCCATAGTATTGGGTTCGAGTGCTCGCCCTAATTAAAGGAAAGAAATTTTAAAAGAAATAACAGCATTTAAAATTCTATATTACTAGTAATATTAAAGCATTTTGATTGTCACTTCTTAGTCATCAAGAGTGTGATTAATAAACTTTGTAGATCCAAATATTTGTACTTAAAATATGTTTCTCTTGCAATTAATAGTCTCTTTTAAGCGTGCTGCCATAAGATAAAATATGTTGCTTTGTGGTCACCATTTGGTTAAGAAGTTTATCATATTTTAAAGCAATAAATGATTAGATCTTAAGTTTATAATTGGGGCATTTACATACACATGATTCTCATAGATTTACACAAATGTAAACATTCATATTTACATGCATATCACTTGAATATATAACATCACAACAAAATTATCATCATTATTTTTTCTCAAGTAAAATACATATTTTCATGCATAGGTTTATGACACCAAGGTGCTTTGTGTAAATATCAAATTTTGGCTGTTGGAAATGTAAATACTTAAGATTTGTGTGGTCATTATGTAAATTTCCTTTTATAATAAATTTTTGTAGAAGCTCGTTTTCTTATGTATTTACATATCTAACACCAAAATTTTATATATATATATATATATATATATATATATATATGTGTTGTGGAAAAAATACTTTCTTTCCTCAATCTTGGCAAGAGAACAAACCGCAAATCACAACAAAGAAGATGCAAACACAAGAACACAAGCAAACAAGAGGATTTGTGTGGTTCGGTCCTTCGGACCAACATCCACGGGAGGGAATCAACCAATAAATCCACTAAGACAATAGAGAAGAATTACAAGGCTTGTACATTCAGAAATGAGCCCTCATCTTGCCCAAGATCTCGCTCTCGAATAACCTCGACCATAGATCTCTCAGATGCTCTCCTCACTCTCCACAAGCCTCTCTTCTTCTTCTCTTCTTGCTAGTTCTCCCTTCTTGGTTCTTCTCACCTCTCAACCTTCCCATACAAGCCACCCCTTATATTTATAATAGAAGGAGCCTCCCCTTGTAGACGGGGTGTACCTAGCCTAATAATTGAGATTCATTACAACAATTCTCCCCCATGACTCTCAATTACAAAATTCCAAGATCCTCCTCTCTCTCATCTGGACTGTCGAAGGACACAAGTGTCGAACTCCTCCCAGTTGATTTCCAAGAAATGAACACTTGCAATGCTCCACCTTATCTGAACAACTGAAGACCTGTAGCTGAAGAAAAACCTGCTGGAGTCTTCGAACTCTCTGCCGAAGATCTTGCCTCAGGCCAAGGATTTGAATTGTCAAAGAGGGCACCGCAAGTCTTCGGCTACCTAAACTGTTGAAGACACCTTGATGCACTCTGTTCCACACCTACAGAGTTTCTTGGAAAAACCTTTGCTGGACTGTTTGGCACCTGCAGGACCTCCAAGAAGCGAACACCTGCTAGCTGAGTCCCTCACCTTCTTAGATTTGAATGATTCATGTAGCTTCAATTCGCTACTTGAGGGACTTCCCAGAATCGAATGCCTTTTCTCACCAATTTGTGCCTTCTCCTCACTGTCTCGCACTGAAGCCAAGCCATGCCACCTGATTCCACCTGCTGTCGCTGCAGGCTGAAGACTCTTTGTTGTAGGCAAAGGACCACCTGGACTGTCATATGCTTCAGATATGAAAGAATTTCTCGGAGGGAATATTCTTCAAGATTCCATTTCTTGCTTCCCTGGCCTACTCCACGTCCAAACCATCGTTACACCGCCACGCTTCTTGGCAACTCTACCTTGCGCACAAGAAAACTAACCGCACACAAAATGCTGCCTGCTCGCTAACTACCGAAGGTCTTGCACGAACTATTGTCCTTCGCCAAACTCAACGAACTCCTGTTCGCGTTGCCGCGAGTCCCTTATTCCCAGTCCTCCTGTTCGCTGCTTTGGAGTTCCTCCTGACCCGCAACAGTCACAAACTGTTCCAAACCGCTGTCGCAACCTCCCTTCGCGAAAATCGGCCACGGAGCTGGTCTGTCGCATGCCAAAGCCCGTGCCCTCGCTTGTTTCACTTCAAAACTCCCGCGCAAACTGCTTCGCTCCTCGCGAACTGCTCCACTTCGCGCACAACTGCGCGAACAGCTTCTGGCCTGTGACGATCCTCGAACGCCTGCAAACAACCGGAAAACCTCTGCCTGTAGCCGCGATTCGGAACTTGCTGGGTGTGGCCTATTCTGCGCGCGAATCCTGTCGCGCGGAAGAAGCCCTTCGTGACTCCTTCGCTGCGATTCACCTGTTCGTCGACCTCCCCAAAGCCTGCTCATCGATTTCTGCTCGTGAACCGACTTTTTGCAAACTGTTCGTGGGCTTTCACAAATCTTCCGCGCCCGCAAACCTCCTCTGTGCTATCAGAACAGCAGAAGAATCTTCGGTTTAAATAATCCCCTGCTGGCCAAAGAACCCATGCTGGTTCCTTCTGTCAGAGCCGAATTCCTGCAGTTCTTGAATGCCGAAGGATCTACAGTAATCCAAGATATAGATTGTCGTATGCTTCTTTCTCCCTGCTGCGATTCTTGGATGCCGAATACCTCTAGCCAACAAGTACCGAATTTCCCACAGATGGCGCCAATTGTTGTGGAAAAAATATTTTCTTTCCTCAATCTTGGCAAGAGAATAAACCGCAAATCACAACAAAGAAGATGCAAACACAAGAACACAAGCAAACAAGAGGATTTACGTGGTTCGGTCCTTCGGACCTACATCCACGGGAGGGAATCAACCAATAAATCCACTAAGACAATAGAGAAGAATTACAAGGCTTGTACATTCAGAAATGAGCCCTCATCTTGCCCAAGATCTCGCTCTCGAATCACCTCGACCCTAGATCTCGCAGTTGCTCTCCTCACTCTCCACAAGCCTCTCCCATTCTTCTCTTCTTCCTAGTTCTCCCTTCTTGGTTCTTCTCACCTCTCAACCTTCCACTACAAGCCACCCCTTCTATTTATAATAGAAGGAGCCTCCCCTTGTAGACGGGGTCTACCTAGCCTAATAATTGAGATTCATTACAACAATATACTAGAGATTCGTCTTAGAGCTCCAATGGCAAATACAATTCGTATTAGATGGTTTGGTCACATTAAACGTCGACCATCTGATGATCTAATTGGGAGAGTAGATGTTTTAGATTCGACTTATGTTAAGAAAGACAGAGGTAGACCTAGAAAGTCTTGGGCATATTGTATAACAAATGATCTTTATTTATGAGAATTGAATGAAAATATGACACTCAATATGATGCAATAGAGAAAAATGATTCCAGTAGCCGACCCCAGTTAGTGGAATAAACGTTTGTTGTAGTTGTTGTTGTTGTAAATTACGAAAATTGATTTGACACCTCTGAAACAAAATCTTGAATAGGAGCCCTCAAAACAAGAAAATTATATTAAATAATAATAATAATAATAATAATAAAAGATTTAATGTGGGAAACTCTAAGAATGGAAAAAATCACAGAGCCAAACAACACCAAGAAATCGGCCACTATGAAAAAAAGATAAGGAGAATCTTACACATTTTATTACACGCAAGTCTCTTTATACTTCGGAAAATTGCAGGACCCTCCTCTCCTCTCTTTTGTACAAAAGAATTTAAAAATGAAGGCAGATTCCGTTACTGACATCGAGGCACCGTGATGGTGGAATCGTGGTGCTCCAAAGGGGCGTTGCATCCAAGCGTTGCAATGTCGTGTTGTGCGGTTTTGAACCTGAATCGGGCATGAAATCACTATTTATCGGGCATTGGCGCGCTTCGAGCTCGGCGTTGGGGTGCTACAGATACAACGCTAGTGTGTCGTGTATGGGATAAAAATTTCAGAGGCAGTGCCCCCAAACCCATTACAGTGGGGCACAAACCCTCTATCTATAGTCAAACATATCATCAAGCTCGGCCGTCAAAATTAGGGGCTCTAATTAAATAATTAATTAACACAATTAGGCTCCACGTAATAACATTATTTAGTAATCATCTACAGAAAAACGTAGCTACGCATGCAAAATCATAAAATCACACAAAACTACCACTAGCAATGAGTGATTTAAGATGGCAGTCACACAGCAGATCAGCTTTTTATTATACAAAGCTTACATTTTTGTTCATAAAAGTTAGATATGCTTATAAGTTTGATTTGCTCCCTATGTATAAGAGTGAATGCTCCCTTCTACGAAAAAATATTATGTCTGGAGTACGGATGTAAGCTGCATCTGAACAACGACTACGATCCACCAGATGTCGTTTTTTCGATTTTTTTCTCCTCCGCTCCTTCCGGTGGATCGCAGCACAGCTTGCGCCCGAATATTTTTTTCCTCTTGTAAGTTTAAGTTGTGTAATCCTGCCACTGAAAGAAATTTATATTAGGGTACATTCAGTAAGGATGAATTTAGAAAAATTAAATTTACTTTAAGATCAAAAGAACATATGAATAATTAATTAAAAATAATATTATATTATTATAATATTTTGGTAAAAATGAAAGATTAGGTGTTCTAAATGTAAACAAATAAATAGGGAGTGACATCAATTGACATCACGACAAAGTGGTTCATGGGGGATGCTCCTTGTGAACCCTATATATATATATATATATATATATATATATATATATATATATATATATATATATATATATATATATATATATATATATAATTTATAAAATTTGTCCAAAAATATACAATATAAGGCTTAGTAGTGCCTTACTGCCTTCAAGCGATAAGACTCAAATCTAAGAACTTAGGACTAAAATCAAAGCACTTAATCACTGTGCCAAAATTAAGACTGTTAAAAAGGCTCAGCAGTTGCTGTTCAATTTGTTCGCTAACAAGCGAGTTGAACATGAATAAAATTTTTTTGTTCGAATTATAAACGAACCGAACACGAGCAAGAAAATGTTTGTTTGTATTCAGTTCGTTTTGACTTGAAATAAATAAATAACTAATAAATAATATAATTATAATATGTTTAAAGAGGAATGTTATTTATTTATTGAGGGATGTTATTTATTTATTTTTTAGTAATTTAATAATTAAATGATTAAATTTATTATATTTTTTTTTTTGACTCATTTCAAATCGAATTCGAACCGAACACGAACAAACCGAACAATGTGAATAATTCAAACATTTCAAATGTTTTGAGCAATTCAAATTAATTTCAAACAAATCGAACCGAATCCGAACGGTAATTTCACGAACAATTTCAAACATAAACCTATTTCAAACACATATAATTTCAAAGGAACCGAACAGAAACATGAGCTTTGTTTGTTCATGTTCGGTTCATTAACACTCCTAGTCAAAATATATCATTTAATTTCATTTCAATCACGCAGGCTATATAGTGAATTAAAAATACTAACGGACTGGTTAATCGAAAAAAAAATCATTTTATTTTCAGTATGTTTGTATGCAGAAGTGATGTCAACAAGGTTTGAGCGCCCGGTCTAGGCAGGAGTGAAGCTGACCGACCTGGGGCGACTGGTCGAGGCACAAGTGATGTCTAGCTGGCCAGGGCGACTAGTCGAGATAAGAATAATGTCGACCAGGTGAGGGCGGTCGGTCATGGCAAAAGTGATGTCTACCGGGTCGGGGCGGCCAGTCGAGGCATAAGTGATGTCGACCGGGCCGAGACAATCAGTCGAGGCAAAAGTGATGCTGACAAGGTTGGGGCTGCCAGTCAAGGCAAAAGTGAGGCCTACTAGGCCAGGGAAGCCTGTTGAGGCAAAAGTGATGTCGACCAAGTCGGGGCGGTCGGTCGAGGCAAGAGTGATGTCGACCAGGTCGGGGAGGCCGTGGAGGCAAAAGTGATGCTAACAGGGCCGGGGCGACCGTTCAAGACAAAAGTGATATGTTGACCAGGCTGGTGCGGCCAATCGAGGCAAAAGTGAGGCCTACTTGGCCGGGGCAGCCGGTCGAGTCATAAGTGATGTCAAAAGTGAGGCGTATTGGTTAGGGGTGTCCGGTAGAGGGAGAAGTGATGTCGACCTGGTCGAGGCAGCTATTGAGGCAAAATGCTAATGCAACATGCTGCAAGCAAGACATGTGATGCAATCCAAGGAAACGCCCATGCTCGATAACGAGCAATACTCGTGCTAATGTCCTCGCATCGGATACCTAAGTTTTTGGCACTTGGATGTGTGGCATAGTTTTCTCTTGCTTTGGTGAGGCGTATGAGGATTTTCTCCCTTGAGTTTCAGTGGGGTAAACTCTCTGCGACGTTGTGAAATGAGCTAGCTACAAAGCTATTCCTATTTAACAACTCCTCAGGAGTTTGCAAAATGAGCTAGCTACAAAGCTTTTCACACTTTGCAAAATCTTGACATCACAACCTCTCCAAGGAAAGTTAAGGAAACCAAAGCAAGGAGAGATATGGACTCCAACATCTGGGTTTGGACCTAAGGTTCACCACAGGAAATCACTCGGCTCCATAAGGGATATGTCCATGCATGGAACTCTATCCCAGGGCTAGCTTCAAGAAATCAACGGTCTATCACACAGGCAGCGTGGACACGCTGACTGACATCGGTCAGCGCACTCACCCCGCGTGGGCGATCGATCTCACGCGACTGGGCTAGACTTACCCTAGGGTCGGCTAAGAGTTTCGAGGATCTCACCACCGCAATAGTTGCAGACGTCCCCGCTGCTTGCTCCAAGGTGTCGGTGTCCGGTCCACATGCCGACGTATTGACATGGTGGTTGCGGTCGCGCTCTCTTTGCTTGCTCCAAACTCACTTCCTCACTAGTACGTCACAGATTGTGTACCTCGCAATGTGTGCAAATCAAGAGAAATAGATATATGAGGTATACATATACCCACAATGAATGATTATAGCATATGAAAATATGAACCATATATATGTACATTTGTGAGGATTGGACGCTGAAGGAGGTGTTGCGGCTTCAGCCGCAAGGGAAAGAAAGCCGACGAAGGGAGGCAGTGAGGTCAGTCGTCGCCGTCAGGTTGCTTTCCGGTAGCTTAGGCCACCGACCACCAAGGATAAGCGGCAAAAGGACATGGCGGGGCTAGGACCTCGTGCGTAATAGAGAGCGAGGCTGCCCGAAGTGAGAAAGCTGCTGAAGCATCGTCTGCAGTAGGAGATCCGAAGCAAGGCGCGAAGGGGCTAGAGAGAAACGGCTTGTGAGGCTAAGGCCTTTAGGGCATCACCAAAATGGTGAGGAGGCACTGAAAGGAGGATATTGCAAGGGAGGAGGAGGGTCGTCGGGCCGGAGACGAGGTTGCCGACGGGAGCAAGCGATGGCTAGAGCGAGGGAGCCAGCAAGAGCTTCGGTCCCGAAAAGGCATGCAAGCAAGAGCTAGAGATTATCAGTGAGCTCCATGAGGGGAAGGGACTGCCGGTGTCGGTGGGAAGAGGCGGCAGCCAATGTTCACCGACGAGGAGTGACAACCCGCGATTTCGCAAAATGGGGCTAAGGCACGGTCGTGCGATTGGGAGAGGGGGGAGAGGCGTGCATGATTTTGGGATTCAAAAAGATTTGGATTTTATTTATTATTTATTTATTTTATTTTTAACCCATTTTAATATTAACATGCCTCTATTTGCACATTTCCTGCATATGCACAAAATTAGGGCTGTAAACGAGCCGAGCTTGGGCGAGCTCAGGCTTGGCTCGTGTTCGGCTCGTTTGAAATTAGCTCGGCTCGAAATCGGCTCGTGTTTGAAATGGCTCGTGAAATGTGTGTTCGTGTTCGGCTCGAATTAAATATTCTTGTTCGTGTTCGGCTCGTGTTCGGCTCGAAATTGGCTCGTTAAAATTAATTGGAAAAATATATGTCTAGCGCGGATTCGAACCCAGACCAAATGAATGGAAACAAGAAGTCTTAACCACGCTACCACACAAGCGAGTTATGATTTAAACTTAAATATAAATATATATAATATATTAATATATAATAACATATATAATAAATTATTATATAAATAATTATATGATTATTTTTTTATTTCGAGCCAATTCGAGCCGAACACAAGCGAACAAACAGTTGTTCGTGTTCGGCTCGTTAACATTTCGAGCTTAAAAATTTGTTCGTGTTCGGCTCGTTAAGCTTAACAAACGAGCCGAACACGAGCTACTTAACGAGCCGAACACGAGCTGTTCGCGAACAACGAGCCAAATTGCCAGCCCTACACAAAACCATTGCAATATGGGTGTCATCTCTAAGTAAAATCAACAATACGTACACATTCGCGTAGTCTGTTTCATCATCCGAAGTCATCTGGACAAATTCACCGATGAATGAGCTAATTTGAGCTAGTTTCACGCTCAGCGCGGCGAATGAGATCTATTAACCTGACCGGGCTTCACCAGAGCGAAGTCCGAAGTCCGAAGTTCAGCAGAACGACCGCAACACCGTGTCTCTCAACACGCGTCAAAGGGTCTGAAATTGATGTCTCACACTATAAGAATCAATGTGCTCCTCAGGCAAGGTTTCATAGCGCTTAAGTGGACATTCTACACTCACGACATCAAAAATTGATGTCAACAAAAAGTTTTTTAGGATTAGTATAATAGTGTAATGCTTAATTCTATGAGGCCGTTTTATAGTGAAAAAAAGTATTTAATGACATCAATACAAGTCTGGTCAGTACTTACAGGTGAAATAATCAAACCGAAGGGCTTTGTGAGACCCAATAAAGAAGAAAGTCTTTTTAATATCCTAATTAGTAAAAATTTAAGAAGAGAAGAGCAATTAGTAGTGGAGAGAGCTCTCTTAACGGGGATGGGGCAATTATGACTCAAATGTTTATGTGCAGGTTCATTTAGCAGGTTAGGAGATAAGTTGATCGTTTCATTAATAACATCGTCCTTCTAATAAAAATTTATATTATTAACTAATAGCTCATTCATAGAGAAACTCGATATCATCCCCCTTTTCCAAAGGCAAGCATATTTGACTCTTTATTTTATACAATTATGTTCAAAAATGTGATATTTAGGAGTTGAAGTTGAATGGATGAGGCTTTAGCAAAAGATTCTTAATTTTATAATGTTTGATTCTCCAACTAAAAGAAGATATATCATTGCTTATACTTAAGATCATAATAGAAGCATAAAGAGCAATAGAAAGAACTATTTCCATCTCTTGAGTGCATTCTTAACATTATAAGGTTCCAACCTATTATAATAAGACAAATGGCCCATTAGGGCCGCCAAAAAAGCTCGTTGTTCGTGAAAAGCTCGTGTTCAGTTCGTGAAGTAGCTCGTGTTCGGCTCGTTCGTTAAGCAAATGAGTCGAACACGAACAAAGTTTTTAAGCTCGAATTACAAACGAGCCGAACATAAACAACTATTTGTTCGCTCGTGTTAGGCTCGTTTTAGTTTGAAATAAAAAAACAATCATATAATTATTTATATAATATTTTATTATATATATTATTTATATATTAATATATTATATATATTTATATTTAAGTTTAAATCATAATTGCTAGTGTGGTAACGTGGTTATGCGTCTTGTTTCCATTCATTTGGTCCAGGTTCAAATCCAGCATTATGCATATATTTTTTCCATTTAATTTTAACGAGCCAATTTCGAGCCGAACACGAACACACCTTTCACAAGACATTTCGAACACGAGCCGATTTCAAGCTCGAGTCAGTATCGAACGAGCCGACCCTGAGCTTGCTCAGGCTCGGCCTCGTTTACAGCCCTATGGCCCATCCAATAGCATTTCAAAAATTCCATAAGATATCTAATGGTGTTATTGGGTTGATTGTCATACCAACTAAAAGAAATATCAATATTAAGCAACTCCAAAAGAACAACATTTAAAATACAATTACAGAAATCAAAAGTTTAGGTGGTAGAAATATAACTTTTCATGCACAGACAAGGTGGTCAGTATGTAAAAATTGATGTTTAGGTGATAGATACGTAAATACATAGTTATCTGCATGATAAAAGCGGTTAGGAGGTCACTTTCCTGTTTGGAAATAATGTTGATTAGCCAGTTAAAATATTGCTGGAGTTAGTGACTTAACCAAATTGTATTTGTTACGCTTCGTTAGAAATCTTTACTAAACAAGCGTATTAAGCTTCCTTCATCTCACCTAATCCACTAAATTTTTAGGTATGGATGCTAAAGCACCAGCTACTTGGATTCTTTTCAGTTTCAACTATAATCCCATTAATGGACATCTTTTTCTTCTGTATTCAATCATAATCAAATATTATAAGAATATATATATATATATGTGTGTGTATATATCACCTGCTTCCATTAGTTCTCAGAAAGCGAGAACTGTAGTAATAATGGAGTTAGGAACTTAGGGTTAGTTTGAGATGATTGCATCAATCTATCAAAGTTGATATATAATTATTATCAGAGAATAAATTCATAAAAGCTGGCGTGAATAATAATTTTTTTTCTTAGGAAAAACTAAAAGTGGGATGCGAAAAGTAGAGGGTAGGTAGTGAACAAGTCGGTGTAAATTTTTTGTCGAAAGATCATGACGTGAATCTTTTCGACCTCATTTATGCTCATGGAGAATCATGGAGAAATGTGACTTCTTCCGTGAGCAAATTGGCTCGAATAATCAACCGTCAAGAGTGATCGAGCGTGCATAGTATCTTTGGTCAATTAGATGTCATTTGTATATGAGAAGTCATGAATGATCCACTATGGATGTTAGATCAATTTTGAATCATTTGTATATAAAAATTCATGAATAATACACAATGGATGTTATACATATCCTATGTTTTTAGTCAAAACTTATGTTTGACGATCATAACCTATAATGAAGTGGTCAAATGAAATCTACAAATTTTTTTTTGACATATCCCAGACAGTTTTGTTGGACTTGACAACCGTAACCTATTATAAAAGATGTTGATTTGTAATCTACCATTTTTTTTTTTTATCTATCCTACGTTGTTTAGTCAGAGCATATCAATCGCTCAATGACCATAGCCTATTATGCAAGAGGTTGGTTATAATTCACTAAGGATTTTATAGCTATCGTAGTCTATCTAATTGGAGTGTAACAATCGATCAAAAATCAGAGCCTGTTAAGGAAGATGTTGATCGTAATCAATTAAGGATTTTTGACTTATCATAGTTGTTTAGTCAAAGTGTAGCATTCGCCCGATGACCGTAGACTGTTATATAAGCGGTCAAATTGAGTCCCCCGTGGGAATAATTAAGCCCAGAATGTCATGTTAGAAATATTATGTGTTTATCGAGTCTAGGGTGTAGGTTGAGAAGAATCTTTTTTTTTTTTTTGAAATTATGATTACAGTCATATTCAAGAATAATGTTTAACAACTTTCTTTTTATTGCTTTTGAATTTATGTCTCCCATAAGCAGTATTGTCTCCACGATTATGGTCATTTTGTATAAATTAATCCATAGATTTAATATTTAGGAGGCCAGCTTTCTGATGAAGCTGAGTTGGAACTCTAAAATCATGAGGGGTTGTTAGAGAGGACTTTCTACTTGAAAAATCTATGGCCAGTGGTTAAACATATAGTCATATCTGAATGAAATACAAGAAGATTACACCTCCACAATTGTACCCAAAATGTTGATGTGAATGACATTTTCGAGAATGTAGGGAATGTTTTTCTCAACATAATATTAGTTCTCATGAACTTTATGACCAAATGAAACACGAAAAGTGTACCCCATTGCAATTTAAAGTAAGACATTGATGTGAAAAACTTTTTGAGGTTATAGTGAAGGCTGCCCCCTCATCAAAGAATGTTTCAAAAATGATCTTTCAGCAACTCTCACTCACTTTGATGAATCCTAAAGAGGTGAGAGGAGTCTTTGATGATACTTTAATTAAAAGCTCGTTAAATGTGCAAAAAGGTTATGAAGAATGAAAGCTTGGAACCTTCAAATTTTATTGGAATATAATGTTGAAGGATGATCTCAACCAATGAATATGACCCTTGATAACTATGTTGAGTAGATAAATGGCTTACATTCTTTTGAGGGAACTCTTCTTGCATAAAATGTTGTAACTCATCATGAATTAAGTGAGATTGAGCTTAAATTCTCCATATGTGTTGGAGGTTTTCTGCTAGGCTTAAGTAGACATGATGGATGTGTAAAGTTAGAACTTCATTGTTTGGAGGAGGTGCTAATTGAGAATCTCTAATCAATGGATTTTGTTGTAGTTCTGTCCATTTAGCATGAACTACCGTCAATTATCACACCTCACATAAAATTCGAAGGATCTTATTTTAAGACTCCTCTATTCTTCGTATAAGATTATTAAGAGGCTCCTTTACCAACATGGTGATGTGTACCAATGGGAAGTGAAGTAAAAGCTTGACATCCTAGACTTTGAGACATGTCATGAAATAATGAGCACAAGAAGCTCTTGTAGTACTTTCACTAGTCATTAAGGAAGTGTAGACTTCTATAAATAGAACTTTGTTTCCTACATATGATTCCAAACTGTTGTTTCAAAAAATTATGATGGTAGAGTGATAAATTAATGTTAAAGCATTTCATGGAGATTGATAAAACAAGTACATAAAAAAAAAATTGCAGGATAAGATACTAAGATTTTTTACATAAAAAATTCTGGAAAGAGAAAAAACAACGGGAACTAGCCATGTCAAATAATCTAACATATTATTGTAACTGCATAGGTTCACTTTTATCCTAAATTTAAGAATATTGAATTACAATTGATGATTGCAGATGTATAATAGTAGTTCAACTATAGTAGTCGTAATTAAGCTACAACAAATGTAGTTGATTATGAAGGTTGTAATTAGTGGTTATGATTGCGACAGTTGGCCACATAGGCTGCAGTTGGAAATTTTAATAGTAATGGTTGGTCACAGAATTCGTAGGCTATAACAACATCAGTTGGTCACAGAGGCCATAGTTAGAAGTTGTAATGGTAAAAGTTAGCCACATTGGTCATGGTTGGTGACTACAACATCGTCAATTGGCCACAAAAGGTCGTAGTTGGTGACTGCAATAGTTCAAATTGGTCACATATACCATATTTTAGAAATTATAACATTTTTAATTGTCTACATAGATCATAGTTGAGGGTTGGACCCCTTCTCTTGAGATGGGGGGTAGGGGGTATAATTTTACATCAGAGACAACATTTGTCGATATACATTATACATAAGAATATAGGTGATATGAACAATCACCATATTCTAACTGCAACTATTATAAGCAGTGGATGCTAATAGTTGGTGGATGGTGGTGGAAGGTACTAACGATGGTCTGCAGTTACAGATGTCGAATTTATTTGTAGGTATGAGAGTAACACATACTGTCATATTTTGGATACCATTTTTACAAGAAGGGATTTGAGGCCTGAGGTGGTCTGTGAAGGCATTATAGAAATAATAAATTGTTGTTAATAGTTATCAAAATGTGGAATGCACCTTGTTGAAGCAGTTGGCCCACTGTAATTGATATAAGAGAGACAACCAATTTTGTTGAGTTGCTTGATGAGCTTACTCTCTCTTGGGCCAAATATCATGGTATATGCAACTTGAGAACCCTACCTTGAGGATTGAATATGAGTGTAAGTATTACTTATGGATTCGATAACTTATTTTAATCAACCTTATGATCTAGTATTGTAGTCATGGTGACATTGATGAGCTTTTTTATGATGAGCTCTACAAGTTGACATTCTGAGTTGGTTAGGTATTACAGGGCTTAGCTTTATATACTTAATTAGATATTGACTCGTCTACATTAATTTTATACATTTGTTGTTTTCATGTTTTATAATAAATACTTTTGTTGCGTGTCGAAAGATTCACAATGATAAAGTGATAATTTAATGTTTTTGCATTGTGCGAACATCAAGCACACAGATAAAACATAAGTGGTGGGAGGAGGCAACATAAAATTTTATGTGAAAGACCCTGACAAGGGAAAAGGCCATGGGGCCCAGCCTAATTAAAGTAGTATACTATGTGATTGTAGGTATACAGGTCCACCCTGATCCTGATTTAAGGAAAATGAAATTACAAAGTTAATAATAAAAACTGTATAAAAATAGTTAAAAGATAATAACAGAAATTAGATTTCAGATTTTAGTGATAATAGCAATAATAAGCCGCAAAGGCCGTAGTTGTTTGCTACAAAGGCAATAGTTCAACACTAATATTGTAGACATCAGTTGTAATAACATCATCTTGCTGCAAAGATCGTAGTTGAAGGTCATAGTAATAAGTGGGCACACAGGTCATAGTTGATAGCTTCAGTAGTGTTAATTAATCACTTAGGCCATAGTAGATAGCTTAAATAATGTCAGTTGGCCATAAAGGCCGTAGTTGAGGACTGTAATGACAGCAGTTGACCACGTAAGTAGTAGTGGGCAGCTACAATAACATAATTTGGCCACAGTGATCGTGGTTGAAAACTACAGTATTAAATATTCATGTAGATCGTATTTGGACACACAAGCCATAGTAGGGAGCTACAATAGAATCAGTTGACCACCAAGGTAGTAGTTGGTGCTACAATGGTAGATGATTGCAATAGAAGCATCAATTGTCGATATACAATGTGAGAAGAGAATTTCAGGAGTCCAGAGAAAATCATATATTCTAAATATGACATTTGTCTACAGTTGTTGTAAAGGGTTATAATCGGATCTTTGATACGATGTTATTCATTGTATCGTATGGGTGGTCAACGAAAGTCGAATGTGGTCGTTGAGTGGTGGTCAATCGCCATGGAGGGCGAAAGTTATCACCGGGACTTCGAATCCAAAATGACTCTCAAATTCTAATCGTTCTCCTCCTTCTACAGGTCTTCACACCATTTTCATGAGGTGAGTGGGGCTCTATTAAAAATTTTTGGGGCTGATATTCTCCATAAATATTGCATGAATCAAAACCGCTCCATCAGATGACCCATAGTGATTCCCTTGATCAACAAATATTTTATGGAGATTTAAATGCCATAATGACATCATACTTAAGTGATCTTAAACTTTTTGGATTGTCTTATCAATACACTCAATTTGATTATAAGCTTGTAAATTTTGACTCCATTTGTACTTCCAATTAACTACCCAAAGCCTCTAAAAATAGTTTAAATACTTGATCTAAGTTTATTTGATTCAAATAAGCTCAATTTTGGTACCATTGGGCTCTCTCGTTGAGCTAGTTAGTTCTATTATTATTTTGTTGAAATTAGTGTTTTGAATGATTTTTAATTTGAATTGGAACATTCTTAATCTAAAAATATCTCAATAGTCCTGCTAAATGACTTGAGATTCATGTCAAATGTTAAATTTATTGATGACGCATCAACTTTAAATGCTCACGTGCTTATATATTTGAAAAAAGTCGATATGATTATTTGTCTTATTGTTCGTGATTTTTTAATTATTGGATTTTCTAATTTACAAATTGTTATTCCATAATAGCACATTTTGTCATTAGATTGTGTGGAGTCCATCCACTCTTTTTAAAAATAGAAGAATTATTGAAACAGTTCTAAAAATTTTTAGATATATCTAATTACAATTCTAATTATAATTTGCATATCTATTTTATCCATTTAACTTTAGACAGTGTAACTTAAGCTATGTTGATTAAGAAAAAAAATTAATTTATAATATGTTGATTAATTTTTTTTATTCAAAAAAATATAACATATAAAATTTATTTTGATAAAAAATAATTCAGATTCTTTGAAAAAAAATTATCTTTTTAAGGAAATGTTATTGCGTCTGGAGTCCGTACGCTGCTCTGCGTCCAGACAACAGAGAAGATTCCTATTCACCAGGGAGTAGGGCTGTCAAAAAAGATCGTTGTTCGCGAACAGTTCGTGTTCGGTTCGTCAAAGAGCTCGTGTTTGATTCGTTCCATAAGTAAACTAGACGAACACGAACAATTTTTTTTTCGTTCGGTCAGTTAAACGAATCAAATACAAACAGTGATGCATTCGTTCGTGTTCGAATCGCTATTGTTCGAAATATAAAATAATTTAAAATAATTATATATAAAAAAATTATGATATTTTAAAAATTAAATTTTATAAATTATAATATATAATAAATTAATAATAATATATTAAAATAGTATATTAGTAATATACTAATATAGATTTTATTTGTTTATATAATATATTATTTATATATATTAATATCAGGGCTATTAAACTGGCTCGTTGTTCGTGAACAGCTCGTGTTCGATTCGTTCGTTAAGAAATGAACACGAACAATGACTTCATGTACAATTTCAAACTCAAGCTTATTCAAACAAATTAAATTTCAAACGAACCAAACGCGGATACAAGTTGCGTTCGTTCATGTTCGATTCGTTTACACCCCTACCAAGGAGAAAAAAAATTCTCACGTTAAAGTGTATTGCGTCCGCACTCAAACGCTCCGAACTTAAGCTGTGCCTAGACTACTCACGCAATAATTTCTCTCATTTAAGAGCACTTTTTTATCTATTTAAAAATAATGGGTGTTTAGTTATTCAACATGTAGCCATCTGTGTTGCCGTGCGGGCCATAGTAACCGTGCTACTGCGCACCCTCGCCACGCGGCTGCCACGATCCGGTTACATAAGCGGCCACACGGTACCTAACACATTGAATGAACGAATCAAGACCGTAGATTAAAAAACTAATAAAAAATAACAAAAACCAGATCGAGCGGCAAGAACAATTTCTCTGGATTCTGATTTTCTTCTTCCTCGTCGCGATTTTAATACTAAACTATACTGTCTCTGTAATGTATCTTGTTGAAGGCGACGACTTGAAGGGAAGGAACCAACCACTCCCCCAACCGCTCACCCCACCTTTTTTTTTTCTTCCTAAATTTTCAACCCCCTCGGAGAACGACCCTTCTCCCGCCAGTTACATCTTCCTTGATTCAGATCCGGCCCATCACCTTAGGGTTTAAATCCTATCATCTCACCATCTATCTCCTGGTGTTGATGAAGATTCACTGAAGACGGTTCTTTTGGCCTGCGTAGTGGGGAGAGTTGGGGGGAGAGGAAGAGAAGGGCGGTTCTCTTTATAGTGGAAGTGTATGTCGCATTTTGGTGTGTGTTGAGTTGTTTCCCCTTTGTGGGGTTGCTTATTCTGATAGGATCTTTTGTTTGTTTTTCCTTAGCAGAAACCCCGGGAAGATGGTGGAATCCGGTCCCTTAACTCCCGGTCAGGTGAAGCACTCTTCCTCTTTTAGTTTGCTTTGCTTTTTTAAATTTCCGATTTTTCACGTGATCCTAGTGGTTTCTGGATTTGTGGCTGATCTGGTTTATTGATTTTTTTTTTTTTAAATTCTAATTTGAGGTCGCATTGCAGTAGCTAAAAGGTCAATCGATCTTTGAATTTGCATTGGGTGTACCTATTGTTCATGTTGCGTGGGGAATTTGGCATAATGAATCTTGTTCGTTTCAGCGCTCTAGTGAAGTTTGGAAATGCTCACCCTTTTCAATTAGGGTTTTTTAACGAGTGTTTTGATGAATGGAGGTATAAGAAAGTGTGAAATATGGTGAAGTAGCTCTAGTTATAAATGATGAATTGGTTAAGCATGCTAAAGAATGAGGCCATTGTTGGTTACTCCACCGATATGCCTTGCTACTTAAAGTGCTTCTCCCTCATCTGCATGGCATGTTTTCAACAGAACTAGTTTTAGAATTTGATAATTGATAGATATATTAAATATTAGTTGTCACAGTTGTGCAATAGATTGGGAGTAGTGAACATGAGTAATCAGGCTGATTAGTTATCATATAAATTTAGGATTGCCTTGTTTTTTGGAAAATATGATGCTGATATGGATGTTATGATATATGTGTAATGTAGGAACTATATGCGTACAAATATAATACATAGGAACATATCTGCATGTGTAAATATGTGATGAAACTTGTGTATATGCGTACATGGGTTCTTTTATAACATTTTATGTGTGGATATATTTTCATATGTGCATAGAACCTACATACCTTGTAGCTACATGTGTACATGCACATGTATTTTGAAAATAATAAAATAGAGATAAACACACACACACACACACACACACACACAACACACACTACAGATACATTCATACATCCATTGTGTAGTTCACATTATTTTGCAGCTAAACACACAATCATGCTAACTACTGTGCATGCCATTATACACACATTACTCATGCATATTACGTGTATGTGGATGAAGAGAAATAGAGTCAATTCTTTTTTAGCATAATTTTGATTCATAGCTTCATTACAATCTTGATTTTTAATGCAAACATGCATATGCATATGCTCATATAAGTTGCTGTGTAGAAAACCATAGTCTTAGTCATTATCATCATCTTCGTTAGTATTATGTCAGTTATATGGAATTTCTTTAATTTTCATTTTATATTTATTCCAACTAAGCATTACGTGAGTTATTAAATCTAATTTGCTTAAGTCTTTTTAAACAATTCCATTCATGTTGGTTTAGGTCCACTCCTTATTGCTACATCTTTTGTACTTCATTTTCATGCCCAAACTGCGTAAGGCTTTTTTTTTAGAATCTAATTTTTGATGGATTTGACTTGCAACATACAAATATATATAAAAAAACTCATAACATCCATCTAGTGTAATTAATTTCTCTTTACATTATTACTAGTTTTTCTATGCATTTATCTTAAAATTCTTATTTTTTGTCATGGGTAATTTGATTTTATTATTTTTCTTTAGTACTCAATAGTTAGAGTGACCAAGAGATTCATGATTCGATAAGATGGGGACAAGCCAAGATGATTTGAAAGATTATAAAGGTACCTTTGAGAACATTTGAGATTTTAAGAGAAACCCAAGCTAAGAGCATTGCTATCAAGTGAAGCCGATGCCAAGGGGGAACTTAAAAATGTTTTTGGGAAAAAGTGCTTGAGAGTCAGTATTAATAGTGATTGTTTGTTGTCAGTAATCCACAATTTCTATGCAATTGAACGATGTATTTGTTGATACTTCCTTGTAGCTTCTCCAATTAAAATCATAATTCCTTACAATAAAGGCACACTTATTTTAACTATCATTTAGTATCTTTGTAAAGAGACGTAAGAGGAGGAAAGTAGATTAACCCCTCTGGTACTAGCTTCTGTAGTTAGAATCATAGAGAAACCATTGTTGGGCTCTTTGCAATTCCTAGAATTGAAGAGAGATAGGCTTTATGAAGTTAAAGAGCTAGAGAGGGAGCAGAGTCAATGAGTTATTTATTTTCTATTTATTTTTTGCCTACTTTTATATAAATGGAATGTGTATGATTTTTGTTTTAAGACTAAGAATACAAATTAATAATCTCACTTCATTAGCACTTGACAAGTTAGTTTGAATTGTTTTCGATGTCACGTTGATGGTAACAAATTACTTTCTTAGGTAATTGAACACTAGTTTCAGAAGAACTTTGGTGCATGGTGTTGACGAAATGCACTTATCAGACATTGAGATATATATTGGTAAACTTGGATAATTTGAGAAGCAGAAAAGATAAGTTGATATATCGACATTATAATGAGAAATTTCTAGTGACTTGGCCAACTAAGGTGCACTCATTTAACAACATTTTTTTGTGATGATGGAGTGTTTGAGAAAAAGTTCACCGACATCGACTTTACAAGCAGAATATAGGGAAGATCAATTTCAGAGGGAGATATATCTATTATGACATCGATAAACTAGGAAATTTTTTTATAGGAAGAAGTTGACTTACAAATAAGAATGTCGAACATTTTTCAAATGAGGATATCAAATCTTTAAGGTTGCCTTCAATGGTTGGTGTAGGGAAGTTCGATGCTTAGGCGGATTTGCTTGACAAAAATTTCAATCCCTATGGAATTCAAACTCACCGAGAAAACCTTGATCTTGTGGGAATGTTCATCTTCGGCAAGGGCGTGAAAAATCTCCTAAGGACAGTTCAAGACGATGCTCCTATAGGAATTCTATTATATGGAGTAAGGTGAAGAAAGATAAAGTTTTTTGTGTTACTTCAATGATAAGAATAGATCATACAAGGCTATACATTTGAGTTTGAAAATGATTTTCCAGGAGGAATTCTATCGTACGAGGTATGAAGAAGAAATGTAAAATGTCATAGTTTACATCAATGATAAGAATAAACCATTGTCGGCGTTGTTTTGTGCCGGTGAAGTGCCCGTAAGAAACTGTCGGTCGCCGGAATCGGAATCCCGTCGCCCGCTTCGGAAGGATCCTTCAACGAAAAGAAAGGAAGTCAAACTGACTTCATATTTTTCATACACTTGAAGAAGAAGTCATACTCAAGTCTACGCATTTATCCCGAAGACAAACACAAAACTTGAGGTAAGTGCTCGATCAAATAAACTAAGAAATATATGACGTCCGTTTGGTCTCGTGAAACCATTATATTTGTCGACAAATTCCCTATTTAATAAGAAGAATTAAATAGGGTTTATTTTAAATGGGTTCGAAAATGCTTCCTATAAGCAGATGGCTCTATAGTTAATTACATCTTAAATGACCGAAATCACTTAAGAAAACTCTCGATAAAAATCAGGAAATATTATCTTCAAGGAGGTCAAAAGGATATGACTTTTCAACGTAATCGGACAAAGAGGTGTGAAAGGGGTTCGGACAAAGAGGTGTGAAAGGGGACTGACTCAAATCTGGAACATTTATTGTAGAATCCAAAGGAGGAAGAATCAGCGGATATCAGAGATCCGAAGGCGAACCCTCAGTGACTCCCAGCTATCCCATGATTCAGGCTTTGATTTATGAGATATTATTTAGAGGTTTCATCCCGCCAATTTTATTTAATTAGAGGCTACGTTTGTGTGAAACGATCGCACGAATAGCGCAGAAGATGAGGATTTAGGTCGTAACGAACGACAACTCCGAATCCTAAACGAGTTGGGGCTTATATCAGTACAAGATAGCTATACTAAGGCCTGAAAGGAGGTTGAGGATTTATGTCGCGCTAGGCGAACGACCTCGAAATCCTATGGATTGTTGTTTAATCACTAAGGAATGGTTTCAGTTGTTATAGACGAGTTTTCATTGTTAAGATGGTCGTCTTGCCCACCGCAGCTCCAAGCTCCTTCAGTGAAGAGGCTGAGTTTTAAGGCATGAATTCAAAATGTTCAATCAGGTGGCCCTATGGTCGAGTTCTCCTAAACATCCTATGCAAGTATGTTTAAGTGTTGTACAGTGTATAACAAAGGCATGCAGTATATAAGAATAGCAGTAGAACATGCAACAGGGTATAGTATGACGTGCTAAACAGGTAAAACATGAAGTAGCAACAGGTATGTAACATGCTAAGCAGTAGAACATACAGCAAGGTACAGTATAACGTGCTGAATAATAAAGCATGCGAGTAGAACGAGTATGTAACATGCTAAGCGGTAGAACATACGACGAAGGTACGAGTATAACGTGCTTGAATAATAAAGCGTACGAAGTAGCAACGGTATGTAACATGCTAAGCGGTAGAACATACAGAGCAAGAAGTAAACGCATAAAGGAATATGCAGTATAAATAATGCAAACCCGTATATCCGGGAGGTACGTGATCTTCTTATGTGAGATGCCAGCGGAGTGCGTCACATGAAAGCCCAAGCAAAGAGTCGTGGAAAAGCTCGAGAAAACAAGGCGACTGACCCACAACGGAAAGCTCGAGAAAAGTAGTAAAAGTCACCAAAACTCCGAGAAAATCCTAAAAAAGACCACGAGTGCTCTATCAAAAATCAAATGAAAACCCGAAGAAAACCGCAAGCACTCGGCTCGGGCTGGGCTCGAACGCGTAGTATCGCTCGAGCGGTCGTCGAAGTGCTACTCGGCCACACGAGTGTATGAAGCTCGTCACTCGCCAAGAAGGTGTCCAACTAAACCCGACTCGGAGAGTGTTCCCCACCCAGACCGATAATCAACAAGTGGACAATCAAATTTTATAATGTAGTTTTGAAATTTATATTTTAAGCATGCATATGGATTTCGGACATGCAAAAGAAAGTTTATCAATTTTTTGATTGTGGTGGAAAGATATTTTCGTTGCGAAACGTAGTATCGTATTTTTATCGCATTTTTGAAAAATATAATTGTCCACGAGTCGATCATTTCAGTAGGTAAAAGATCGCTAACAATCCTAAGAAGGTACGGTGCCCCGCTCGCCTCTGTAGCGTGAATGATACCGTCATCCTACGGTTCACCGGGCCCTGGAGCGAGTCCCGATGTCGTAGGATGGGATATCATTCTACTCTATCACCGGCGTGCCTTTGCATCATCGCCGTCATCGCCCCAAAACAAAACAAAACCAAAACCGACTCCGAGCGAAGCGGGAAAACGTGTCAAGCAACGAAAAGGGGAAAAGAAGATTAACTCACCTTCGAATTTGAAGGGTCAATTCGACGGGTGGGTTATTCTAAAATTCCCCTAAGACATGTAATAACAAACATCGAAAACAAAACTCGAGCTCCCTGAATCGACCCCGAAGGTGTCATTTTCTCGCTCAGATACAATTGGATCGACCCAAAGAGGGTGTCATTTCCGTTCAAATATAAAAGAAGAAAACGAAATTCGAAAATCGTTTAAATCCTCGTAAATCAAACGGAAAAGAAAATGACTCGGGAAAACCCACACGTAACTCCCGAGCTCCTCGTTAAAACCCGAACTTTCCAATTCCAAATTAATTCTTTATCTTTTGAAACACAGACATTCCCTCAACGAAACCACCCCTAGTGCTCGGGACCAAGCTCACAACAACAAGGAGAATCACCAAATTTCCAATACATAAGAAAGTGAATGGACAAGCTTTTCAAAATCAGTTTAACTCCAAGCTCAACACCAAGTGCAAGAAGGTATTCATCAAATGGCTATGAAATTGAACTCACATGAAGCCACCATTAAGCTAACACAAGGTATAAACCCAAGCCACTATATAGCTGGAAATCAGCCCAGCTTCAAGTCAAAAATAGCCCCCAACACAAAGCTAAAACAAAAGGTGCTAGAAGATCCAACCCAAGCTGAAACATGACCAAAATCTGAGCCACAACAAGGTTGAAAACGAGCCCAACTCTAAGTTAAAGCAGCCCCAATATAGAACTAATGTAAGAAGTGCCAAAGGATCCAAACCGAGCACAAGCAAGGCTAAGAATAAGCTTAAAATCAGGCTACGATAGTCCCAACCCAAATTCGAAGCAAAAGGTGCTAAAGGAGCCAACCCCAGCTCACACAAAACCGTAAACCGAGCCACAATGAGGCTGGAAATAAATTCAACTCCGAGTTATAACAATTCCAACGTAAAGCCAAATCAGAAATATCAAAAGAATCAAAATCGAGCCCCGCTAGGCTGAAAGCAAGCCCAACTCCAAGTAAGAACGATTGCAGCCTAAAGCCAAATCAGAAATATCGAAGTAGTCAAAACCGAGATACTACCGGCCCAACCCGAGCCATAGCAAGGCTGGGGACAAGCTTACAATCAAACTATAGCAATCCCAACTCAAGGCCAAAGCAAAAGGGAGCTAAGGGAGCCAACCCGAGCCCAAACAAAGGTCAAACCCGAACCATAGCCGGGCTGGAATGAGTCCAACTTCAAATTAAAACAGAGGTGTAGTAGTACCAATTGAAAACCGAGCCATACAAGGCTAAAAAAGGAAACCAAGCTAGAATTAAGCTCAAGGCAGGATATAGCAAGACTTCAACAAAACCCGATATAAGAATAAATCCAAAACACCAAAACAGGCCCTCGAATAGAAATAAATCAAACCAACCGAGCTTCCAAACAAAGCCAAAATGAATCTCTCAAAACATTGAAATAAGAGCAACGAAATATACATTGAAATAGCCTTCCAGGTAAGGGCTAAGCTTAAGCCAACCGAGCTCCCAAATGAGCTGTAGTAAAGTTAAAACCACACCTAGCATGAAGCTAAAACAAACATTTCCATATGCTCAACATATTAAAGTGCAGAGCCTCAATACATTTATCATGAAAGTGAACATAGGGCTCCTTCAAGTTGAATTAAAACTTCACCTTAACATGCAACTTTTGTAAAGGAAAGCTACAAGGAGCAAGAAATGAGCTCCATATGTATGTAGAATTAAATAAATACTTCCATGCCTCATGTCAAGCTAAAATGAGCAAATGACATCTCAATATCCACCTTAACCTCGCTTGCAAACGAACCAACCTTCACCTCGAACACATGCTTTTAATACATCAAAAGTAAAGGACTAGCACATGCTTGAAATAAGAACACACATAGGATCTCCTTCCCAACACTCCTAGTATGCACTTTCCTTTTTAAAGAGTGAAGCTTAATACATTTAAACCCAATCTTCTCATATGCTATCAAGAGAGGCTAGCTTTACCCCAAAACTATATTCCATCAATCTCAACTTCGCTTTAAACAAGAGAAAAAATAGAAGCTAAAGCCATGCTAAAGTTTCACCATGTTAAGCAAATAAAGCAAAAGGAGGCCTAATATCATGCCATATCCCCCACTCCCACACATGCTTCATACAATAAACCCCTCAGATTTTCATATAAGAACAAACTAACATGCTACTAAAAAGAGGGAATGAGAAAACACCATTTAAGCAAGTAGGTAAAGCTCTCCATTAACATATAAATGCTTAGCCGAAATCGTGAACAGAGTGAATCAAGCTAACGGCACAAGTGACAACCTCCCTGGGCCAAAACCGAGAATAAGAGAGGGTTAAAGGGAAGTTACTGCACAACAGGAAGCACACAAAAAGGAATAGCAGAGTTCGGTAGAGAATCCAACAGCCAGCCTCCCCTTCCTCACGAGGATTTTCGGCCAGCCCCTAACTTCATCCCGTAATGGGGTTTTTATATGCGCAAGGAGGAAGAGGAGTGCCGCTCCATACCTATGCGAGTCGAGCAGGATCTGGGGAAGGTGCTGCGCAGACTGGAGGGAAATGCCGCAGAAGCTCGAGCCACTCGCGCACGCGGGAAAAGCCGCTGGGAGAAGATAGCGCGGTCAGGGATAAGGGATGGGTATCTGCGGCTCGAGGAGGAGACCACAGGAGATGGGGCGAGAGGCGTGCGGCTCGAGCGCGGGAGAAGGAGACGCTGGCTCGGATGTTCGATCGCGAGCGGGAGAGGGAGACGGCCGAATCACGCGTAAGAGGGAATTAGGGCTTAGGTTTTAATTTATAAGTGTATAAATATATATATTATTATTATTATAAAATTAAACCCTAATTCACCAATTCCGCCCCCGACAGGCTATCGTCGCAAATTTAACGTCAATTTTATGTGAAATTGACATTCCGGACGCATCGGCGCAGTCCGTTTCGTCGTCCGAGGTCGTCTGGGCAACCTCGACGACGGTCGAGTCAAAATCGTATCGAAATTTGGTATCGTCGCAAAATTCGACTCGAGCTCGATCAATCGAATGGTGCGTGTGTAAGATGTGGCACGAGGCCGTCCTAATGTCCGGGTCCTATGAGACTCAATTTGAACTCCCGACATCAATTTCGACCGGCACATGACTAGCGGCACGAATCTCGCATGCGATTTCAAAGAGTAACGAAGTGGCTTCCGTACACTCTAAAACGAGGTGGGTCCCATCGCTGGGAATCTAGGATCGTCGGGAAGCTCCCGAGGCTAGAATCCTAAATCTAGAGGAATACTAAACCTCGACAAAAAGTGATGTCAACAAAAGGACTTCATCAGGCAGTAGTGCGCAAGCGAAGCACACCGCGCGTATTGGCGTTGACCGACAAGATCAACAAAATCAACACAAACGTTCCAAGCCAACACACTCAGAACAAAACAAAGAAAGAGTGACAAAGGTTTCCGCTGGGGAATGTCAGGTAACTCTTCGAAGCTGAATATTCCAGAACTTTCGCTGGGGAAAGAATAAGTGGATATTCGATTCGAAATCGAGGAGTAGAAACTCTCGCCGAGGATCGGAGAGTGGAATCGGTGTTATCAAATTTCAAATGTGTATCGAGAATGGGACATAATATCGTATCGATCCCGAGGTGTGGATCGAAATATAGGTAAAATTTATGGTGGAAGAAAGAGAAAGGATGCCATACTCCATTTAAGGGGGTCTTATACCGATCTCGAAAGATTGGGATAGGATGCCTTGGATTAATCGAAGGGCTTATTCCCTCAACCTCATAAATATCGTTGAAAGATCGCAATAGAGGGGCTCTTAAAGCAACGCGAACTCGGATATGAAATCCTCATCCTCTAGAATATCGTGAGAAAATATAGTGTGAATCATCTAAGCAATGCGGTATCGGATATGGGATCCCTACCTCTAAAACATCGAGAAGATCATTAGAAGCAACGCGGCATCGGATGCGGGATCCTTTACCTCTAAAATATATCGGTGGATCATTGTGAAGCAATGCCGGATCTGAATACGTAGATCCTCTACCTCTAAAATATAGAAGGATATCATTGCAGTGCAATGCGGTGCCTGATACCGGATCCTCTACCTCTAAAATATATCGGGAGATCATCGGAGAGCAATGCGGTATCGGATACATGGATCCTCTACACTTAAAATATATAAGAGAATCATCGTTAGCGTAACGATGCGGTATCTGATACATGGATCCCTCTACCTCTAAAATATATAAGGAGAATCATCAGAAAGCAATGCGAGTATCGTGATACATGGATCCTCTACCTCTAAAATATAGAAGGATATCATTGCAGCAGGCAACGCGTGTCTGACATCGGATCCCCTACCTCTAAAATATGAAGGAGAATCATCGCAAAGCAATGCGGTATCTGATACATGGATCCTCTACCTCTAAAAATATATAAGGAGATCATTGCGAAAGCAATGCAAGATCTGGATGCTTCGAGATCCTCTACCTCTAAAATATAGAAGGAGAATCATCTGTAAGTCAACGCGGTGTCTGACACCGGGATCCTCTACCTCTAAAATATAAGGAGAATCATTGCAAGCAACTGCGGTATGTGACGCTGGGATCCTCTACCTCTAAAATATAGAAGGAGAATCATCGCAGACAACGACGCGTATCGGATACATGGATCCTCTACCCTAAAATATAGTAGTGAGAATCATCAGCAAAGAATGCGGTATCGGATATCGTGATCCTCTACCTCTAAAATATAGAAGGATATCATTGCAGTGCAATGCGGTGTCGGATACCGGGATCCTCTACCTCTAAAATATCGAAGGAAATCATTGCAGAGCAATGCGGTATCGGATACATGGATCCTCTACCTCTAAAATATATAAGGAGATCATTGCAGAGCAATGCGGTATCGGATACATGGATCCTCTACCTCTAAAATATATAAGGAGATCATTGCAGAGCAATGCGGTATCGGATACATGGATCCTCTACCTCTAAGATATATAAGGAGATCATTGCAGAGCAATGCGGTATCGGATGCTGAGATCCTCTACCTCTAAAAGATATCAGGAAATCATTGCAAAACAATGCGGTATCGGATGCTGGGATCCTCTACCTCTAAAATATATCGAAGAAGATCATTGCAGAGCAATGCGGTATCGGATACATGGATCCTCAACCTCTAAAATATCGAAGGAAATGATTGCGATAGGAGGAGTTCCTAAAGCAACGCGGAATGGGAGGTAAAATCCTCATCCCCTAAAATATGATTTGAAAGATTTTCGTCAAAGGAAACAACTTAAGTGAGAATATGAGAATGTTTCATATCCCACTCAAAGAGTTGACCGAAAAGGATCTTGCTTTGGAAAGGATGTGATTCCACGCCAACGTAACCAATCGAAACTCGCGGCTTCATGTGTCAATAAAATCAACCGATCCTTTCTCAAACGAGCGTGAGAATTAAAGGGATATCAATCACAGTCTCAGACTGGAGAATTCAGATTTGATATTTGATATTTGAATTGGGAGGAATTCATGAAACTTGTGCAGTGCAGAAGTTTGCTGAAAAGTATATGCAGAGATTTTTGAAAAATTTTCAAGCAGAATTTTTTTTTGAATGTTGAATTTTGTTTTAGGATTTGGACCCAGTTTTAGACAAGTGCGACATATGAGCCTCTAAGAACGAGTCTTTATCTTCAAATGATGCGCACAAGTGCTTCCGAAGTATCGTCCATCGACTAAGAACTGTTTTGAAAAATAACTCACTCTTTAAGGTACTATCTGAATTATATTCTTTCAAGACCTATAAAGGTGTGTTATCTTTAAGTATGCCACAACTAAGACGTTGCAAGTTCGCAGCTTTCGTTTGTAAGTAGTCATCATTCGATTCGTCGCGTATTCTGTAAATGTTGTCAAGTTGATTTCGAGAAGTGTTTCCGACGTTCTTCGAGTTAAGTTGAAATTGTATTTCGAGAAATCTTTCCGACATTCTTCGAGTCAAGTTGGAGTTGTATTTGAGAAATCTTTCGACATTCTTCGAGTTAAGCTGAGTCGATTTGAAATCTTTCCGACATTCTTCGAGTCAGTTGAGTCGATTTGAAATCTTTCCGACATTCTCGAGTTGACATTGAATCGTAATTGTTGATATCAAGGATACGACTTCGTGTCGAATTTCCATTAATTGCTAATATCATCATCATTCTTTTAATTCTTTCTTTCTGGGCCTAAGCAGATTTCAGAATTTCCGCTCATGTGATCAAAATATTTTTCATCGTCCAAAGATATTTCTGAGCCAATTAATGACCGACCAAAAGGCATAGAATCACTTGACTCTCTCCAAAGTATAATATCAGAGGAAACTTCTTAAGATTGATTTCAAGTTTCATTAATCGGGGGAAGGTTAAGACACCAATTTTTGATTATATGTTTGCCTCAAGCTTCTTCTCAGGGAGCATTCTTTCTTTTTTCCTTTTTTTTTATTTATTTTTTTATTGAGCTTTTCGCTCTCTTTTTTTTTTTCGAGGATTACTATATCTGGTGGAGCACATGTTAAAGATTTTGAATGTCTGAATTGGGACACCAATTTTTGATTTTGTGTCCACCTCAAGCTTTTCCTCAGGAACATTTTTTTTGTTCATTCCTTTTGTTTTCCTCGAGAATTACCGTATCCGCAAGACATATTTCGTTAAAGATTTTGAACGTCAAAACCCCCCAATTAATAATTCCGAAATATTCCTTAATACGAATCCCGGGATATTATAACTTATCGAAAGTCCGGACCCAATCACATGCGTAGAAATTAAAAGCGCCTCGATATCCATGATCAATTACTCGTATTTCAAGCACACTCGCTTCATTTCGAGATCCACTTAGACCCAAGTCCGAATTCCTTAAAGTAAATAACTCGATTATTAGGGCATTAATTTCATTCTTTCGAAGTCGAAGTCTTAAGCATAATATCCACATTTAGAGCTTTCCAAATATCAACAATTCTGGACAAAAACAAAATCTTTTTTTTTTATTTTTTTATTTTTATATTGCAGTAGGAGAGATAATACAAACCAATACTGATCATACTAAGCAACAAAAGTAGTACAATATTAGCCAAGAGGCATTTCATTCATCAAGTACCGCGTAGGAATAAAGCTAGAACAAACAAATCGACCGAAATCATATTACGACCTTTTCGTGTTCCTTTCAAATATTCTTCCGGATTGTTACGTTCCCATTCTCGAAATTTTCTTCGAGCAAGTCTTCGAAACTCGTAACGGTTCTTCTATGGTGTGTCCAAGGAACCCGTGGTATGGACAATATCTCGGATGTCCTTTCCCGTCGACCTCGTCAAGCTTCTTCGCTTAGTAACCCGAACTCGGATTCTCGATCGACCGCGAACATCTTTTCGTTGCTTCATCTTTAAAAGAGTACATTCTCGTGGGTATAGTTCAAATTTGTCTTTTGTACGTCCGGTGAGGTCTCCGCCGAGATGATTGCCGAATATTCCGACGAGGACGTCGGAAGATCCGCCGAGGTTGTTCGGCTTGTATTTGCAACTCGCCGCTTTCCCCGCTAACCACCGCAACTCGTTCCGGATCTCTTTTCATCCGTCTTGGTTGTCCCGGACCTCTCGGCCTTCTCATAAGAATTCATATGTTTGATTTCTTCGCAGATTATCGGCTTTGCTGAGTAACTTCTCGAAAGACTCGATGGTGAGTCCTCGAGCATGAAAGCTATCGGCCCATGGATGCTTTTGAGCAAGATCTCAATCGCATGATGTTCCTGTAGCTGAGGTTCACATTTCATGCTAAGTTTTCTCCATCTCAAGATATAATTTACTAAAATCTCGTTAGGCTTTTGTCTTTCAATCACGAGATCTCCAATAGAAACATGATGTCGTGTTCCGGCAAATCTTTTACGAACAACCGTTCTAACTCATCGAATGTCTTCACTCGATCCGTTAGAGTAATTCAAGCATACCAATCAAATGCTATCCCCGACAAGCTCGCCGACGAACCGACGGCAAAGCAATGCTTCGGTATCTCCGTGTTACCACAACCGGCTCGGAAATGTGCTATGTGCCGTCTCGGGATTTCCAACCCCGTCAAATATCTTAAAGTTCGGTGACACAAAACCTCTAGTGGTAGGTACGGCATCAAATTTCTCCGGTAGGGTCTACCCTTTAAAATCAATGCACCACTTTTAGATCGGGCTATGGCCTCCCGAACTTGTTCGACCATTTGTTTAAATTCCCTTTCCGGTATGACGCTTCGAGCAGAATCTTTCTGTTGTTCATCGAGGCAAACTCTCTTCTTTCATCCGCATCACTAATGGTTTCGGTTGGTTTGTCTCCGGCAGTGTTGTCTGCGGTGATTGTAATCGTCTTTGCATCGCAATCATGGCGGCTGTCAATTCTTCAATTTTCTTTTCGAGACAACCGATCCGTTCGTCCTTCGTCGGATGGCCCTCCGCCACTCATCTCAGCGCGTTCTCCTCACGGAGAGGAGCGTCGCTCGCAGCCTAACATGGCTCGGGTCTCGACGACATCGATTTCTCGCGAATTCACTTTCCATGTAACTCGCTATGTTGTAATCTTCGTCTTCGATATCTCTTTTCGATCTTTAGACAACAGTGCAATGTCAACTCGAAGTTTTTCCAAGGCGTACTCAATCGAATTTCCTCCGAGGATTTTAAGATCAACCGAAACTTTTCGAGAAACATCAATTATTTCCCGAGCACCGCGTCGTGTAGGAGTCGATCGAATCCTTCGAAACCGTATTTACGTAATCTTCTTCGTGTTCTTTTAAATATTCTTTCGGATTATCACATTTCCACTTCGAAATTCTCTTCAAGCCAATCTCGAAAACAAAGCAATTTTCTATCGTGTGGCCAAGCAACTCAGTGATATGGGCAGTATTGAGGATGATCTTTCATGCTAGCTTCCTCTGGCTTTTTCGGCTTTGGAAGTTTGAATTCTGGTCTCAACAGCAAGTCGTGGAACATCTTCGACACGGTTTCCTCCCTGAAGGAATACACCACTTTCTGTCGTTCTGCAATGGACATCTGCTTATTCCTTGTTTGGTGTGATCCCGCGTCGATGTAGTTGTTGGCAGATCGGCCATATCGTCGTGTCTCGTTGTTGATGGAATTGTCGAGGTTGTTTGGTTTTCAAAATTTCCTGGTCGCGCCTCCTTTCCCGTGTCTTTATCGCCTGCACAATCTTCGAATCGGACCCAATTTCGAATCCGTAAAATGGTGGGTATAAACGTCAACCGACTTTTCCTCATGTAGAATCTCTTTTCCCTTACTCGAAGAAAACAAATTGCGCGGTGACAATCGAATCCGGTAGTAGGGCAAAAACAGCTTCTGAGAAATCCCAACGACGACATTTTCAAGCACTAGTAGAGCTCTTTTCAACCAACACCTTCAAGGGGAGAACTTTCGTGCATTCCAAGTCAAACTCTACGATAGCCGCACGGACTTATTTGTTTCGAACTTCATTACCGTGACTGAAACCTTCCCGAACTTAACTCCAATATCATCGAACCCTCGTCCAAACTTAATAATTGCCAGTCAGTGCAGCTTCATCCCCGTTGACAAATAACTCCATTCCAGTAGGCAAAAGAAAAGATCAACTTCGGCGAAGACATTGTCCCCGTCATTCAAGAATTTTCGAAAGTCGACGATGTCCCATGCCTTGCAGCTTCGACGAAGTACTCAAGCCGACGCACTTGTCTTATGAACTGGGCAAATCCTCTATTATTTTATTTTTCTCAAATTTGTTATTTATTCGTGATTAAAGCATCGAAGAGTTGCAATTAGCAAGTTAACAAGCGTGAAAGGACGCAAGATGGCTTGATTCACAAGAAGCAAAACAAACCCGAAGGAGAAGAAAGTGCGAAGTTTAGGACCCAGTGCAGGACCGACTTCACAACACACAATGCCCGGGTGGAACTAGTCCACCGACACACCTATTGGGGGTCCGACCCCACACAAAGATCAAAAAGTCCTTAATGACCTCCCCGAACCTTTCCGTTCAAAAGGTGAATGAACGACTGGTCCCGAAGTCCGAAAGAGTCGACCGTGCTCACCCAAGAAAGAAATGAGCGAAGCATGCCAACTGAAGAAGCGGTAATCCTGGCCCATAAGTGATATGCACACATTACCGATGTGGACAAGATAAGATTTCCCGATTTTAAACTGGAGAGAGAAGCAATCCTCACGGAGTCGCCGTGCTCGTTCTGGCGCTGTTTTGTGCCGCTGAAGTGCCCGTAAGAACCGGCTTGGCCGCCGAATCCAATCCCGTCGCCCGCTTCGGAAGGATCCTTCAACGAAAAGAAAGGAAGTCAACCGACTCTCATATTTTTCATATTCAACGAAAGAGCTTACACCTCTGTTCACGCATTTATCCCGAAGGACAAACACAAGACTTGAGGGTGAGCGCTCGATCAAATAAATCTAAGAAATATACGACGTCCGTTTCTGTTCACGAAAACCATTATATTTGCCGAGCAAATTCCCTATTTAATGCTAAGCACTAACTAGCGTTTATTTTAAATCGGGTTCGGAAACGTTCCTATAAGCGGCAAAGTCTCTATAAGCATCATATCTTAAATGACCGAAATCACTTAAGAAAACTCTCGATAAAAATCCAGAAATATTATCTTCAAGGAGGTCAAAAGGATAGGACTTTTCAACGTAATCGGACAAAGAGGCTGAAGTTGACTACTAAATCCGAACATTTATCGTAGAATCCAGGAGGAATAATCCGAGTGATATCAAAGATCCAGAGGCGAACCTCTGTGACTTCCTGCCTATCCTACGATTCGGCATTGATTTATGAGATATTATTTAGAGGTTTATCCCACAATTTTATTTAATTGAGGCTACATTCGTGTGAAACGATCACACGAATACAATTCAAGATGTGGAGGATTTAGGTCGTAACGAACGACAACCTCGAATCCTAAACGAGTTGGGGCATTATATCAGTACAACATAGCCATACAGCGCCTAAGGAGGTGTTGAGGATTTATGTCGCGCATGGCGAACGACCTCGAAATCCCACTGGATTGTTGTTTAATCACTAATGAATGGCTTATTGGTTGTAGACGAGTTTTATTGTTAAGATGGCCGTACTTGCCTACTCGCTAGCTCCAGCTCTCGTCGCGAAGAGGCTGAGTTTTTGAGTGCTGCAAGTCAAAATGTTTAATCAAAGTGTCATTGTGTTGAGCTTCTCCTAAACATCCTACGCAAGATGCTAAGTGTTGTGACAGCAGTATAACAAAGTATACAAGATATAAGAATAGCGATAGAACACGCAACGAGATATAGCATGACGCTACTAACAGGTAAAACACGAAGAAGAATATAAGATGATGAACACGCTAACGAAGAGAACATACGACAAGCGTACAGTATAACGTCTCGAATAATAAAGCATGCAAGTGACGAATATGTATGTAACATGCTAAGCAGTAGAACATACAGCAAGGTACAGTATAACGTGCTGAATAATAAAGCAGCGTAAGCAAGAATAGTGTAACATGCCAAGCGGTAGAACATACAGACAAGTAGCAAACGCATAAAGGAATATGCAAGATAAATAAGCAAACCCGTATACCCTGGAGGTACCGTGATCTTCTTACGTAGAGCCGGCGAAGAGTGCGTCACATGAAAGCCAAGCAAGAAGAGTCGTGGAAAAGCTCGAGAAAACAAGGCGATCGACCCACAACGTGGAAAGCCTCGAGAAAAGTAGTAAAAGTCACCAAAACCCGAGAAAATCCTAAAAAGACTCACGAGTGCTCTATCAAAAATCAAACGAAAACCCGAAGAAACCGCAAAGACTGGCCGAGCCAGCTCGAAGCCGTGCAGAAGATCGCTCGAAGCGGTCGTCGAAGCGCTACTCGGTCACACGAGTGTATAAAGCCCGTCACTCAAGAAGAAGCGTGTCCAACTAAACCCGACTCGAGAGAGTGTTCCCCACCCAAGCATCGATAATCAACGAGTGGACAATCAAATTTTATAACGTAGCTTTGAATTTATATTTTTAAGATGCATATGGATTTCGATACGCAAAAGAAAGTTTTATCAATTTTTTGATTGTATGGAAAGATATTTCGTTCATGAAACGTATGATCGTATTTTTATCGATTTTCGAAAAATATAATCGTCCACGAGTCGATCATTTCGTAGGGTAAAGGATCGCTAACAATCCTAAGAAGGCACGGTGCCCCGCTCGCCTCAGATGCGGGAATGATACCGTCATCCTACGGCTCACCGGCCCTGGAGCGAGTCCCGATGTCGCAGGACGGATATCATTCTACTCTATCACTCGGCGCGCCTTTCGCATCATCGCCGTCATCGCCCCAAAACAAAACAAAACCAAAACCGACTCCGAGTGAAGCTGGGAAAACGTGTCAAGCAACGAAGTGTGGAAAAGAAGATTAACTCACCTTCGAATTCGAGCGGTCAATTCGACGGGTGGGTTATTCTAAAATTCCCCTAAGACATGTAATAACAAACATCGAAAACAAAACCCGAGCTCCCCGAATCGACCCCGGCGTGTCATTTCTCGCTCGTATACAATCGGATCGACCCAAAGAGTGTGTCCTTTCCGTTCAAATATAAAAGAAGAAAATGAAATTCGAAAATCGTTTAAATCCTCGTAAATCAAACGGAAAAGAAAATGACTCGGAAAACCCACACGTAACTCCTGTGCTCCTGTTAAAACCCAGCTTTCCAATTCCAAATTAATTCTTTATCTTTTGAAACACAGATTCCCTCAACGAAACCACCCCTAGGCTCAGGACCAAGCTCACAACAACAGGAGAATCACCAAATTTCCAATACATAAGAAAGTGAATGGACAAGCTTTTCAAAATCAGTTTAACTCCAAGCTCAACACCAAGTGCAAGAAGGTATTCATCAAATGGCTATGAAATTGAACTCACATGAAGCCACCATTAAGCTAACACAAGGTATAAACCCAAGCCACTATATAGCTGGAAATCAGACCTGAGCTTCAAGTCAAAACAGTCCCCAACACAAAGCTAAAACAAAAGGTGCTAGAAGATCCAACCCAAGCTGAAACACGACCAAAATCGAGCCACAACAAGGCTGAAAACGAGCCCAACTCTAAGTTAAAGCAGCTCCCAATATAGAACTAATGTAAGAAGTGCCAAAGGATCCAAACCGAGCACAAGCAAGGCTAAGAATAAGCTTAAAATCAAGGCTACAGTAGTCCCAACCCAAATTCGCAGCAAAAGGTGCTAAAGGAGCCAACCCCACTCCACACAAAAACCGTAAACCGAGCCACAATGAGGCCGGAAATAAATTCAGCTCCAGAGTTATAACAATTCCAACGTAAAGCCAAATCGTAAATATCAAAAGAATCAAAATCGAGCCCCAGCTAGGCCGAAAGCAAGCCCAACTCCGTGTTAGAACGATCGCGGACCTAAAGCCAAATCGAAATATCGAAGTAGTCAAAACCGAGATACTACCGGCCCAACCCGAGCCATAGCAAGGCTGGGGACAAGCTTACAATCAAACTATAGCAATCCCAACTCAAGGCCAAAGCAAAAGGGAGCTAACGGAGCCAACCCGAGCCCAAACAAGGTCAAACCCGAACCATAGCTGGGCTGGAATGAGTCCAGACTTCAAATTAAAACAGGGGTGTAGTAGTACCAATTGAAAACCGAGCCATACAAGGCTAAAAAGGAAACCAGCTAGAATTAAGCTCAAGGCGAGGATATAGCAAGACTTCAACAAAACCCGATATAAGAATAAATCCAAAACACCAAAACAGCCCTCGAATAGGAAATAAATCAAACCAACCGAGCTTCCAAACAAAGCCAAAATGAATCTCTCAAAACATCGAAATAAGAGCAACAGAAATATACATTGAAATAGCCTTCCAGTAAGGGCTAAGCTAAGCCAACCGAGCTCCCAAATGAGCCGTAGTAAAGTTAAAACCACACCTAGCATGAAGCTAAAACAAACATTTCCATATGCTCAACATATTAAAGTGCAGTAACCTCAATACATTTATCATGAAAGTGAACATAGGGCTCCTTCAAGTTGAATTAAAACTTCACCTTAACATGCAACTTTTGTAAAGGAAAGCTACAAGGAGCAAGAAATGAGCTCCATATGTATGTAGAATTAAATAAATACTTCCATGCCTCATGTCAAGCTAAAATGAGCAAATGACATCTCAATATCCACCTTAACCTCGCTTGCAAACGAACCAACCTTCACCTCGAACACATGCTTTTAATACATCAAAAGTAAAGGACTAGCACATGCTTGAAATAAGAACACACATAGGATCTCCTTCCCAACACTCCTAGTATGCACTTTCCTTTTAAAGAGTGAAGCTTAAAACATTTAAACCCAATCTTCTCATATGCTATCAAGAGAGGCTAGCTTTACCCCAAAACTATATTCCATCAATCTCAACTTGCTTTAAACAAAAGAAAAAATAGAAGCTAAAGCCATGCTAAAGTTTCACCATGTTAAGCAAATAAAGCAAAAGGAGGCCTAATATCATGCCATATCCCCCACTCCCACACATGCTTCATACAATAAACCCCTCAGATTTTCATATAAGAACAAACTAACATGCTACTAAAGAGAGGAATGAGAAAACACCATTTAAGCAAGTAGGTAAAGCTCTCCATTAACATATAAATGCTTAGCCGAAATCGTGAACGAGTGAATCAAGCTAACGGCACAAGTGACAACCTCCTCAGGCCAAAACCGAGAATAAGAGAGGGTTAAAGTGAAGTTACCGGACAACAGTAAGACACAAAAGGTTAATAAGCAAGTTCGAGTAGCAATCCAACAAAGACCTCCCCCTTCCTCACAAGGATTTTCGGCCAGCCCCTAACTTCATCCCGTGAATGGGGTTTTTATATGCGAAGGAGGAAGAGGAGTGCCGCTCCATACCTATGCGAGTCGAGTAGGATCGGGGAAGGTGCGGCGGATCGGAGGGAAATGCCGCGAGGCTCGAGCCACTTCGCGCACGCGGGAAAAGCCGCCGGGAGAAGATAGCGCGGCCGGGATAAGGGATGGGTATCCGCGGCTCGAGGAGGAGACCACAGTGAGATGGGGCGAGAGGCGTGCGGCTCGAGCGCGGAGAAGGAGACGCCGGCTCTGATGTTCGATCGCGAGCGGGAGAGGGAGACGGGCCGAATCACGCGTGAGAGGGAATTAGGGCTTAGGTTTTAATTTATAAGTGTATAAATATATATATTATTATTATTATAAAATTAAACACTAATTCACCAATTCCGCCCCCGACAGGCTATCGTCGCAAATTTAACGTCAATTTTAAGTGAAATTGACATTCCGACGCATCGGCGCGACTCCGTTTCGTCTTCCGAGCGTCTTCCGGCAACCTCGACGACGGCCGAGTCAAAATCGTATCGAAATTCGGTATCGTCGCAAAATTCGACTCGAGCTCGATCAATCGTAACGGTGCGTGTGTAAGATGTGCACGAGAGCCGTCCTAATGTCCGAGGTCCCATAGGACCGACTTGAACTCCCGACATCAATTTCGACCGCACATAGACCAGCGGTACGGAATCTCGTACGCGATTTCAAGAGTAAAGAAGTCGGCTTGCCGGACACTCTAAAACGAGGTGGGTCCCATCGCTAGGAATCTAGGATCGTCGGGGAAGCTCCTGAGGCTAGAATCCTAAATCTAGGAGGAATACTAAACCTCGACAAAAAGTGAGGTCAACAACCATGAAGGTACAACAACGTTTAAAAGAGAAGTATTGATTATTGATGTAGGGTTGTAAGTGAGTCAAGTTTTCACGACCTGACCTGCTGCTTAGAATTAACCAAAGTCAGAAACTACGGTCAGACGGTATTAATATTTAATCTACTTTCCACAAATTTTCAGAAGCTTTCAATATATAAAAGAGCCACTAGGAATCCACATAGTACAATACACAAAATCCAAATATCCAAGATTAATAACACAGTCTGTAGCCATCTCAAACTAGCCTATAATCTTAGGGCTATTTTGGGACCAATTTTGTTTCTTCTTAATAAATGGGTCTAGGATGCGATGCCAAATTGATAATCTCTGTGTTTGTAGGCTATTTTATATTGTAAGCAAAAAGGACACAACTCTGTATTTGTTGGTTAGACTGCCTGCAAGACCCAATCTAGGGTGAAACTTGAATTATTAATCTTTAATAAAGATAAAATTACACGTCTTGTTCTAAATGATTTTCTAATATCCAGGTAACATTAACAGATAATTTGTTTTAATGCAGGTTTCTTTTTTGCTTGGATTTATTCCTATATTTACAGCATGGTTATATTCAGAGATGTTGGATTTCAGGAAATCCTCCTCTCCTTCAAAAGTGTAAGATTCTTCTACACACTGAAGATTCTAGAATAATGATGTTTGAATATTACTGTGTTTAATCAAATGTGAAGAATTAGATGAGCATTTTTCTTCTATCAAAATATAAGGCTTCAATTATTAATGCATAGTTTTAGTTCTCCGTCCTAGTCTCTGTTTCATATTTTGTTGTGCTGAAGATGAATAACTTTGGGTTCTCTTGTTATTTTTAATATTTTTTGGATCATGAATACCATTCAACTAAGTGTTTAAAGACATTTTCTTTACACAGCCATCTTTAACTTGTTTTTGAAGCATATGTTTGAATTTTGTTCTTTCTAGATGCTATATTCATCAAATATGTCAAAATGCTTCAGAAGCTTTTTTTTAATGGATTGCCTTGAAAAATAGTTGTTTTGCTATTTATGAACAAAGAGTTTAATATGTAATATACATGAATTCATTTTGTATATGGGAACTGTTAAAATAACGATAAACAGAGGCTATTTTGATGCTTTTAAATCCTAAACCCAAGTGAGATGCCTAAAATTTGCATTTAGATTTGATTGAGGTGTCGCACAAAAAAAAGTTTTATTTTTTCTTACTTTACTGATTGATTTCCACATTAAGCAGAGTAATTTGTGTGCTTGATGGCGATAAAAATTGGAGAGGACATTCTAGCAATGTTCCTTGCAGTTGAAGTTTAAAATTCTTATGTGCCTGCTTCTGTATGCACTGCTACTACGAAGAAAAGAAAACTAACCTTTTTGTAATGATTGCTTTTTTATATGCCAAGCATCTTGTAAATGTTCTTTGCAGCCATTCAGATACCAATCTGGTTGAGTTGGAAAATGGAACTGTTAAAGAAGACGACCATGTCCTGTTGCTTGAAGGTGGCTTATCAAGGTCTGCATCTGCAAAGTTTCAGAGTGCATCTATCCGTACAACTTTAATCAGGTTAATATTAAGCTGTAGATTTTTGTTTCTGAAAATAAGCACAAGCGGCTTTTACACAACCATGAATGTCCAAGCTGTTAGTAACTATTATTTCTGGGTTAACATATGCTGCAGATTTGCAACGATGGATGAATCCTTTTTAGGTCAAAATCGGGCTCTTTTAAGAGCAATGTAAGCTTCTCAGGAAGATCTTACTTGAAAACACCTATTATAATTCATTGTCTTAAGCCTAATTTATGTCATACAGGTCAGAATTTGGTGGGGTCTTGATCTACTTCTACATATGTGACCGAACAAACTTGTTTCCTGAAACCAGCAAGGTTTGTTCAGTCTTCAGTTTGATTGTATTCAGCATGTTGGTCTGTTTTAAAATTGGCAAAAGTGAAAAATTGATAATCAATTCTAATTGACTCAGCATGCAGTTGTGGGGTATCTATAATTTTCTCTTTTTAATTAGTTCGTACCAAATAGGTCCATTACCTGTTGTTGATGCAAAATTTTTTAGTAAGATGGAACCGGAAGATTCTGGTATACAATAGCTTAGAAAGATGCTGCTTTCATTTTCATTAAACATTGGAATTGCAAAGAACATGCCATGTATTGATTTCAATGATCATACTCAGCTGTATACTGTGGTGCCTTTGCTTTTTGATCAGCTTTGTTCCTGTGGACATAATTATATTTTGTAGCCATCATGAATCCACATTTCCATGCTAAGATGAAAGTGAAATTAGGTTGATCTTTTCATTAGAAATTTTTATAAATACATATAATTCAATTTTAGCATTATCCACTTAATTTTAGTTATTATATTATAATGAAAAATAAAATTGTGTTTGTCAGGGAATTTTTGGAGTTACCTGCCATCATATTTCTATTTATGGAGTCATCAAATATTCTCATGGACAAGCATTACTAGTAGCAACACATATGTGGCGCTTTATTTCATTATTGGATCCAAAGATTCTGTTAAACTAAAGCTTACTTGACAATTTGATCAAATTTGCATCTGCGGTGTATCTCTTAGAGAATTGGTCTACAATGCCCTTGACTGAACCCCTTAAATAAATAGTGAAATTTTGACAATGTTAAGGGATAATTTGAAAAAATAAATATCTCGTGAACTAAATCTTGCATTTTGTTTATTTTCCAGGTACATACCGAACATATGACCGCCTCTTTTTAGTTCGAAACATGGTCGATGCTATTGCATTGCCAACCATCACACTTACATGGAAAAAATTTTGATGATCTCACTCTAGTGCTAATTTGTGGGTTAGTTCACTTGTTGAGTTTGAGTTTAACGAGTTGATGAGCATTCTCGGCAAGTGTGGGACTTCATGAATTATTTAGTCAAGCTTGGGCCTAGTTTGAGAGAACTTTTTTTTTTCATAGAAGCTCCTTTAAAAGTAGCTTTAAAATAAACATCAATATAAAATTACGGTTATTAAAATTGATAGCCCGTTTGAATAAAAAAGTTTTATGCAATATTAATCTTAACTTTTCTAATGCAAAAGACTAAAATATACCTTAGTCTCACCACTCGCACATCTCTCACTCTCCACATATTCCGAGATGAGAGAGAGCAAAGTAGTCTCGGAAGACTTTCTCCACCATGCGCGGGTGCGGCGCTCCTCCGTTCATTTTGTCAGTGAGGCGAGAGATCAAGAACTAACTTCTACTTGCCATTGAGCATGAAGAAAAGCACAAAAGAACATAGAGAGGGGATTAAATGGTCTAACTACAAAGAGAATGAAAAAGAGGGAAGAATAAATTTGACCAGAGAGGATAGAGAGATAAGGGGGACAAAGAAGGATGGTTTGGATATGTGGAAGTGGAAATACGGTAGCTTTTAAATTTTAACTGTATTAATTTGGTGCACATCCTCCATCTTTTCTCCATTTTTCCTCCGCAAGTGCACATCCTTCGATCTTCTTGCTCCAAGCTTTTCCGGGCATAGATGAAGATGCGTCCACTTTGAATTGTCATAATTTTCCCTTGTTGATCTCGATCTTAGAAGAAAGATCATCCTCTGCTTTTTCAGCGAAGAGAATAATATCGGAAAGATTCGTGTGGTAAGGAACGTTGACGTTGCTGTCGTGATGAGCTTTGGGTATTTTTGGCATTTCACTTTCCAAAACATCGAAACACAATCTGAAACATTGGAATGGAGAACCGAACTCAAAATCTGAAAATAACAAATATCCTCGTTGCAGTAGAAGCATTTCTTCTGAAGTTCATCAGCTAAACGAATTGCGGGCGTTCTTTCGGTGTTCTCGGCGACGGAAAGGTGGCAAGCCACAGTATCAAACGAGGCCTTAGTAGTAGCTTAACAACGAGGATTAAGGACCCGTTTGGGGCAGCTTATAAGTGCGGCGGCGTTTTTGAAAACACCGCCTAACCGTTTGGTTCGTGCGTTTTTGAAAACGCTGCCTACCGCGGTTGGGTTTCTTACACCACACGCAGTCAGCAGGTCGAACCCCGCGGTCGACCCGCTGGCCGCGTTTTTCAGGATAAGTTGCTTATCTTGAAACACACAAGCTGCCCCAAACGAACAATAAGTTGAGGCTAACTCTCGGACAACTTATTGTTAATCATGTGTCTTGTTGATTTGAAGTAGGCGATCATTAAGTAGATGAGTTTTGAGTTGCAAGCTATTCAAGTCAGTTCAATAAAAAATGACCTTTTTGATCCGAGTTAGAGCGGTACCATGAATTAATTAAACTTACCAACAAATATGCACGTGCATAAATTTTTCATTTTTTCTCCTGAAGAAATTTGAACAGGCGGTTCCTTGAGTTGTAATCACGAATTAATCTGGAGTATTGGAATAAGTGAGTACTTGGTTTGGATTCTTGACATGTGTTTGGCACTTCAGCATAGTTTTGTTTGAACAGTTCTCCTTTTGAACTTTCGGTCTTGCTGTGATCCTAATCTTTGATGTTCTAGTGCTTATCTTCTTTCATGTATGAAGAAATTCAATAGAGCCTTGGGCTTTGCTATTATTGATGAGCTATGAAGGCAAGTAAACAGGAAAGCAATGAAGAAAAAATTCCCTTTATTTTTTGAGGGATCGATGTTAAGAGAGAAACCCTTATTGAAGAAAGTAGAGATTGAGAAGATTATGGAGAATTGGGAGAATCCATGTCCTTAGTTGGCGAAGAAAACTTTAAAGGAGGGTATTGATGCCAAGAATATTGTAAACGAAGAATCTAGTGTATTTGCTGAGGGGCCATTTGGGATCACTTTTGTTTTTTATTTTTTATTTTTGGTTTTTATTTGTTTTGTTTTTGTTTTGATTTGAAGCAAAACATGTTTAGCTATTTGATTACAATATGGTTGCTTTTAAAACGGTTAGGTCAACTTGCTCTCCAGTATTAAGCTCTGTCTTCGTTACTCAACCCAGCGCAAAGCATTACTTGCGATAGGAATGGCGACTGGCTTGAGTGGGCCATGGGAGAGGTGGGGTTGGGGGGGGGGGTGGCGGCGGTAACAGACTATTTTTGTGTTTTAAAAATAGGCATTTTTTTCCTGTTTTTAGTATTAATAAAATAGATAGGGAAACATTGTTTTTATGTTTGTTTACTATTTTTTGTTTTCAAAAATAAAAAATAAAAAAACAAAAAATTATCTCAAACAACACCTTAAGTGTCATTAAAAACAACGTGCTACATCATAGGATGCACCCGTCGAATTTGTATGGGTTATTCCTAGAATCCTATATACCCGGTGGATGATTCCGGGTCAAGAAAACGGACATAGGGGTTAGTTATTTAAGTGGGGGAGATTGTGAAACCCTCAAATAAAATGAAGCCAAATTCTTAAATATAAATGTGCCTTTTGGTATGACAATTGGAATTAAATGAGAAACTCCGTAATTAAACATGCTCGTGCAGGAGCACTCCTGGAGGGGGATGTTGACATCCTAGAAAATTTCACTAATGGGACAAAACCGTGAGACCATTAGGTTAAATTGGACAATACCTCAATGGCTGAGAGTTTGGCTATTACAGTAGATTTTTGTTGTATGAGAAGTTACACTAATAAGATGGATAGCTAGAATTAATGTGCAAGTTATGTGAAGGAATAATGATAGACAAAAGAAACTGAGTAGAAGTTGTTAAATGACATTCATATATTAGAGTTTAAATCTCCTGTAGCATTCAAAATGAATGAATGAAGAAGGAGAATTCATAAATCCAACTCCTCGTGTTTGGGAATTAGGACACGGGTAATGTTGATGATTATGATGAGCTTTTCAAAAAGCATTTTAATTATTGCCTTCTCTTCATTGTTACCTTTTGATTATTTTCTAACAAAAATAATTTATGGAATGATATTAAGCTTTTAGATTATTTTAACTGCATATGAATACTTACTTTATTGTTACCTTTTGAGAATTTTCTTAAAAAAAGAATTTATGGAATGATATTTAAGCTTGTAGATTATTCTAACTGCATATGATTACTTACATCTGTTTTTCATGTCTGCTTTTGATTTTTCCAGACTTACAGCCGTGACCTGTTTCTCTTTCTCTACCTTCTTCTCATCGTAGCATCTGCCATTACTTCTTTAAAAAAACACCATGACAAGTCAGCATTCTCAGGAAAATCTATTCTTTACTTGAACCGGCATCAAACTGAAGAGTGGAAGGGATGGATGCAGGTTGGTACCTAAGTTTTTTTCTGCTCTATTTTCTTACGAACATTTATTACCCATTGTTACCTAGAAAATGGTTGTTTCCTTTTACTTCATTCAAATGCGAAAATTATTTGAAACATTTATTGAATTTACTCCATACATTTACATGTCTTCACACTGATTTTTAGTTTCAGTTCTTACTGCAAGTACGGGCCTTGAAACATGGGCATAAGGTTGTAACTCACAAGTGGCGGTCCTAAGGCATGCTTTACGATAGTAGCATATTGTCGTCGCCTACATTTCATCTATAAGCAACGATGTATTTTCCACGCCTTATTTTGGATAGTTTTATCGCAATGAAATTGGTAAAAAATCTTCTTAAAATGAAACGTTGTTAACTGCACTTTACTTTTTATATGAATCCAATTGGAGTCCCGTAGCATCTCTGAAGATGCAGGAGTTTTCCATGATGGGGAATTGACAATGTTTTTTTATGTGGTGGGATTGGCATAGTTAGTGACTTTTTGGGCCAACATCAAGAGATTGAGATTTCGAGTTCAGTGGCGTGTTTGAAGTTAGGCATCCCGGTCTTCTGTTTTACTTGCTTTCTTAACTTCTCTGCCACATTGTATTCTAGGGACAAACTCGATTTCAATATATTTATGTATCTAACACAGTAAATTTTTTTTTAACATTTATTCCACTCAAATCTTTTATATCACATCAAAATTATCATTATTTTAACTTTTAAAATGTGGAATACACCTTTTCATGCATGGGTAAGGTGGTATGTATGTAAAAATTGATGTTTAGGCGTTGGATATGTAAATACATAGGAATTGAGTGTTTATGTATATAAATCTTCCTTTATTCTAATATGAGCATGACATAGGATGAGGTCTTCATAGCATGGGCTGTAGTTCTCATGAATGTCTGGTTTGCTTTTATCTATTAAGGTTTGTAAGCTTGATTGTGCAGGTATACTGTTACTCAGAAGTGTTGTTCAGCTGTCACATTTTATGTGGTTTTCGTATGGTAGCTTGGAGTTTGCAATTTACTACAGTGCTGCCTTTAAAAATTAATGAATTTCGGATAGGGTTGGTATTACTTCCTCATAGTTAACACTCCTTTATTCGTTAGCTAATCGTGGGCAGTTAAAAGGGTTATGACAATGAAATGCCACCCTGATATATGATAACAAAATATCATAGAAGTTAAAAAAGATCTTTATTAGACTGTTAATGCCCTTTATTGGAGTTTTGAGATGGAGTGTTCAGTTGTAGTGATGTTCTCATTGGGATGTGTTTGGCGGGCGAATCCAAGAGGCATCATCCTTTGTAAGAGTTTATTTAGGAGAAAAAGTCTTTTTTTATTTTACTCTTTTAAGTTGCATTTGTCCCTTACTCATTCTTGTCTGGTTTTAGGTGCTTTAATTCTTGGTCTTCATTTATGTTGGGTTGAGTTTTCCTAAATGAGCAAGATGGTTGTTTGGACAGTGGAATAAACTTTACTCTAATGTGAGATGAGATTATTTGTTCTTATCATTCGCTTTATTGTTCTTACAAAGTTTAGTGATTTTATTGTTCATGCAGAAGTGCATTGTTAGAAGTGTTGATTTTAATTCTATTGCTCTGATATAAACTTGAAGATTATAGGAAATTCCAGCTGACTATTAAACTAGCATCCAATGGCTTAGCCTTGGCAAGATTTTGATCGGTTAATTTTCCATCACAGGACTTGTGCCTGAAACTTTCGCTCACTCAACTTGAAGTCTTTCTTGTATTGACATAACAATGAACATATTCAATGCGTGTGTATAAATCCTAAAGTATCAAGTGACGCTGAACTAGAGCAACTAGTCAGTGTGGGAATGTTAGAAAAGGGTTAGGAGGATTGTAGGATGAGAAATAGAAGAGTAATCATCAAAATCTGCTGTTGGACAGAAAATTGGAGCTGTTCGGCTGCTGTCTGACCAGAAAACAAGCTAGGCAAACGATGAAACAATGAGGTATGGACAAGGAGTTTCCACCATTTGTTCTCTTCTATACACAAATGCACCACTTGAAGAAAAATCGACTTTCAAAACAGGAAATACAACATATAAATAGTCTTAACCCTAATTAGATTTTTAGTAATATAGAAAAATGGGAACCACATGTCTGGCAGCAATTTCTGATAGGGAAAGTCCCGCTACAGGACTACTAGGACGGAATCCCACCTGATTCCCATAGCGTAAAATATTCGTGGTCTGTGTCATTAAGCACTGTTTCTATGGTTCGGCATGATTACCGTGCCTGTCTAGCTAGTAGAGCCTTCATCCACTCCAGAATTTAGCCTAAACAAAGTGCCAGACCCATATTTAATCAATCGATCAGCTTGGTCTAGCTAGTAGAGCCTTCATCCACTCCAGAATTCAGCCTAAACAAAGTGCCAGACCCATATTTAATCAACCGATCAGCTTGGAAAGGGTGGGAACTTTTAGTGACTATCAACACTTGATTTATCATCTACTGAAATTGGTAGACATGAAAAATCTTGATGACAGTAATGAATTATTTGTCTTAGGTACTCATAGAATTATATAATTTTTTCTTGCCACGCATTCTTCATTTTTCATTTTTCATCGTAATATTAAATGGCTAGATTGAGAAGCTACTGTAAATGTTTGTATTCGAATTTATGATGACTGATAAATATGTGTGAAAACAATTGTCTATCCTTCTAAAGAGATGATAGTCTCTCTCACTCACCTCCAAAGCATGGTTGAATTTACTCAGGACAAAAACTTCTTCCATTGTTCACACAAATAGGGTACATATATGTATCGGAACGCTGATCCTCCTTATTTGCAAACATACCAAACATATCTCATCAAAATTAAGGAAGGAAATAATTCTGATTAAAAAATATGAAAGACATAGAATAGGAAGGGAATGCACTGTTTGTTAAGATATCCCAATCAATTCATCCATGCTTTGGAGGTGGTGGGTAGTCCACATGAGAGGTAAAAACCGTAAGGAACAAATCTTCTTATATTTCCACTCTCCCTTAAGTTGGGCCGTAGAATATGCTTAAAGGAAGAGCTTTTGTGTGTCAAGATGTAGCTTAGTTATAAAACTCCCCCATTGATCTTTTTAGAGATGATGTGTCTATCAACTTCAATTGCTTGGTTTTGTCATGATGTTCGTAATTTCTGGCAATATTGATAGCATCTTGATTGTCACAAAACATTTATATAGGCCTATTGAAAGAAAATCATAATTCCGTTAACAATTTCTAAATTTGGATCCCTTTACAGATCTCCAAGGAAAGTTCCCTGTACTCTTATTCTGCACTTCTTCTCGAAACAACTTGTTTCTTACTCCTCCATATAACTAGATTTTCCCATACTTATGAGCAATAACCTATAGTGGACCTTCTGTTAATGAGTTCTCTCGCCTAACTAGCATCAGTGTAGAATTCCACTTATCTCTGTTTCTGGTTTTCTCAAAAAAAAATCTATAACTAGGAGTTTTCTTGAGAAATCTTAAAATCCGGTAAACCATCTCTAAATGTTCTTCATTTTGGGAAAAAGTGTTATATCACAATATTGACAGAGTATCAAATATATAGCCAAGTATGTGACAAATATGTTAGTTTTCATATCAATCTTTGGTATCTTCCATTATCTACATGTATATTTTCTTCTTCTCTGTTGGAATTTTTGTTGGATTCCATTGGAGTATCGACAAGATTGCATCCAATCAACTTTGTTTTACTTAGCAGATCTATGATGTATTTCCTTTGTGACATAACAATCCCATTCTTAAATCTTGCTACCTCTGCACCTAGAAAATATCTCATGTTTCCTATGTCTTTGATTTCAAAATTAACGACCAACATTTCTTTGATTTTAAATATTTTACTTTTATCATCACCGGTAAGAATCATATCATCTACACATATGATTAGTGCAACAATCTTATCTCTCTTAGTGTGTTTTATGAGTCATATACATCATGATTTTGAGAATATCCATTGGATTCATAGTTTTTGCAAATCATTCAAACCACGCCTTTGGTGATTATTTAAGCCCATAGAGCAACTTTTTGAGTATGCATACTATGCGCTTATTGGAATCATTCTCAAATCCTGATGGAATCTCCAAGTATGTTTCTTCTTCTAGATTTCCATTCAAGAAGACATTTTTTATGTCAAGTTAATGTAATTCACATTCCTTGTTAATTGCTACTGAAAGAACTCTGATAGTATTCAGTTTGACGACTAATGCGAATGTCTCATGACATCAATCCCACAAGCTCGTGTGAAACCTTAGCAACAAGTTTGCTTTAAATCTTTCAAAACTCCTATCAACTTTGTATTTTATGTTAAACACCCATATGCATCCAACTAGCTTCTTATCCTGACAAAATTTAATAAGAGTGCATTTGCCATTATATACTTTAATGCTTGAATTCTTCCATTACTTTTATTCATTCTTAACTTTAAACGGCTTCATGAATGGATTTAAGAAATCAAGGTTAGATATAAATTCTTTATTGGTCGAGCATAGTTTTCCATAAGCTACATACTCCTAAATTGGGTGACTTGTACAACCTTCGTCGTCATCAACACCAAAAAAGGAAGTGGATAGCTCACGAGTAGTAGACTCACACAAAATTTCAAGTGTGGACTCAGGTTTTGGTTGGAGCAGTTCTATCTTTGCAAGTTGTTCTCCACCTGCTCAAGATTTTTCTTCCTCCTTGTGTACACACGAAATTCTTTGTTGTGGTCTTCATGTTGGGTTGGTTGGATATCTTCGGCAAGAGTAGAGGAGTCAGGTGAAAGAGTTGGCAAGTTTGTTGTGTAGATGTCATCAATTGCATCCTAATTCTCCTGAATGTTAGCTTTCAGATATTATGATTAATTTTAAAAAATTTGACATTGGTAGAGTTGTAGTATTTTATGATAATAGAAGAGTAACACTCATACCTCTTTTTGTTGGAACCATACTAAAAAAAGAAACACTTGATAAATCTGAGGTCAAGTTTGGTGTGAGTTAGGGAATGAATGTGATTAAAGGATAAACACCCAAAGATTTTAAGTGATATAGTAGGAGAGAAAGCTTTGATGTGTGGATAGGTAACCATCAAAACATAAATTGGTGTTTTGAAATACCCGACCGAGCATTGGATTGATAAAGTATGTTTTAGTAAATATTACTTAAAGTAAAATCATGTTCTTTCTCTTTTCTATCCTATTTTATTGTAAGGCATCAATATATGAACTCACGTGGATGATTCCATTTTTCGAGAGATAAGACTTAAGGTTTGAATTGAAATATTCCTTTTTATTATCAGTTTTGAGGATTTGAATTTTGAATTAGAATTGAGTTTGAATCATGTCATGAAAAATTTGGAAGATTTGGGCTATTTCAGATCTTTCCTTCAGTAGTTCTAGTCTAATCATCAATAAATGAGACAATCCATCTAGCTTAACTTAGGGTTTTTGCCTTTGAAAGTCCCCCAATATCATTGTGATTAATAGAAAAGGCGTGTGAGAGTTTATACTGAGTCATGTGATAATAATATCTAGTGTGTTTAACAAGTTGACAATTCTCATATTAATAAAAATTAGATTTTTTATTAAGAAAAAAGTGTTGATACAACTTAGCAATATAATTAAAAATATGTTGATCTAAATGATAATGTCATATCATGACCTTTTTCACGATAGATATAGACTCAACAAACTCAAAATTTTGAGGGTTAAATGAAGGTGGGATTGGTTGTGTTTAGAGAGATTTTTCTTGAGCAGATATAAGCTTTTTTTATGCATTTCAACACTGTCAATCATCTTTCCCGAATCTACCACCTAAACTTAACAAGTGTTTGCAGGAAATTTAATTATAGATTTCATATCATGACTAATGCAAGAAATTTAGTTATAGATTTCATATCATGAGTAAGCTTATTGATTGAAAGCAAATTACATTCTAATTGAGGAACATATAGACAGAGGAAAGAGTAATATCTGAAGAGATACACATCTCTTTTCTTAGTAATGTTTAAGTGGGAATCAACTGCAAGTCTTATTGATCTAGATGTAGAAACCTCTTGATAGTTGACTAGAGTAATGATGTCTTCGGTCATATGATCAAAGGCTCTTAAATCTATAATTCATGTTCTGAAGCTTTCATTTTTGGCAAGATGAGAGAATTATATATTACCTTAGTGTGTCATGAGATCGGTGTGTTTCTCTGTATTATCTCCAAAGAGTTTCTTCTGTGCTTCAAGTTATTCCTTGGTGAATGGTTCCTTCGATCATTCGGATGCAGTAGCAGCATGTCTTTTCCTCTTGATCCCTCCTTACTTGCCCAAGTTTTTAGTCGGCTGGCTGTGCATGGAGTTTCCAATATTTATCTTTGATATGCACAATCTTCTTGCAATAGTCACATGTGAGATGGTTCTTCTTGGCCTTTGATTCATGGGAAGAAGTATCGGTGTACAGAGCTGAACTTTCAGTGCTCGGTGAGCCCCCATTTTCGGTCAGCATCAGCTTCTTCCCGTTTTCTTCTCTCCTAACTTCAGCAAAGGTTTCACCGGGAGATGGAAGAGGCTTTGCTCCCATGATCATCCCTTTCACCTCATCCACTTCCTGAGTTTTTCCTACTAGGAATTTGATTGTTCACTTCTTCTCGATGATAGATTTAAATGTCACGACATCTTGTGGATACTTCTACACTTGTCTCAAACATATCCAATTGTAGCCAATATTTTGACAGTGTTGAATTTTTGTGTGATGCTTGGCTCTCCTTGATGGAGGACATGAAGCTTGTTTTTGATCTCAAACAATTCTACAATGTTCTTGATCCTGGTATATGTTTTTCTTGCACGCTCCTAGATTTCTTTGGCAGTTTTTTAGAGCAAATAATTTTTTCTCACTTCAGTGGTCATTTAGTTAACTAGCCAAGACATAACCTTATGGTATTTGATTCTTTCATGTGCAGTGGTTGGGATTAGTGATATCAGGACTTTTGCCCTCTCCCGTGAGATGTTCCTCTTTTACTTTACGACAATTGTACATAAACACGGATTTGAACCATTGAAGAGAAGTTATAATTATTGAGTTTATGATTTGTAATAAAGTTAGGGTTCAGAAGTCGCTTGCATTGAATTCCCGGTCTCTGATTCGGAACTAATCATCGGAGTATAGCTTGTTGTCTTCATCATGTACTTGTCATGAATTCTCAGTGTATTTAGGGGTGCTGCTTTCTTCAGGAAAAGAATGGATGAATGCTGCTGTTGTTGCCGCTTCTGATTGTTGCCTTTGCGGCGGCGTCAGTGGCTGCTGCTGCTTCTTGCTGCTGCTTTTTGGTGGCTGCTGCTGTTGCTGGTAGACAAGAAGATAGATACCAAGATGGATTTCGGTGAACTAGGGTCTACAATATGAAATTCCAGCTGCAGGCCCTCCACCTAACTAAATGAAAATAAAAAAAAACTTGGACGGTTGATAAATATGTAATGGAAACAAAATGGCAGAAATAATTAACCATTTGATTCTGATGCTCGGACGGGCTGATCATGAACCTACTTAATATTTTACGTGCGATTATTCATTTTGCTGTTTCTCCTAAGAAATTTAGGAAGTAATTTTTTAAATTAATTAGTTCTATTTACACAGTACCTAAGTTGGAGGAGAAAATGTAGCCAACATCCCAAATGGTTATCAATGGGTGCCCTACCAAGAGTATGAATTGTTCTTAGAAGAAAATGAAATTATCCTTATCTTTGACATGATTATCGGTACCATTCATAATTCCTTAATTTGACAATCAAATGTCCTCATATCTGAGAATAATTCCAATCATTGATATCTCTTTTTCCAATCTTTACAAGGTTTTATTTTTGATGTACCACTATTTTGCGGCCACGGAGATGTACAATGCAATACGTGTGTTCATTGCTGCTTATGTCTGGATGACTGGGTTTGGGAACTTCTCATACTATTATATAAGGAAGGATTTCAGCCTTGCTCGTTTCGCTCAGGTACCTATGGTTGTTATATTATCATATTTTAATATTTATGTTCTCGAAATTACTGTGTAACTGTTTTTATTGTCGGCAATTTTAACGTACGAAATGCAGATGATGTGGCGCCTAAATTTCTTTGTGATATTTTGTTGTCTCGTCCTCAACAATGATTACATGTTATATTACATCTGTCCAATGCACACGCTGTTCACACTCATGGTATACCTGACACTTGGTATCTTCAACAAATACAATGAGATTGGGTCAGTGATGGCTGTGAAAATCATCTCCTGTTTTTTGGTGGTGTTCTTGATATGGGAAGTTCCTGGAGTTTTTGATCTTCTTTGGAGCCCTTTCACCTTCTTTTTGGGTTAGTTTGTCAACCCTACAATGAGTGAAGTGCCAAAATAATCCCCCAAGTATTTGCATGGGTTCATTTTAGTCTCATAGTCTATAGAAGTGTCAAATTAGTTTTAATATGGGACCATTTCAGTCCTCATTAAAGAGTCGTGACTTTAGGTCTCATTAATGAGTCTGGGACTAAATTGAGACATGCATTTTGGGATTAAAATTGATCTCTACGAAGACTCAAGGGAGCTTTTTGACACTTTCTCATCCTGCAATGCCCTCTTTTGCTGTTGATAATCTTGGCAAGCTACGGTTTACTTTTGCTTATTATTGGGTGCAGGGTACAAAGATCCGGAACCTTCCAAAGCAAACCTCCCTCTTTTGCATGAATGGCACTTCAGATCCGGACTCGATCGCTACATCTGGATCATAGGAATGATATATGCATACTACCATCCAAGTGTGAGTTTCTGGAGGATAATATTTATTATCTTAAGGTTTCTACATTCTAAAGTAAGCTTTTAAAGTAAGCTTTTACTAAGTTATTTAACCCGCTTCATAACAGGTTGAGAGATGGATGGAAAAGATTGAAGAAGCTGAAGCCAAGCTCAGGTTCTCAATTAAAACATGTATAGTTGCAGTTAGTTTAGTGGTAAGCCCCCATAATTCACTTTAGTAAAGATCTTTTCTAAATATTTTTTCAATGAAATGCGTGCCTCATGAATCCTATTTTTCTAGGTTGGTTTTTTGTGGTACGAGTACATCTACAAATTAGATAAAATTAGTTACAATAAGTATCATCCTTATACATCTTGGATTCCCATCACGTAAGTGCCAAGTTTATTTAAGAAAACTATCCCTTTGTTAAATTTCCATCTAATACTCATTTTTTTAATGCTTTTTAGTGTTTATATTTGCTTGCGAAATGCCACGCAGCAATTGCGGAGTTATTCTTTGACCCTCTTGGCGTAAGTCATAGCTTCTGGAAATTTTTTTTTCCTCGGTTTTCATTTTGTATCAGTTTGCTTTCATCCTCATTTCATTATTACTATTACTATTATTATTATTATTATTTTCTTACATAGGTGGCTTGGCAAGATCACGCTGGAGACATACATCTCCCAGATCCATATTTGGCTTCGGTGAGTGTGGACTAAAGCTTTCTTTATTTTTTTTATTTTTATTCATTTCATATAACCTCAATCTAATAGCTCCTCATGAGGAAAACCAAATAGTTGGGTATATTTGATTTAACATGTTGGTTTTTGGTTAAATAAGCAGCCGTTTCGGATCACTTTTAATTTATGTTATTTGTTTTTTATTTCTATTATTATTTTTCTTTATTTACATCTTATTTGAAATAAAATATGTTCGATACATGTTTAGTTGCTTTAAAAAATGTTTAGTTGCTTTTAGTAAAAAATCTTTAGTTGCTTTAAACAGCATTCAAAATAAAGTTTAAAATAAAATAAAAAAATATACGAACAAACATGCTTTTAAAATAAAATAAAAAATAAAGGTGATCCGAAACAAATCCTAAACTTATAGACAATTAGACAATAGATATGGAACATAAGTCTATTGACTCAACAAACTTCAGGATAATGCTTACTTTCTTCATTTTTTCTATTTTTGAATTCGCAGGTCAAGCAAACCAAATGGTCAGCCCAAGTGGCTGCTTTCTTTTATTCCAAATTATCCACTGCTCAATTTCATGCTGACCACCACAATCTATCTATTTGTGAGTTACTAATCGAAACTGCAAAATATTTGAAAGTGTTAGCTAAAGCTTCACACATTCAATACACATCTATTGGCAGATATCGTATAGAGTATTTGAGCTTACGAACACATTAAAGAATGCTTTCATCCCAACAAAGGACAACAAGCGCCTACTGCAAAATTTAATTGCAGGGTCAGCCATCTGCATATGCTTGTATTTTTTCTCATTCGCTCTCCTCCTTATACCTACACCCACGGTATGTTTTCTCAATTAGCTGCAATTATTCTCTTCACTATTTTATTGTTATTATTATTTTGTTGATAAAATTATTAAAATGGTCTCCTGATTCTTTGAAATAGCCATTTTAGTCTTGGTGTCTATAAAAGTGTTAATTTAGGGTACGTTTGGGGCAGCTTGTGCTTATCCAGGTAAGCCGCTTATCTGGAAACACGGACTCTGGGGTTCGACCCCGCGTTCCGTGTTTAGTGTAAAAAACCAACTTCGTCTTCGTATAAGCTGCTCAAACCAAACAGTGAGACGACGTTTTCAAAACGACACCGCTGCGGATAAGCTGCTCAAACTGAGCCCTAGATTATCTTAATAATGGCTGAAATAGTCTTCAAACTTTTTAAAGTTTGGCTATTTTAGCCCGGTAAAAAAAGGTTGGGAGATCAATTAAATATTTCTATAAACTCTGACTAAAATGACCTCATGAAAGTAATCAAGAGATCAGTTTGACACATTATTATTATTATTTTGTTCTTATTCACAACTCATTTTATTCTCAGGCATAAACACTGAAATCCTAAATATTTGGAAGGAATTTTTCTGTTGTTACAAGGCATATGATTCCAGTTGATAAACTTGAGGATGTGTGTTTTGGTTGATTCTATAGTCTATCGGGAAAAACTTTAGAGATTTGTGTCAAGCCATTTACCATTTTTGTGGAAATATGGAAATGTTGTCTTTTGGGAATGAGGTGCCAGGTGCTATGGGTAGGGCCTTTATGTTTGGATGTAAATTTTTTTTTTCTCTCGTCTTTTAATTCTTAAGAATGGTCTCTTAGCATTATTTTTTATATATATATATGAGAAAACAGGTCATGTATTCATCTTTTTGATTTTTTTTTTCCTTTAATGATAATATAATGTCATTCTTTCTGGAGCATATATTCTACTCCGATTTTAGCTCTTTAATATGGTGCAACAATGAATGAATTAAACTTGATTATTCTAAATAAATTTAGATTAATTATTCAGTTTACTAATTAACAAGATGATTACTATTTTTTAATAATAAAACTTGTGGGAATTTAAGTTTTGAAGAACAAACAGTTCCAAACTCTCCTATTGATTTTAGGCTTATTGTTGGACTAATTAATGCTTCAGTGTCACATTGAAGCATTAATTAGATGGAGGTAAAATTGTGAATTTGACAGCCTGCCTATTACTATTTTCTTTTAGATTTTACATTGATTTTATTTATTACAAAATAAATAATGTTATATATTTATTTTATATCTAATCAAATAATTTTAAAGAAGTTTAAATAAACTAAAATTTAATTTTTACTGTGTTAAATTAAATTATATTTTATTAAGTTAAAATATTTGATCCAGCAATGATTAGGGTTCAAGAGGGTTAAAACTGTGATTCTTGTGAATGCTAGCCAATCTACCAGAAAAATATTGTGTTTTGATGTACGCAAGGCCAATCACCGGCTGTTCTATCACATGAGAACGTGACGGTCAGTGGTTGGGCATCCGGACGTGCAATGTCTGGTCGTAATATTTTTCTCCCATCTAATAGCTTTTAGATCTATATGAAAGATTTTGGTAGACAGATCTGATATACAATCAGAAGCAAAGCTTCAAACTTCAAACATTCAATTGGTTTTTAATTGGATATTACATATGAATATATAGGGCTATCAAAAAAGCTTGTTGTTTGCGAACAATCTCGTGTCTCGATTGCTCGTTAAGTAAACGAGCCGAACACGAACAAATTCTTTATGCTCGATTATGAACGAGCCGAACACAAACAATTCTTTGTTCGCTGGTGTTCGGCTCGTTTTTAATTGAAATAAAAAAATAATCATCTAATTATTTATATAATAATTTATTATATGTATTATTTATATATTAATATATTATATATATTTATATTTAAGTTTAAATCATAACTTCTGTAGTAGAATACTATGGCTATGCGTCTCGTTTCTATTCATTTGGTCCAGGTTCGAATCCGGTAACATGCATATTTATTTTTCAATTAATTTTAACGAGCCAATTTCGAGCCGAACACAAGCCGAACATGAACAAGAATGTTTAATTTGAGCCAAGCACGAACACACTTTTCACGAGCCATTTCGAACACGAACCGATTTCGAGCTCGAGCCAGTATCGAACGAGCCAAACACGAGCCGATCCTGAGCTCGCTCAGGCTCGGCTCGTTTACTGCCCTATGTATATATAGTAAATAAATGATGAATTATTAATATGCAAAAAAGAAAAAAAAATTGTGCTCCATCGTTTCAAACAGACGAGCGAAACATATTGCGACGCCAAATGTTTAGGGCTTGTTTGGGATGACTTGTATGTATGTGTGTGTGTGTTTTTTTATTTGTTTTATTTTAAGAGAATGTTAATTTGATAAATTTTTATATCTTTATTTTTTATTTAAAATAATAAAATAATTTGTTTTTAAAATTATTTAAATATTTAAAAATTATTTTGAGTGTTTTAAAAATAATTAATTATGTTATAACATACAAAATATGAAGTTAAAAATATAAATAAAATAAAATAAATAAATAAATAAATAATAAAAGAAAAATTGATCTCAAATAGTCTCTTTGTAGGGGTGTAAACGAGTTGGCTCGTAAGTGATTAGCTCGTTAAGAAATATCATTGTTCGTGTTCGGTTCAGTTATATTTCGAACAAAAAATTTTCTTGTTTCGTTTTGGGATCGTTTTCACTGTTTAAGGTATCAATATTTAATTTAAATATTTTAAATACTAGATAAATTTTTAATTATTTATTATTTAAAAAATAATATATACTTTAATTATTAAATGTAGGAGTAGAACCAAATTGTTCGCTAGTGAGATATCTTTCTCAAGTATAAGGCTTGTAAATGACTTAGTAGGTCTTCTATTCAATTAAAAGACCCAAATTCAAAATCCTAACCATTAATTTCTAATTTAGTTATCATTAAAGCTTAACTTTATAAGAAAAAAATAAAAACATTTCTTCTCAAAATTATCACCAAGCTCATCATTGTCAAGCACATGTTTATGGAGAGTATGCCATAGAGAATAAAACTGAACTCACAAAATATAGGTCCAGATTCAGAAAAAAATTTGGGTACGTCAACCGTACACAAAGCTGCGTACGTAAAAAGTTACAGGAGGGTTACACGGAAGTTACAAGATGATTATAACCCACTTGTACCTCCCGTGTAACTCTCGTGTAACCTCTCTGTAACATTTTAACCCCTGTAACCTACAAATACGAAATGTAGTCGCGTGTTACAAAGAGTAGTGTAAACGAACCGAACACGAAAGAACGTAGCTAGTGTTCTTGTTCGAAATGTTCGAATACATCACTGTTCACGTTTGGTTCGTTTAACAAACCAAACGAAAAAAAAATTATTCGTGTTCGTCTCGTTTGTTTATCGAACGAATCGAACACAAACCTCCTGGCGAACAGAACACGAACTATTCACGACAACGAGCTTTTTTGACAAACCTAGCTTTAATAACATACTTCTTCAAAATGAAGCAATTTGATCAGGTATTCCATACACATTAGGTAATCCATACTTTCTCAAAATGAAGCAAACCAAATAAGACCTTTAGGGTTTTGTTTAGGATTTTATTTTAATATATAAGATAAGATATTAATTATAATATTATAATATTTATATTAATATAATTAATACTATAATATTATTATCGTTATTAATAATTTATCATATATTATAATTTATAGTAGTTTAATTATTTAAAATACTATAAATTTTTATAATATATAATTATTTTTAAAATATCATAAATTTTTTTATATAATTATTTTAAATTATTTTATATTTTGAACAATAACGAATCAAATACGTAAAGAACACATCATCGTTTCGTGCTTCGTTTCGTTTAACAACCGAACGAATAAAATTGCTTCGTGCTTGTCTCGTTTACTTATCAACGAATCGAACACAAACGTTTCTGCGAACCAAACACAAATCAGCTCATGAACAATGAACTTTTCGATGTACTGTCTAATAGCTGAGCTTAAACGAAAGACAAAGCATGTTATAACACAATTGTAACCCTTGAAGTAACTCCTGTGTAACCTCCATATATATTTTTACGTGCACAACTCTGCGTACGATTGACGTACAAATTATTTCTCCAGATTCATAGAACTCTTGCTAGTGGTCAAAGAATAAAATCGATGTTGACCCAAAAAAAGTAATTATATTCCCTGAATTATAAATATATATAACAGAAAAGATATGTTCATCCCACCAGGCCACCAAGGGACAACCGGTATCCAGCCTAAAGCAGGTGCCTTCCGCATTCCGCCGCCCCTTCACCCCGCCAAGGAACGGCTGTACCGCCGCACTGTTTCAAAACCCGATTTTTATACATCCATTCCATTCTCCTCCTCCCCAAATTGCACTCCTCGGATTACTCCATTGATTGAGAACCGTTCACACGATTCTCCATGGCCGCGGCCGCCGCCGCTGCCGCCGCCGCCGCGCAAGCAACATTCTATGGCGTTAGCCAACGCTCGACCACGAAATCTGCCCCTCACTCTTTCATTCGATCCTACCGCTTCTTCCTCGCTCTACGTTCTTCTTCCTCTCCTTCTCCATTCACTGAGCGCAATTCTTCCGATCGATACCGGAGGGACAGCTGGGCCTACGGCTCTGCTGATTCCTCTTCTCCTTCTCTTTTCCAAAAGGATAACGAAATCGCTCTCCAGCTCCCCGAGCTCAAGCGGCTCCTCGAGACTCTTAAAGCCGCCAAAAGGTCGAGCAGCGGCGGGGGAGGAGGAGGAGGTGGAGGAGGGCGGCCGGGGAGCGTGACGCTGGTTGGAACAGGGCCGGGAGACCCGGAGCTGCTGACCCTCAAGGCTGTTCGGGCGATAGAGCGCGCCGATCTCGTTCTCTACGACCGGCTCGTCTCCAACGACGTGCTGAGTCTAGTTCATGGGAACGCTAGGCTTCTCTACGTCGGGAAGACTGCGGGGTATCACAGCCGGACGCAGGTTAGGGTTTGCTTTTTTTGTTCGGCAAGATAGAATTTTGCGGTTGCTCTGTTTCTCAGAATAAAGAAATTTGTTTGTTGTTTTGATGGATTCGGAGTGTTAATTTGCAGGAGGAGATTCATGAATTGTTGCTGAATTTTGCGGAGGCTGGTGCCAATGTTGTGAGGCTGAAAGGAGGGGATCCTCTGGTGAGTTTTCTCTGAAATTTCTATGGTGATTCTGCTAGTGTGGCTATTAGGTCTGATGATGAGTTTAAATTTCGTTCTTAGAATCAAATTTGAAAGTATTTCATGCGTATTGGATGGGCTTTACAATGCTTAAAGAAAAGGAGGGAATTTACATATCTAAACACTCAAAATTTAATGACATTTATAACACTTGGTTTCATGAACCTATACATGAAAATGTAAAATGTGTATTTCAGTTTTAAGAAGATAGGGATGGTGGGATGTTAAAGATTTGAGTGGCATTCATGTAAATATGAAAGTTAGGCAGCATTAGATATGTAAATGCATAAGAAATATGTGGCTGCTAGAAAGCTACAGTTTGACTTTTTCAAAAAAGATTAATTTTTTTTAATCACCAGCGTAACGTTTGAACAACTTATTGTGCACCAGTTTCACATCAGCTTCTTCAAACTGCTACAGTTGACCCAAACAGATCCTCAATTTCGTTCTTAGAATCAAATTTGAAGGTATTTCATGGGAATTGGATGGGCATTACAAAGCTTAAAAAAAAAATAGGGATTCACATTCTTATTTATTTACATATTGTTTCATTGCTTATCTGGCTATGCTTAGTAACTTTATTAGGAACTACAATTCTGTTAACCAATAAGCACAACTTTGTAATTTCCAAACAAACAAGGAATATTGCAACTATGCAGTCTTGTATGGTTTTATGCAAACGAAAGCCTTGGCATGACATGTTTTATCTTCTGGGCTTAGGCATATTTGTATATTTGCTTGACTCTATTACTAGCTCTATAGCATTTTTTTTATGTTACTTTTTGGGGACATTTAAATGCATACACCATAATTCTTATATATTTACACAGCTAGCTCCTAGTTCTTATGTATGTAACTTTCCCTTTTTCTTCAATGTATTAATAATATTTTGTATATACTCTTGATGCTTATCCATCATACTTTCTATAGCAGAAGAAAACTTTTTCTTCAGGCAAAATCTTATTCCAATTTGATTACAAGTTTTGTCAGTGGTAATATATTATGCTACTTGCTAGGTGTTTGGCAGAGGTGGAGAGGAGATGGATTTTTTGCAACAACAGGGAATAGAAGTTAAAGTTATTCCAGGTTGAGATACTTGAATCAATGCATTGTGGTTTTAATGCAAAAAATGCATTCAGAATTTACTTTGATAACCAATCCTGTTCATGCAGGGATAACTTCTGCATCTGGAATAGCAGCAGAACTTGGGATCCCATTGACACATAGAGGCATTGCAAATAGGTATTAGCATTTTATCTGTTGATTCTAGAGATGTAAATGAGTCGTCGAGCTTGAGCAGTCCTCGGCTTAAGGCTACCAGTTTGAGCTAGCTCACAAGCTGGCATGTTTATTATGAAAAAAAGAAAACAATTATAACTCAAGTTATTGTTGTAAGAAAATGACAAATAGAATGAGTAATTATGAAAAAATATTAAAAATTACTCTCATTATTACTTGATATAAAATGTAAATATCTTTTTTTTTTAATATTTTTAATAATTTAAAGATTAAGGTTTGAATTCTATTATATTTTGAGTATATTTTATATTAATTTTTTCTAATTGGGCTAGCTCACAAGCTAAAGAGGTGAGGCGAAGCTCTCTTGAACTTGGCTTCTTAGCTCATCGAGCAAAGCTCATCAAGCCACTTATCGAGGCATGTTCAAGCTGGCTCACGACAGACTGCCTTATGATTTAGGCTTCTAAAATCATACATTACTAGTAAAAGGCTCTCTGGATCTTTTCTATGAGTCTCCTCTAATTGTTTTTTATGAGTTGGCTATATTAAAGCATTTATTTACATGCATTACAAAATTAGCTTGTTTTTTCCTTCTGCAGCGTTAGATTCTTGACTGGTCACTCGAGGAATGGTGGCACCGATCCCTTGTATGTAGCAGAGCACGCTGCAGATCCTGAATCAACATTGGTTATCTACATGGGCTTGTCTACTCTTCCTGGCCTCGCCGCAAAATTAATGAAGCATGGCTTGTCTCCTAAGACTCCAGCTGTTGCTGTAGAGCGCGGGACAACTCCTCAGCAACAAACAGTGAGCATGATACCTATAAATCTTTAGTTTTCTAGTCATATTAATAGTCTTGTTTGCTTTCAGAAAGCATTAGGATGAAATTATAACGACAGTCGGGATGTCGAAAATTGATCTGATGCAACGAACTGAACCAAACCAAGCCCAACTCTAAAATATCCTGATCACATTAGTTTTGGAAGATTACCTACATGCCACTGAATTTCTATGTATCTATATGTCTAAACACCTAAACTACCATTTTGACATACAAATGCCACCTTACCTATGCATGAAAATGTGTATTTCACTTTTTAGAAGTATGACATATTTGGGTGTTATAAATGTAAAAACTAAAGTTTAGGCATTAGATATGTAAATACATAGGAATTGGGTACGATGTATGTAAATGCCACTTTAATTTTTTAGGTCGGGATAGTTGACCCATCAAGTCTAATGTAACCTGAATGCTTGTTATGCTTAAACGGGTCAGGTTAAGTTCAAACTAGATTCTATGACCCGTTTAATAAACAGCTTGGATTCGGGTCATACATATTTTCGTTAGATCAGACCCAAACCCAATTAAATTGACACCCTAACTAAAGGAACAATTGCATAGTTTTCCTCTAAACTTTGGATCTATTCCTCCAGGTGTTTGCTGAGTTAGAGAACCTTGTCTCTGAAGTGAATTCAGCCAATTTAGTTTCTCCTACTTTAATCATAATTGGTGGGGTGGTGGCCCTGTCCCCTCTCTGGCCTCCATTGTCAGAAGAAAAATTAGAACTGCAGATGAGGCAAACGAGCAACACCAAAGGATAGCTGCAGTGTAAAATTAAGGGTGTGTGGTACATCAATATTTGGCAGCCTCATCAGCTCTATGCTGTGAAAGCCAGTTTTGTGTTGTATTTATGATAGGTTTTGTTTAGTTTCAAAAGAAATTTCTACATAAAAATAATTTCGGGCATTATCTTTATGTAGAAATTTTTAAATTAAACTATGATACGCAATGGAGAAGAAGGATTCATGTAGCCAACCCCACTTAGTGGGATTAAGGCTATGTTGTTGTTGTTGTATTGTCTTTACGTAGAAATTTCTTTTCTGCTCGGCCTAATTTGAAGCTGAAATTGCTCCAAGCAGTTTTGTTGCGGTTTTTTTGGGCCCTGTATCAAATTGATAAAAATTGTTTTGATTGTCACTTTGAATCTCCAGCTATTGAAATTGAATTGTGCCTATTGTTTCTGTAGAAATATCTTCTATATGGTCGTTAATTACTCGCTTCTGCTTCTGCTAATGTTACATTATGTAACTCATTCTTTGATTGAATCACTCTAGAACGATTGAAAGACTGAAAACGTCTCTCGAGAGTGATCCAAATTTCAGCAGTGCTATGGAGATGTATAATGCAGGGAAGTATGGAGGATGAGATGGTGGAAATAATAGCTGCAGAAAGATTCCTGTCAATGGAGTGCCAGAGACAATATTCTTCTGTTTCTTGTTGGGTATCGGTTTCTTGTGGTGAAAACTTCGGTGTAATTGTAGTACTGGTGTCAAGAAAGGCTCTAAGGCCATTGCCAACGAATAATTTTCAATCTAAGTTTTCCACACTGGATAGTTTTCATAGGAAAGTTACTGGTTTGTCGTAAATTTGGGAGAGGTGGGTATGTGGATATCTTTTATTTTGAGAACAGTAGCGGTATGATGGGATGATGAGTGAAATATTGGTAGAGGAAGAATCCATTTGCAGGGAAGGAGGAAGGATGCGTTCCGAGAGGAAGAACGAGAAAAGAAAGATATAGATGAAGAGATAAAGAAAGAATCAGAGACCAGAAGCTTACATCTTTGATACCATATGATAAAACAGATATTCCAAAACCAGAACAGAGAAGATTTGAAGGAGTAGAGAAATCAGATTAGCGTTGTTTATTACTTTCCCATATTATTCATTACAGAGAACTTACTAACTCACGAGTCCAGCCGACGCGAATGAAGAAGAAGCTTCCCAGAGGCAGAGCGCGAGAGAGGCGGCCAAGATTCACGTACGATCTCTATTAGCCGCAATCGACCGGCTGCAACTCCAGTCGAGTGGAACTCATGCCGTAACCCAGCAAAAGGAAGAAATATTACATTAGCACTCCCCGTGTAGAGCTAGTTGAAAAGTCCAATAAAATAACTTCACGTAGAAGTGACAGAAAAATAAAAAACAACGGCGCGGTAACACGGCGGAATATTCCTGCCGTGTTATTCCGCATTATTAAGTGTTAATGTGGTGATGTTGATGTGTTATTGACATTTTATTGTGTTATTATAACACAGAGAATATTCTCATAAAATAATAATACATAATAACACATGAATAACACATAATAACACCTGAATAACACGAGGGGAATATTCATGTCGGCCCAGTAACACAGGAAATATTTTTCTAGTGTTATTCTGCTTTATTCAGATGTTATTATGTGTCATTCAAGTGTTATCGATGTGTTATTGTATTATTATAAAACCGAGAATATTTTCATAACATAATAACACATCAAAACGACCACAATAACCCTTAATAATGCGGAATAACAAGAGAATATTCCCCCTGTGTTACTCCTGTGTTACCGCGCCGTTTCTTTCTTTTTTTTTTTTGTCACTTCCACGTATAGTTATTTTATTAGACTCCGCGTATAACTATACGTGCGGAGTCCTAATGTAATATTTCTTCCATCAGAAGAGGAAGGAAGAAGAGATAGTGCAGGACGCATGAACAAAATGCAATATCAATATTTTAATTTTAATTTTATAATTAATTAGTGTTAAATTAAATCCTTAGTTTAAAAGCCTTAATTAAGTTGCTACTATTATAAGCAACCCAAAAGAAATTCAATGGAAAATTGCAAAGTCAAATTATTTCAATGTGATGTGTTATTGTATGTGTTAGTACTAATTGACCAAATAACATAAAGATAAAATTAAGGGTAAACCATTTAATTGGACATTATAATTAGGAGAGATGTAATTTGAATATTCATATATACATATAAATTACGTCTAGATTAGATAATGACTCCCACTTACAAATATTATAATTATTAAAGCTCAAAAAAATTTGTTTACCATTTTAAAAATATAAATTATTATGATTTAGAAATATTTTACTAGAGTAAATTAACTCATATTTAGCTACTAACATTAGTTAAGGAAACCTGATTTAGACTAAAGGTCCGTTTGGGGCAGCTTATTTGGTGCAGTAGTGTTTTAAAAACGCATCTGGTCTGTTTGGGTAAATTGTGTTTTGACAGCTTATGCGTTTTCGAAACGCTGAAAACAACATTTTCTCACCGCACCTATCTAGGTGGGAGCTTTCTGTCTACGGTCTTGCTTTTCCAAAAAAATAAAAATTTATAATAGCTACCGCACATAGCTTATCAGCAGATTATTTTTAATCAGCTTATCTGCAGATTATTCAATAAGCTGCACCTGCCCCAAACAGACGCTAAATAAATATAGTCTAAATCAATATTAGAGAATATATGTACAAACACCAGGTAGATAAGCATTAGATTTTACTTTTTAATTAGTCAATTGCTAAAATTTAAAATTTATATGAACTATTTGTAAACTACAATTTTATGAATAGAATAACTTCATGTTTTGGATAGGATTGAATTATGAAATTAAAATATTTAAATAATTTCTTCCGCTCGACTGTTCATCTCATTCACCTTAATAATCCAGGTTCTCATATCAAATTTTATTGTGTTTGTGTGAGAAAATTATTCCATACGGATAACGTACGCATCGCTGCGTACGGTATCCGCAAATAACCAACGAACAACCTCCGCGATCGTGTTTTTCAAGATTATCATGAGGTTATTAGAAGGTTATTGCGATATTATTCCGAATAACCAGTGAATAACCTCCTAATAACGCCCCAATAACCTCCGTGGTTTCACTTTTATATTTTTTTATCTGTTATTCGGGATATTGTGAGGTTATCACTCAAAAAACGCTACAATAACTTCCTAATAATCTTCCAATAATCCCAACAATTCCATTTTAATGTTATTCACCGAGTTATTATGGATTATTCGATGATTATTCGGTGGTTATTTGTGGATACTGTACGCAGCGCTACATATGTTGTCCGTATGGAATAATTTTCCGTTTGTGTGAGGGCGGGCTGGCGAGCGGGTGGACAGTCCCGCGAATACATTTAAATGTGTGTATGTGTGTAATTGTTAAATATTTACATACATACGAATTGATTGGTATGTATGTAAAATTTTAAATTTATATGTCCATGCGGACTGATGGTTGTATTTATTGTACATGAAACACAAATAAAATACACTTATTACAATTATTACTCTCTACATATATCCACATAATCCAGTAGCCTCTATTTATTGTTGAAATAAAGATTTGATTTAATCAATTTGAACAGATTTTGAAAACAAAAGATTTATCCCATAATTCAGCAAGATTTTAGCAGCAAGTATTGAACAAAGATTAACAACAAATAGCCAAAACTTAGCGGGTTAATTAAAAGAATAAATGAAGTAATCTTCAAAATTCAACGAGCAATTAACGATAACAAGAGAGGATCATTTTGACGTTTTCCTCTTATTCTGATACAATAATGGATCAAGGCATCGTAGCCATGATTTATGAACTGACAGATTTAAATTAACAAGAGTTCATATATGCTGCACATAAGCTTGAAAAATAAGGAAACTTTTTTTCTAAATACTCGAGTTCTTTTCGAAATTGATGTGAACTGGAAATCAAAACAGTAAGAACTTTGCAGGGTTGTGCCATAAAACTATAGAGTACATAGAAAAAATATCTAAGCTATTCCATGTTTGATAAATGAAACAAAAGCTAAAGTATTTGAATCAAGTGATTGATCTTTAGCACCTAATCCATGTCTAGTTATTAAAATTATGACCACTAATCAATTATGTTAGGCCACAATTGTTTGATTAGAGTAAAAACTTTAAACCACCAAATTGTGTTGTGTATTTTCTTATAAGAACACTAGTTTCATTATTTCTAATCAATTGGTACATACTAATTTAAAGCAAATCAAATACTTGATTCGCAACACCAACCTGCGTGGACTCTGAAAATTCACAGACTGCTAACTCTCTCTACATTGTATTTTAGTTTTGTTTTGAGAAAGAGAGCTTTGGAGGGTTAAATTTTAAATGACAAATTAGATTGCATATAAAATACTACCTAGAGATTTTACCTTCATTTAGGACGTACTTTTTTTATCTGGGGTTCGAGATTTCCGAGGCACAAGCCCTTATGGTTAAGTACCCCTCCCGATAACGGGAGAGCGCTTTCGATTGATGTTAGTCATTAAAAATTCAACATACAACAACAGCAGACATGCAATATTTTAAGTTATAAAATCTAGCACTTGAAGCTTAAAGCGGATGAAAGATCTCATGGTTCCATCATCACGGGTCGTCGTGGTCCCTGCTCTACTTAGTCAGAGAAGGTAGTTGACCCAACCTGAGGAAAAAAATCATTGTCAGTAGCCATGGGTTGCGTCGTCCAATGTATCCTTGTAGATCTAGAGTGGATGTTTGTCTAAGAGAACAAATTTAAGTCGACTTTAGCTAACAAAAGACTGTCAATCAATTATACTCTTATGATTCACAACTCAAATGGTAGAAAGTCATTAAAAGACATACAAGTTGCCGCCGTGGCGGTAATATAAAGGTTTCATTTGACGGCAACCACCAGATCAAAGGGCTCTAGTCGTAATCGATAATTTGTGATGTCATTCAGCCAAACAACACGAACAAAGGACTCGAGTCACTTCCTTATTGGCATGTAGTTACTTTGATTGTGAATATATTGATACATTTAATATTATATTAACTCGGTGAGCTGAAGCCGGTCAGAAATTTATCATCCTCGACAAACTATTGCGGAGGGTGGATGAGATTTGCTTCTAGCTTTCAATTGATTGAATTTTAGCTAGCATATTAGTTGGTTATTTCAAAAAAACTTGACTTTAATGATTAACCTCTTCGGTTGAAATCTTCAATCAACAGAGCATGATCGGGGTATTGAACATGTAAAGCCTTTATATTTTGAGGAGTATTTAGATTTATCAGATTAAACCTTTTATAATATAAGTCATGTAGACTCTCATCCTTACAAGGAGGAGAATCAGACTAATTTAGTAATTTGGACTTGTAAACTTTTATTTCATGATTTGAATATTTATTGGAGCTTATTAGACTTATCGACTCCAATCCTTATAAGGATTAGGATCAGACTAGCGGGGTGGGACATACAACCCTATCTTATAGACAAGGCGGCACAATCAGCTCGCGCAACATTCTCCTATTTAAACATTCTATATATTTGTTGGAGCACATGAAGACTTTTAATTTCAAATATTTCAGCTATTTAAGCTGGATTATTTGGTGTCTTAAGATAATTCATATGATTTTAAAACATGAATTAAATCAAATAGCTCGTATACAACTTTTCATTTTAAGCTTTATAAAATACCACATTCTGTTGGCTTGTAAACATGTTACGAATCCGATGACAACATTTTAAAATTTCAAAAGTCTTCGTATTTGAATATTTTTGTCCCCTAAGAGCCTAACTCCGAACAAACTCAATTTTTGAGTTGATTTATAAACTCTAAAAGCCTGAGCTTAAAAAGCTCAATTTCTAAAAAATCTTCAAATTCACGAGCTTTAAATTTTAAAACCTAAATGTTAAGCCATGGAAATTTATATTTTTTTAAAAAAAAAATTAAAACCTTAAGAGCCTAAATGTTTAAAAGTCCGGGCCCTCGACATTTTAAAATCCTAAGAGTCTGATATTTTAAAACCCTAAGAGCCTGAATTTTAAAAGCTAGAAATTTTCCAATCATTTTAAAATTTAAATAACCGATGTTTTATTTTAAATTTTAAAGTCCAAAATTCCAATTACTTTAAAGCAATTACAAGTCCAAATCATTTGAACTTTCGACAACCTCCCGGCATCAACCTTCGTTGGGGGGCATTGGAGAATGCCGACCTTCACAGCTATCTCAGACGAATCCTTGATCAGTGTCGTAAGACACTGCGGTCGGGGTCAAAATCATAATTTTATCCAGCGGGCTCAAAAGACGCTACGGGGAGTAAAAATAACATTTAACTGACGATCTCAAAAGATGCGACAAGTCTTCATTATACCTGCAAGAAGGGTTAGACTCCCCCTCCCCCTAAAAATAATTCTCCAAATGAGTTCGCACTTTTCCCAGTCTAACAAATACTTTGCTCTCAAATGAAGATTTTTTTTGAAAAATTTCCCAACTACCCCAATATTTTCCTACAGGAAAGCAGTAAACCTCAATGTTAAAAGAATTCTTCAAACGAATTCGTGTTTTTTCCTGCTTAATGGATACTTTGCTCGTGAATGGAGGTTTTTTAAATAAAAAAAAATTGCCTCATTGCCCTGATGTTCTACATATCTGAGCCTCGATGTTGTTAGCGACGACGACATTACAACAAAAATACAACCCATATAAAACTTTTTATACAATTTAAAATGTAAAATGCAAATAAGGAAAACCTAAATTTGGCTTTAAGTGGCTTGGGCTCAGAAACAAAGAGTTGTGCTCGATTCGGGATTGGCCAGACAGGGGGCCTTCGGTGGGGAAAAATATTGCGAATGTCCGCACGGCCAACCACCAACCGCCACGTTGCCCGTTGATGATCCGTATGGCGACGTGGCGACCGGTGTCTGGATGTCGGGACGTGCGGTGTCCGAATGTTCAGACGCAATATTTTCTCCTTCGATGGAGAGATTTGCTCGAGCTAGTGCACAAAGAAGAATGACAAAGAAGATCGGGCGGTGAAATCAGTGATCGTCGCTTGCGGTGAGAGTCTCGACATAGGGAAGATCCAACAGTGATTTACAAGGCTTCGAGTCTATCGTGCGTGTAGAAACAAGCCAAAGAAAGAAGTCGAAGGTGCGCCTTTGACAAGGAGAACCATCGACGTGGGGTTGTAGGCTTTGAAAAGAGGAGTATGACTCGTCATTGTCCACTACAATCTCGTCCTTGCTTTTCCCGAGTGCAAAAAGAGAGACGGGAATTTTAGAGGTCTTGTGCATTGCAATCCATCGTTGAGTTCCCACTAGATATAGGGCACGTTTGGGGTTGCAGTGTGGGGAGAGGCCACGAATCGCAGCCGTTTGGTTCGGCAGGAGAAGAGCGGCGGGACGCCATTTTGGAGAAACGCGAGCCGCAAATCAAATCCCGCGACCCGCGTTTGAGCGAGTATTTTTACGCGCTACCCCTCCCGTTTCACACCTTGTCTTCCCTTCCCCATTGTTTGATGCTCGAAATCCGCGCGCTCATTTACTGTTTGACAAAGCCAACCTCGTTCGACGCCCGAAACCCTCATCGCTCCTCTACTATTAGACACCCAAAACCCTCGTCCCTCTAGTGTTCGACGCCTTCACCTCTGTTTGAAGCCTTCCCCTCTATTCAACGCTCCTCTGCTTTTCGAAACCTTCCCCACAGTTCGACGCTCGAAATCCTCGTGCGTCCCTCCTCCCTCTTGGATCGTCCCTCGTCCCTCATGAAGGCATGCATAGCTGTTTCTGTAGAATGTAACATTCCAGTGATCGACAACTAGTCCAAAATGCAGCAATGTCCTTGTTAGGAGAAATCTTTCTTAAGATATTAAAATCGTTTCCAATTTACATTTGTCTTATTAATTTTATTGATTCAATCAAATTTTAGTGCTAACTTTCCGTGCATATCTTTCTAATCATTGAGCAACTGAGGCAACTAACTGCTTTCGTTTTATAGGATAATTTGATGACTCATAAAGAATGAGAAAATCTTCACTATGATGTCGTGAAGTGAAAAGATAGCAATTGAGAATAACCTTTTCCGCTATTGCAAGTATGAACTTTAAGTATTTATTATTTACAAGAAGTCATCTTGTTATCCTCGTATCATGATTCTCATCTTATCTCAACTTTTTTGGTTGATTGCTTAAAGAGAGGTATGTATGCAAATTTTAGTATTGTTCTAGAGTGAATTTCTGCTTTTGAAGTATCAAATATATGGCTATGACAGTTCTGTTTGAACAACATTATTAAACAGGGGCATAATTGTCATTTGTCCAGAAATAGCTATTACACAGTTGTTTTCAAAAATCTGAAACAAGCAGCCAGCCAACTCCCCAACAACAGCTTCCTAGGACAGCTAAGCTGCAGCTGCCCGAAACAGACCCTAGTCATCACCGTACGCGCACGTGAGAAGTTTCGGAGGTCTTTCTTTGCTGCAATCTTGTCATCGTCTTCACGGTACACTAATTTATTTTCAAAGACTTCAGTATCACGATCTCATCGTTACTTACAACCAACCCTAATCGTGACTATAGAGGGAGAGGAATAGATAGAGTGGGTGGTGCGATCAGAGAAAGAAGATGATTCGCGGTGATCAGTGGGGGCAACGGGCTGGCTTGCAAAAACGAGTGAGGAAGAATGAGGTTTTGGTTCCTTTTAGCCTCTCAAACAAGAATACACAAGAGAGAGGCTCATAAACCAATATGAGAAGGGCCTTCTACTTGCTATGTTTTGTGAACCAAAAAGATGGGAGCAGCCAAAGGAAAAAACTTCAGGGCGATGAGGGCTCAAGTTAGATGTGCTATAGCAAAATGAGCGACCCTATCGTTGGCTTTCCCAGACGCAGGGGAGATATACGAGATTTGAGAATGTCTCTCACTATGCTTCGATCCCGTCATTGCATCCTACAACGTGTAGGAAAGGTGAAGGATTTCGACGGGAAAGGAGTTTCAGGTCTCTGTACGCCGGCAATCCCGTCGCTGCTTTCAGGAAAGAGACGAGAGCATCGGGCTCGCAAGAAGGAGACGTCACAAGCGATCGTGAAGGAGGGGGGGATTTACTGTAGCAATTTGCTAATGGGAGAAGCTTCCTTCCTCCCAAATCAGCCTTCCTATCCAATTTCTTTTATTGATTCCTAAAAAGCTTAAACCATTTAACCAGCAAGCCTTACAGAACAAAATGGGGAGAGGTTATTAACAAATTTTTATCATCCTATAATTTTAAAATACTGATACAGTAATAGCTGTCAAACCAGCCCGCCTCCTCCCCCCCAAAGCAGGAAATTCAAATAAACCCTAAACAATATGGTTAAAACATAACAGCTACCACAATTATTGACGATAATGAATGTAGAACCATATCCCATGCAGAATTAACTTCAGACCGAACAGAGACTAGTCCATACAGAATCTAAACAGATGATTCAGAGTACTTTTAACACAGTTTTTATGGAAAAGGATCAGATATTTCTCTAATTAGCCTGCATTATTGAAATGCTGAGAAGGGTTAAAAAAAAAAAGAATACATATTCTTACCTGCAACTAGCTAAATGTGGACATTAACGATCTGGTGTATTCACAGACTTGGTAGTTGAATGAGAATTTGTCGACTGTGCAGCGCTTTGAGGTGGATTTCCCTTATCCTGCATAAATTACTGTAATGAAACTACTCTGCAGAAATGATCAGAAGCTTAAATACATCCCTTCAATAAAAAAGGGTCAAACGAATGCTTTAAGCTTCACAAATGGGCAGCTAATATTAAGGAATTTTGCATCTTAAATGTGAGCAACTGTCTGAACTGAGAAATTGAAAAACCATCAGGCAAGATCTTGGCAGTTGTGAAATAAAATCCATACCATATATCAAGGAAAATAGAAGGGAAAAACACTGATTGTAATTTCTAGCTTAAAAGAGAGATATTTCTTCATAGAATTTTTTTAGACATTTTGAGTTTCTAGGCTATCTACAAACTTACCCGGTAAAATTTCAGTTGAGTGGGAACAGGATATGTGGATGACTTTTTTTTTCTTTTCCTTCTTATTCATTTATTTATTTGGTAATGCCACAAGTATGGAGCTAGATCATTAACGGTTAGATGAATAACCAGACCTTCCTATGCATGCCATGAAAATCCCAAAACTAGACAAAGATCTAGTCATATTCTGTTTCTTCAATCAAACGAGTGAATTTGCTTTGTTTGCCACTGAGGAAAGATACTAAGGGGGCAGTTTGGGATTACTTCTATTTTTTTTACTGTTCATTATTTTTATTTTGTTTATTTTATATTTTGATTTGAAACAAAACATGTTTCTATATTATAAGAAGTTCAATTATTTTTAAAAACATTCAAAACAAGTTTTAGATATTTTTTTTATTTTTTAAAATAAACTAATTTGTTTTTGAAAATGAAAACTAGGACTATGCAAAAAATGCAATAAATAAACATGTTTTTAAACTAAAAACAAAAATGAAAACAAAAGTGATCCCAAACAAACTCTAAAGGTAGAGGCTATCTGAAATGTGACAATTTGCTTTCTTTGCTTCAGCATATTGGGATCATATTGAGCTCAAGAGACTTTTGCGGTTCAGAAAAGCACAAGAACTTCGGCATGAAAAGATTCTTTCAAGCATTTTATTTCTCCAACTTATTTTTGTTGGCGCAGTGATTGCAATTTTGGAAAAATGGGAGCTCACCAACCAGCTAAAGCTCATAAGTATGTGTGAGGGGTATGATGTCCAGACCCAACCCGACCCGACCTGAACCGAAGGATCAGAATTTCCAAAACGGGAAAGGAGGTTCTGACGGTGAAATTAAGATCTAATTATTAATTCTAAATTCAAAATAAACAAAAATCCACTAATGCCTAAAACATTAAATTAAATAAATAATAAATTTATCTTTTTGTTTGTTGACGTCACATTTGTACATATTTTCTCTTATAATACTCACATTCTGATAAAAAAAAAAAATCTAAAATAATTACTTTAAAATAAAGGTGAGCCAACAACCAGTGAATACTCGTAGTCTAAATTATAACAACAAAAACAAAAAAGAGACATTACATGCTAGTTAAATATATCTAATCAATATAAAAAAAATAATAAACACCTTAATATTCAATTATGACCATTCGGTAATATTTAAGACTTTCGGTAGTACAATACAATAACTTAACAATATCCATATTTTATTGCTTGTAATCATCACAGGAGCACCGTCTAAATATGATGTAGCACACTCTTGACCGAAACATGCCCACTCAGCACTGCGGGATGCATAACAAGCTTATTATTGTCTATGGTGAAAAGATACCTACTCACACTTGATCAATACTCTCACTTCAGCACAATGGTTCGTGATCTAAATTTCATGATTATCCAAGGAGAAAAAAAAATCTAAGTGCATGGTTATATTGGTGTCCTAAGCCGGAATTATAAGGTGGTGGATTCCATCATATTCAACATGTCAATACAATCACTATATATAGTTCATATCATTTTGTACATGATATCTTATAAATAATGCATAATAAAGTTTCTCATATTAAAAGACTTGTAGCATTGATGTCACGGCCCGGTTCAGAACTTGGAATTAACCAAAGTGAGAACTGGCGATTGGATGTAATAATTAAAATTCTTCTATTTTAAATTTTCATTTTCTATAACAAACATTTAATCATTCCAAAATAAATGATAGCCACTAGAGATTTAAAAATTTACTTAAATAAAGGATAAATTTATCTTAACTCATGTTGTCCCAATCTTCTGTAGATAGTCTTTTTTCTATTATTCATTTTAACATAAAAGCTTAAACCTAAAAAATTAATTTAAAATAATGGTAGCAAATCATAGCGAGTGAATACTTCTACTTAAAAATTAAATTAACAAAATGAAAAAAGAAACAATATGTTTGCTAATTAAACTTTTAATAAATCAGTATAAGAATATTTGACAGTTTATATTTATGAATATGATTGATCAAGGTATATCAAAAACTTTATTATTTCGTAAATTTTAATTTCATATATATTATTCTATATATACTCATCTCAGGACCACTGTCTACATCAAATTCAAAAAAGAATTTATTTATGTGTGTGAGCACCTTAACTTCTCATAGCTATTATCATAAGAGAGTAAATTTTATCATAGTTAATCATGCACATATATGTAATCTATACAATCCATATCATTCATGCGCTTATCTCATTCAAATCAAGTGTGCTAGAAAAGTGATATTATCTTCTTAGCGTGGTACGAAGATTTAGCACACACTTAGAAGAGAGAAGACAATTAGTGGTAACACCAAAAGTTTTTACGTCTGTAAAGGAAAAAAACCATGTGGTCTAGCTCAGTTGTAAATATCTATTATAAATTGATGATTACATAGCCCCCTTAACCCTAGTCGAGAAAGATTTACAAAGTCTTGTGAATTAGAACGTCGAACGCATGGATGAAATTGTTGCAAGGAACGGGCGGGGACCGATTGTGATCGACGGCGGCCAGCAGATGGCGATCGATGACAGAAGACAGTCAGCGGTGGTCAACGGCGATCGATAGTGGTCGACGGTGGCAGGAGTTATGCTAAACTTTATTTCCTTCTCAAAGCTTCAAGCTCTTCCTCAAACATCAAACTCCACCCCCTCCAACAAGCTTTAAGCTCTCTCTCTCTCTCTCTCTCTCTCTCTCTCTCTCTCTCAACAAACTTCAAGCTCTCACCCCCTTGATGAGAGGGTTGGGGCTCTATTTATAAGGTTATGGCTGCAATTAATAATGGAATTTTAACCTCTCATCATACGACCCAAAGAGATTCCTATGTGGTCTGAAAGTTTTCGCTGTGAGAATTGATCGATATCAACGATGTTATTCTTGTACTTGCCCCCAATCACTCAAATTGTTCCTTGTGTGCACTAATGACCTCATCCGTGGAGATTTGAGCTTCGACGTAATAGGCAAGATCAGCGAAAGCGAACCGTCTACCGCATCAATGATAAGTAAAAAGGTCTTGGGTGGAGCCCTCCAAGAAAGACTCCTTTTAGTAACACTAGATCCACTCCCCCTCGTTCTGACGGACTCCCGATTAGTGGGATGAATCTTTAATGATCATTCTATTTGTTATGAACGGTTCTACAAATAGTATGGTAAGCTCATTGAAGATGTTGATGGAGCCCTCGAGAGAGAATAGAACAATGTGCGAGCTTGACTCTTGAGAGTCGCAGGGAAAACTTGATAGAGAAGCGCATCAGAGGCACAATGAATGTGCATGATAGTTCAATAATGATCGACGAGCTCATATGGGTCAGTTACCCCTTCGTAGGCATTGATGTTTGGGAGTTTGAAGCCTACTAGGATAGGGAGTGGGAGAAAGGAGAGGATTCTTGGAAGTTGTTGCGTGCGGGGAAGCGATAACTTTTATCCAGAGGGAATTCTTTCTAAACCAGGCGTCGCAGCTCATCACGAATGATATCAGCAAAAGTTATAGTAAGGCGGGGCGGTGCAAGTTGAGCTGCATTAAACAGATGAATGAAACTTGTAATGTCGAGAAAATCGGCGCCTCGCCTCAACAGAGGAATGGTTTCATTATTAGGAGAGAACCCGGTGAGTGAGGTATTTCCGGTTGAATGCCGAAATGGAAGTAAGTAAGCTTCCTTAGGTTGCGGTTATTGCTCCCCGCATAGGAGATGAATGATCTCGTGTTGAGACTTCTCCATTCTATGTACTCGGTCTTCCCGAGAATGACCCAAGACACCTTCATCGATGGAGTAATGTCTTTCGAAGTAGAAGGATGCAGAGGCTTAACGCCCTTGGCTCTGTAACTGCCTTCTGGAATGATAAGTGTTGGAGCAGGATAATCCATTGTTGCAAGTGCTGCGCTTGGTGGCCATGCAGCAATTATTGCAAGTACTTTAGTGGTGAGAATGCTAATTTCCTGCAGACGACGACAAATTGATGTGTGTTAGAAAATTCACGGCAGTAGAGTGATATATTATCATCTTAGCGTGGTACGAAGATTCATCACACACTCAAAAGAAAGAAGACAACTAATAGTGACACTATAAGTTTTTACGTGGAAAACCTATAAAAGGAAAAAACCATGGGGCCTACCTAGTTGTAAAGATCCAATATAAGTTGATGATTACAGAGATAACTTTATCCCGCAGTCGGGAAAGAGTTCCAAAGTCTTCTGAATTACAACGTCGATATGAGGATGGACTTGCTGGAAGGAAAAGACGGCTACCGATAGTGATTAGCGATGACAAACATGTAGTAGTCGATGATAGTAGACGGTGGTCGACGGAGACAGAAATGATGTTGAACTTGAGCTTCTTCTCAAAGCTTTAAGCTCCCCCCTCCAAGCTTCAATACTACTATATATATATATATATATATATATATAATATGATAGTAAGTAGCTACAAACATACAATATTCATGATGATGTGATGAACAAAAAAGAGTATATCAATCAAAATAAAGCTTGTACAAGTATCAATAACTACTGATGTAAAATGATTAAGAAGAAACAAAATATTAGAATAAATTAAAAGTATGATTATTGACCTTGAATTCACTTGATGAAATCAATCCTAAATTCTTAAACCTTCTCTTTCATAGCATAAATTTTTTTTCCAACTGGCTATGTTATATAATATTCTAACAATAATATGTAGTAATTTATAATTAAATTGACTATAAAAGATTACGAAATAAAAACTAGTCTTACCTTCTTATATACTCTTCCTATGTACAATCAATCTCGGTCTCATTGGTCCTTTAAATCAATTTCTTATTCATACTAAAATACTAAAATTAAATCATAAAACTAAATATACCTTAATAACATTTTAAGTACAATAATTTAGATTATTAAAGCATAAAATCCATAAAGACGTACCTTAACATTCATTCAATGACTTTATTTGACTCTTTCCAACACAAACCTGCACCCCAAGTTTTCTTGCTAGACCTCCTATCATTAATTAAACTAATCACTTATTAATATAAATCAATTTAAATATATATATATATATATATTTATATATATATATATATATATATATATATATATATAAAAAATGCCAAATGGCCTATTTCATTGAAATAAAAACGGGTACAAAGCAAGTATTATGAGAGGACTCAAAAAATTAAGCTCGACTCATAAGGAACGAAAAAGCAAATCAAGCTCAAACAGAGCGATACAAAAGTTTGAACAAAAAGAAACAAGCAAATTAAAGAGGACGGAGTCGCCAAGGCTTCCCTCTACCCTTGGTTCTTATAGCGCATCCATAAATCACACTCTGAAGGACTTCTCCACTAACAGGGGAGGCCAAAATATCATCCATTAAGTTATATGAATGTATGTATGTATGTATATATAATCTCACTAAACAATTCCAATCCATTTCAACTTTAAACGGCTCGGTTCAATCTTCACAACTCATGCAAGCAGGTTCCCCCTCTCCTCTCCTATTTGGCTTGATTTGGCCCTTATTCGCATGCAGAGCCGCTCCTTCCCTCTTCTCCTTTACATTGGAGCCGCTCAACACTTATCCCTTTGATTGGTTAGTGCATGACATCCCCTCCTTCCTCTTCTTCAGCACGCACATGGGACTGCAGAAAAAGTCTTCCGACTTCTTTCCGTCACACAGAGCTTCTCGTTGTTCGACAGTCTCAGCCCTAGAATCACCGATCTTCTTCTAATCAAACATCTCACTCATTCGATAAGAGGGCAAGCCCCGTCGTCTTTGTTTCTGTTCAATTCCATGAACCAAGAATCATTCGTCATCTTCCTCCATTTGTATGTTGTTTCTCTCGCTTTGAAATCGTTGACGCTGCTTTGTTGCCTTCGACTGCTTGAAGACATCCCCTCCCTCAGCTTCGTCCCTCACAAGCAATTATTCATCTTGCTTCTCTCACACAGCACGACTCTTCCTTCAATGAGCCTTAGGTTGCCCCTCTGACTCTCTCTTCTTCCCTTCAAACACCCACTGTAGTGATTCTTCCTCTACTCTTCCCACGCCTCGATTGCCTCTACTCTGGCTTGAATGGAGAAGCTTTTCTAATAACAAAACTATCACGACGGTATCGAACCCTTTATATGACCAATACTATTTGAAAATACAACAACAAAAACAACAACAAAGCCTTAATCCCACTAAGTGGGATCGGCTACATGAATCCTTTTTCTCCATTGCGTCCTATTTAGTGTCAAATTTCCGTTTAATTCTAATAAATTAAAATCATTTTTTATGCAATAAGCCCAAGTTTTCATAGGTCTACCTCTGCCTTTCTTAACATAAGTTGTATCTAAAACATCCACTCTCCTAATCGGACCAATACTATTTGAAAATAAATGAATCAAAATAAATACTTACAATTGCATAAACCAAGTATCAGTAATTATTCATGCATTTTTTTTAAAAGAAGTTAACAATACTACTATAACTTAGAAATAAGAGTACTCGCCTCGATATCGTATGACTTGCTTCTTGATTTTTATTCTGGCTTCTTTAATTTTAAACCTATAGAAAATATTCATAATAATTAATTTTATGTTTAACATTTAATTCTTTACATTAACACATTTTAATCAATACACAACTCCTAACATCCCTATCAATATATATTTGTTATGACAATTTAATTATAGTGCTTTAGTATTTCTATAATTATTTTGATTTATTAATTCAAGGAATACTTATATAAAGTTCAACTTATAATTTATGTGATTCTTGAAAATTATTTTACTAAACTATAGAAAATGGTATTTAGTTTCTTAATGTGATTCTAATTTCTTTCAATTAATTGTGTGAAGTATATGATTTATTTATTCTTTTATTTAAATGAACATTAAAAACTTTAAATTTTAAAATTACAAACAAAACAAAGTATACTATACGTTAACATAATAATTTATTAATCAATCCTCATAATAATTTAAATTCTATTATTAGCACTAATTTTTCTAATGTTAACACTTAATAAAATATCTATTTCAGATTAAACCTAGCATTACAGAGAAATCTAAATTTCTAAAAAGAAGCATTATTGACATCTGAAGTACACCTTAAGCAAGAAAATCATGTCTTTTTAGTCAACTTCATCTCGTGATCAACACGTGCATGATCACGTTTAAACACAAACTGGTGATTAACTCAAGGCCAACCTCACATTCATTTTGTCTTTCGTACTCAAGGTCGCTACTAGATCCCATCTCGTCGACAAGCAGCAAGCATGGCACTGCATTCTTGAGCTGTATTGCCTTCGCATGGCACTGCACTCAGAGAAAATTGTCTTCGCCTGTTTCTTTCCTAATTGCGCGAAAACACTGATGCATGCGGTCATTGATCCTCTCGCGTGCTGCCTTCGACCAAGAACACAATCCCGTCCGCTTCCTTCTCATTCCCTCGCTTGCGGTTTGCCCTTTGTTTATCGCTGCGTTCAAGTGGAAGGGTGCTCACTCGATGTTCATTCAGGTGCTCAGCCGCCTTCGCTTGCTGCTCGAGCTCACAACTTGCACGGACAATTCTGTTGTCGACATCTTCGCCTTCCTCCCTCAAGTTCGTCCTCTTCAACTTTATTCGAAACTAAGGTACACACACAGTTATCTCTCTCATCTCCTCTTAAAAGCTTGATTCATATCCTCTGGATTGTTTACGTTTGAAAAATTCAACATTTATCAATTAAGATTACTAACAAGACAGTCCTGCGTGCACCATATAAATGACTTGACATAGGACTACGAAGTCATGCCTAATCTACTTCTTTAATCAAAATGTTATAATCTGCATGCCAAAACTTCAATCGAAATAAAAGAAAATACACTGCAACTAAGTGGGCCAGTTTTTGACAGGAGTCCGTGCATATTAATTGGTTTCACTAGAAAATTATTCCTTAAATTAAGAAAAATCATAAACAACATTAGAAAAGTTGTTAAACAATCAAAATACATTCACAAATGCCATTTCCACTAGAGGAACAAAAACAAACTACCTGGGCATAAGCATTGCTTTCTATAGCCTTCAGTTCCGATGCATTCTTTTGCCACTGCAACTGATAGTCTTGCGGCTGCAAAAGTGACTGGTGCTGCTGTTGCGGATACATTGACTGCTGCTGCTGTTGAATTTGCTTCGGCTGAAGCTGGAGTTGTTGCTGTTGTAAAAATAAGAGCTGATGCTGCTGTTGCTGCTGTTGCAGGTACATTTGGTAGTGCTGCTGCTGCTGAAAGTAATATTGTTGTTGCTGTCGAAGATACAACTGTTGGGATTGTTCAGAACTCATCGCCTGCCTACTCTGCTGGTTAGCTTGGGTTGATTCTTCTAGCTTCTCTTGCTGGTTTTGTTGCTCCCTTGTGGCATTCTTTTCATCGATATTTATATGGTGTTTTTGGGTATCTGCTTGTACTTGCAGCTGAAGCCGCTCTTCCTGGTTCTCAAGCAACTCTTGCTGAGTGTTTCTTGCCTCGGAGGGATCAATTAATTGCTGCTTATGAGAACTGTTCATTTGTTGGTCGTGCTGCCTATGTTGTAGCTGTTCCTGCTGGAGGTAATATAAGTTCTGATAATACTGCCAAATATGCGGTGAAAATCCTTGATAACTTTGGTGATAACCATACTGGTCATTACTTTGCAGCGCATTTTGATATGCTATAATCTGATTTTGAGAAGAAGCATGTTGGACTTGCTGATCTGGTGGACGTGCAGGGGCCGGTTGCTCCATATGCTGTCCAGGAAAAGGGAGGCCTGGACTCGTGTAAGCTTGAGAAGCAGCTAGGTGATACAGAAGTTGGGAATGGCTAGCCTGTGCATCTTGTGAGTTTGGTAAATATGGAGTCTGAGATATATAGCTCTGAGTTAAATACGCCCCTTGGCTAGTTCCACCTGACTGGTATTGCATCTGTCCATAGGCCTGCCATTGTTGAGGGTTTGAAAATTGAATATTATCATGAAGCATAGAACTTTGATCAGCGGTACCTTTTACACCATAAAAAGACTGAGCACACTGTCCTCCACTGGAAACAGTTTGAGGATATTGAGCACTAACAGGTAAAGCCTTACTTGTATTTACCTTTTCTTTTGAATTAAACTGTGCGTCAGCTTTGATTAGTGGCCTAGCTGGATGTAAATGACTGCTATCCTCTTGAAGTTTTGCTTGAGAATCAGAACGAGATTTCAAATCTTTCTCACCAGATGAATGTATTACTGATAGTTCGCCAACATCGCCATCGCCATAAAATTTGTTTTCTGGCTCCTTAGATGTTGCCTCCTTTGGAGCATTATTGTCTTGGGAAGCAACTGCGTTAGTTTGCCGAGTTACGTAATCTTCAGAGCTTATTGAGAGGCTATCAATAGCAGGAGGTTCTGGATTCCCGAGAGAGAGTGTATGCTTGTTGTTTTGCATAGGCATTTCAGTTTCATGGTATTCTGGTAAAGCGTCTGGAATTTTCGATACATTTTGAGACACATTGACAACCTTGTTTATGATATCTATCTCAGTCCCACCAGGAAATGAAGGTTCAAGAATATGAATTGCCTCAGCTTCTATAGATTTCTGACTTTCCTTCTTATTGTCTGCTTTGCTATATGATTTCAGCTCACATATTACAGTCACTTTGGGTATATTTATTGGAGCATGACTTTCAGCAAGATGTTTAGCCAGTACATTATTGCTGGGATTTTCAGTGGAATGATTAGGTGGATTCGTTTGCATGCCTTTTGGTCCTTCAGTTTTCTTACTTTTAATTTGGAACTCAATAGAAGAATAATCGCATACAAAAGATGGTTTCATAATATGCGGGAATAGTTTCCTGTGGCGTTCCCATGCCAGCCTTATTTCATCAATAGTTCCATAGAGGTCGACAAACTGCTGCAAATTAGGATATTTAAGAATCATATCGTTCATACTAATATCTATAAAAATGAACTTTTTCAGATTCTTAAAGCATGCAACTCGGTTAATCATGTACAAGCATGTATGCACGCATATATTTATATGTATGTCATTTTGTTATCTAGTATGCATGTATGTTGTGCGTATATATACATATATCTATATATATATATATATCTATATATATATATATATATATGTGTGTGTGTGTGTGTGTGTGTGTGTGTGTGTGTGTGCGGTGTCGTCGTCGTCCCTGATCGGCTCTGCTAGGGTTTTGCCGCATGGCGAACCTGAGCGACCGTGCGTATCCTCCGGATCATCTTCGTCGCAGCTCTCTGTGCGTAGCGTCGCACTGAAGTTCGTCTGCTCTCCGCTGCGATCGAGCTCCGTGCATCATCTGGAGTTCGCGTCCGGGTCGCCGCTCACTGTTCGTCTGACGCTGAAGCTCCGTGCGTTAGATCGAGCTTCGCGTGTCTCCAGCGGTACATGTCCGTGTCGCGTTCCTCTAGGTGCCACTGCGGTGCTTCGTTCGCGTGCTGCTGCGGTGCTTTTTGCAGCACTTCTGCAGCAGCGGTCTGTCGTGCGAGAAGAAGGGCTCCTCGACTCAGCTACGCCTTGGCAACCCGTGGAGTGCTCTACTTCTTTGAGTTCTGGTGTTCTAACACCAGACAAGGAGAGGCAATCTTTGATGTACGATCAGGTTGCCAAGGCTCTGTGCGACATTAGCAGAGCCGATCAGCGATTTCTTTCTGATGGCAACTAAGGCTTCCGATGTTGGAGCTGTGGGAGCAATTCCCACAATGATCATCTCTTTTCCCACAAGAATTTCATGACACTGCGGCTGGAAAAATACAGGGTGATTTTATCAGGCCGATAGGTACTAAAGATGGGAAATATGTTGTTATCTTCACCACACTGGAAATGGAGGTTCTCTCCGATGATGTTAAATTTACTTTAGTTGGGAAGTTCTAATTTAGTCACCCCAAGATGGATTTAGTTAGAAAATTTTTTGAAAATCTGAAACTTATTGATGAATGAAAATTGGGAGTGTTAGTATGACGTACACTTACTTCGACCGAATACAAAAGGAAGAAGAATATCTTAGAATCTTTCTTCAATAATCCATTTTGGTTGCCGGCACTCCACATGAAGCTTTATCAAATAGACTCCGATTTTGACCCATCTAAGAACCTCATATCGTTCCTATGTGATTCAAACTTCCAGGCTTCTTTCATTTATACAATCCACGTCGTTTGTACAACATTAGCCAGCTTCTCGGTACTCCTCTCGCAGTTAATTCTCCTACTTTTGATAGGGTCTCCGGGTAGTGTCGGTGTTCGAGTGGAGAGGATTTCACTCTCCCCGATGTGGATCGTTTTGGATCACCGACGGTGCGGATGGGTTTTGGCAGGAGGATGCGTGGAGAGAGCGGACCTCTCCTTTGCCAACATCGCAAAATGTTTGGGTATATTAGAGACACCTGCTATATGACCGCATCCTCCTCGAGGAAAAGAGTCTGTGGGCTCTTCGTCGTTGTTGGAAATTCCCAACATAGAATTGACGCTACCCCGGCTTGCGGAGAATAGGGTAGCATCCGATGCTCGATAAAAGTTTAAACTCGACTAGCATGGTCAGTCGGGGAGAATCTCGGTCGGTTATACAAATTGTCACTCGGAGACTACAGTAGTTATCGAACAAGTCTGGAAGTGCGACATTTCTCCTGTGATCGCAAGCCGTCCGAGAGCTACTTCAGCCGTCCGCTCTAACGAATACATCCAAACTTTCGAAGAAAAGAAAAATTCCCTACCAATTGTCGAACCCACCGGTAAGAATCGGCGAAGACTCTGGACAAGGAAGAAGTGAAGAAGTAGAAGTGAAGAAGAAGATGATGGAGAAGACCGACGGAGCTTATCATTCTCGAGGAAGAAGAAGCCCGGGTTACACTCCTTTCGACGATACCTCGATGACTTGAGGCAATGGAGTAGCGATTAAAGAGATTACTACTATGGATCTCGAGAAACGAGCGAGAGTATCACGTTCTCGCTCTCGACTTTGTTTTGTAATTGTTGAATATTTTGGATCTTTTTTGTTAACATTGTCTCGTAGGGGAAGGGCTCCATGGGCCCTCTCCTCAAACCACTGTAACCGCTTTTAAATCAATATAGGCCCTAGGGCATTCTCTAGAATATATATATATATATATATAGACATACATATATGAAAAAATGTTGTCTCCCACGATCGGCTCTGCTAGGGTTTCGCCTCATGGCGAACCCTAGCGACCGTTACTACGATTTTTCGCATCTGATCTCGCGTCTTCTCCGGCATCATCTTCTTCGTTGCTCTTCGTCCTCGCCATGCGCATCATCTTCTTGCATAGCTTCGTTCGTCTGGAGCTGTGCGGCTCTGCTGCTGCAGATCGAAGTGCCTCTTCGTTTCGGTTGAACCTTGCGTCATCTGGAGCTCGCGTCTCTGATACGAGTCGCGTTCAGCTTCCGCGTGCTGCTGCGGTGCTTCCACTGCCGTTCGAGTCCTTCACTGATCCTTGCGGCCCTTCTGCAGCAGCGAGTGGGTCCCTCTACGTCTGTTGTGGCTGGTTTTCTGCTACAGGATCGGGTCGATTCGGTCTCCTTCTCTGCTTCGTTCGCAGCAGTGGCTGCAGGTTACTTCCGTCAGCGACTGTTGCAAGCTTGACTGTGAGTCTCTTCTCTGCTTCTGGTTTTCTATGTCTGTCTTCATGGCAACTACCTCCTCTATCCCAGTTAATGTGCAGAGTTATGCACAACGGGCTAAGTCTACTTATGCTGGAGTAGTGGGCAGAGATCACACCTCCCACAAAAATTTTGATCATCTTTTTCTTTCCACAAGTTTTACATGATGTTGCGGCTGGAAAAATGGAGTGCCCTTTTACTAGGCCGATAGGTGAAAAGGATGGAAAACCTGTTGTTATCTTCACTACCCAAGAAATGAAGGCTCTCACTGATGTTGTTAAGTTCGCTTTATTGGGAAATTCCAATTTGGTCACCCCAAGATGGATTTTGTTCGAAAGTTTTTTGAGGATCTGAAGCTCATTGAAGCATGGAAGTTGGGACTGTTGGATGACAGACATTTACTTATTAGACTATGTAATGAAGAAGATTATGCAAGAATGTTTGCTCAACAATCTTTTTTAGTAGCTGGCAACCCTATGAAGATTATCAAATGGACTCCTGATTTTGACCCATCTAAGGAACCTCCTATCGTTCTTATGTGATTCAAGCTTCATGGACTTCTCTTTCAGTTGTACCACCAAAATGCTTTGTATAACATCAGCCAAGCTTTTGGTACTCCTCTCAGAGTTGATTCACCTACTTTTGATAGGGCCTCACCAGATGGAGCCAGGGTTCAGGTGGAGAGAAATATCACTCTTCCAGATGTGGATCGAATTTGGATCATAGATGATGAGGATAGGTTTTGGCAGGAGGTTGTGGTGGAGAATAGACCTCTTTATTGCCAGCATTGTAAAATGTTTGGGCACATTATGGACACTTCTTATAGACTGCATCCTCCCTCAAGAAAAAGAGCTTCTGGGCCTTCTTTACCTGTTGTTGGGATTTCCCAACAAAGAGTTGATGCTACCCTGGTTCAGAAGAAAAGGGTAGCATCTGATGCTGATAACGTGTTCAACAGTTTAAACTCAATTGACAAGGCTGTCGGGGAGACTCCTCCGCAGGTTGCACAAATTGTCACTCTGGTGGCTAGTCAAATGACCAACACAGTTGTTACTGAACAAGCTGGATGTGTGGCCCTTCCTCCTGTGGTACAAACCGCCAGGTGGCTACTATATCTGTCGAGTTTGACCGATACATTCAAAAATTTAGCAGAAAAAGTAGAAAACACCAAGTTATACTCATTGCTGCACCCACCGTTATGAATCAGCAGGATCAGTCAACAGAAGAGGAAGAAGCAGAAAAAGTAGAAGAAGAAGAAGATGAAGAAGATTGACAAGTTTACACTTCTCGACGGAAGAAGAAGTCTGGGGATACAATTCTACTGGATGATACCTTCATTCCTCATGGAAATGGAGTAGCACTGAAGAGATTACTTTATGGATCACCAAGAAAAGAGAGAGAGAGTACTGCCTTCGCGATCTCGTTCTTAGACATTATTATTGCTTTTTTTTTTCTGTTCTGATCTTTGGATCCTTTTGTTAGCATTGTATCGTAGAGGTAGGGCTTCATTTATTGAGCCCTCTCCTCAAGCTTCTGTAACCGTTTTATTTTAATAAATTAGGCCTTAGGGCTTTCAAAAAATATATATATATATATATAGACATACACTTGTGTATGTATTTGGAAAGATTGGTCAGAGACTATTAGAAGAGCCTCCCGACAACCACATGTGCCTAAGAATTTCATTCTGCACATGGGCGGAATCGAACCCGTAACCCCAGTGGTCTTACAAACTCTATCAACCAAAGAGTCACAACATGCGACATAATATGATATATATATGAGTTATCCCAAAAAAAAATATGCAAATAAAAAATTATTACTACAAAAGCCAACAGATTGTTACAATCCACACGAGAATGGAAAAAATAACAACAAACACAATACTCAACTCCACTAGGTGTGTATCGCAAAACAGAAAGTGGGCGGGTTATGCAGGGCGAGAAGAGTGCTAGGATGGTTGTAGCTAGTTGTGAATGCGGAGGATGTATGGAAGGTTGGCGGTGACCAAGGAGGTTGGTTATGGAGAGAAGTTGTAGGGGCAATGATGTTCGGATGAGGAAAGTGATAGGGGGATGGCTGCAGAGGAAGTTGGTTGGTGTTGATGGTTAGGCAAGCAGGGATGGTGGGTCGATTGAGGAACGATGTTGGAAGGACAGTCGGCAACTGAAGAATGGAAGGTGTGGTAAGAGTTGGATTGGATGAAAGGAGGGTGCAAAAAGACAATAGTTGTGGTTGTCCGGTGGCTGCATTACGGGACAAGGGGCTGCAAGGCGGCAATAGTTGAGTGGAAGTAGGCTGGCGGGAGGCTTGGAAGGACGACAAGGAGGAAGGGTGATGTAGGAGTTGACAAAGGGGATGTCCTTGGGGAGGCTGCAACAGCGGGGATGGAGGTGAGGTTGTGGAGGGGAATATCGAGTCTAATCATCACTCAGAACGAAATATAATTGGAGCGCCATTCGCCCTTGGATACAACCCTAAAATGAAAAACTTAGAGACGCTAACGGTTGTCCCAACGAAAAACTCATAAAAATTAACCCTAAACTCAACAAAAACTATATATATAATAATAGGTGACCCTAGAAAATCGACTAACTACACAGAAGGGAAAAAAAAAGTTAGACTGAATCGCACCAGGCAAGCAACAACATGCTACTTCTGTCGTCGGAATTCTTGTGTATGTTATGTACATGTGAGAAGCCCCTGCCAGTCTCACGGGGTTAAGGGAGCTTCGACCTCATACGTCAAGCTTCTAATTCATAGTATGACATGGGTCGGCCACATTGTGGTTAGCATAAATGTTATGTTCCTGGTAAATCAATTCTGCAAACTCTATCAAGCCAAAACACGTCCTGATATAATAAATATTCATCCACTTTTTGCACATTCTGAACCGGAATTGCAGATAGATTTATATTCTTACAAAGTAACTTTGAAACCATTAAATCTGTAATTTACCTTTTTCACTCCTCATACTCGAAAGTACGCATCCAATAAACAAATTTATCTGGAGAAACTAATTCTAGAATGAAATCAATGGCAAGCTAGATAATTCTCAATAGCAACCACTCGGGATGAACCTCTTCTTCTTCTCTAGAACCTGAATCCCATTATAAGATTTTCTTTCCCGCCAAGCTACTAAAGTAATTTCCAAGGTTGTATTTCATCCCTCATCTCTTGTCATTTGTCAGTGGGTACATTACTAAACTGAATTTAATATTTGAAATAACAACACATAATCTTCCATAAGTGGTGCAAAAAAGTCTCATTTCTGACATGTTAGACCTCTTTCAAGAGGAACAACTATGGAAGTAGAATATATATCTAAAAAATCTAAAATTCACTTATATGAGATTGTAATGTGTCTATTGTCGGTTCCTCGAACTTAACATGGTCTTGAACCACTAATATTAATTCTATTGGAGTCTCCCCCATAGGCTCGGCTTGAACTACGTGTTTTTTCCCTCATTAGTAGAATTCAATACTCCACCTTTTGTATCCTCGCATTCTTCAATGTCTAATGTTTCATTTCTCATTTCTTCCACCGCCCATTGATCAATGAAAGAGAAAATTCTCCTAATTGGGCAATCTAATTCAACATGCTCAAATTCGTTGCACTTAAAACACTTCTTGGGTGGGACGAACTTGAGAATGCAAAATAGTTTTAGCTATTCTCCACTCTGCACTAGTGTCTTTTCAGGTGGGATCGGCTTGGATGGTCATATGGATGTGCTCCTGTTGTTTAATCTTGAGGTTGAACTCTGCCAGTAAGAAGTGACGACCACCTGATGAGATTGTCTCTCAAATTTTGAATTAGACGATGAACATCCTATCTGTAAAGAATATTTTTTTTAACTTTTGAAATTAGAGGATGAACATCCTATCTGTAAAGAACCGGTAGGTATTGGCACTGCACCTCTTATTTCATCATTAGACTATATAGTAATTTTACTTTTTCCTTCTGGTTGTCGAAGAATCTTTAAGTTCTCACACTAAATAGATGCACCCATCATTAATTTATTAGCGGCTAGTTTCACCATTCCGTCCTATGGGACGTCCTGGTACTCAAAAGATACTTTCCATTATCCAGAATCATTCAATGAGCTCAACTGGATCCATGTAGCTGTCAAAATATGACAAATTCACTTTACTTCAAAATTCCGGCTTCTCTAATAATTCATGTCAAATCTTCTGGGTTGTGATTCATCATCTCGAAATCTGTCTGGTGGAATGGATTCACTGCATCCATTCGAACTGATGAATCACCATGATGGTTACGGTTAACCCTTTCTGACTGTCTCCTTTCAACGAGGGCAAGCCACTTTCGTAGTTTAAAGATTTCTTTAGAAAGTTCATGGACATCTCTTGTGGATTTCTCACTGGATCAAGTTTTCGGATCTTGTCTTTTCGGTGGCATGATTAGGGTTTAGGCGTAGGTAGGTGGGATAGAGGTTATGGGTGTGGAGATTGGGTTAGGCTATGGGGGATTTTGGTAACTCTCTGATAAAACTAGGGTTGAGCTAGCTCTGATATCAAATCATAATGAAATTATCCCAAACAACAATAAAAAACAAAATATTATTACTGCGAAAGCCAATAAGCGGTCACAACCCACACGGAAATGAAGAAAACAACAACAAACACTACTCAACTCAACTGCATGTATCCCAACGGGGAAGGTGGTTTGTTATGTAGGGTGAGACGGGTGTTAAGATGTTTTTGGCTATGGGTATAAAGGATGTATGAAATGTTGGTGGTGACAGAGGAGGTTGGCTCTGGAGGGTGGTTCTAGGGGGAAGGATGTTTGAGTGAGGAAAGTGGTAAGGGGATGGTTGCAGGTAAAAATGGTTGGCATTGATGATTAGGCAGACTGCTAGAGGATGGCCGTGAAGGAAGGCCGTTTGAGGGATGTTGTTAGAAGGATGGTCGTCAGTTGGAGTATAGGGAGGTGTGATAGAAAGGGGGTTGGATGAAAGGTGGATGCAAGAAGACATCAGTTGTGGCTGTCCGGTGGATCTAATGGGGGAGAAGGCGATGCAGGGAGGCGGTGACTGGGTGGTTGGAGTTGGCATGAGGCTTGGAAGGACGGCAGTGAGGTATGGGGCAGCATGAGATAGTAAAGGGGCGGTCCTTAGCAGCTGCAACAGTTTCAACGGTGGCGGCAACAATAAAGGGGAGATTGTGGAGGATGGGAACGTCAAGAATAATTACCAATTCGAAATGAGATACAATCGAAACACCACTCACCCTTGAATGCAGGCCTAGAAGCACCTGGAGACACAGAAAGATATCTTGACAAAAAACACAAAAACTAACCCTGGACTAATACGAAAACAAATATATAATAATAGGATAACTAAAAGTGGCTTGTCACAACCCAAACCGGAGCTTAGAAATAACTAAGATGGGTACAGACGGTCAGACGGCGAAAATTTTCTATATTCATCTAACATTTGACAAATGAAACACTAAAGAAATAAAATTAAAATGGTAGAATTAAATTAACCTCATTACAGGTTGTTTGTGTCATGTATAAACATTTTTTCTTTTATTATACATCATTTAATCAAGTAATTACACCTTAAAAATTAGTTTAAAAAAAAGTATCATGACCCGACCCGGGGCTTAGAATTAACAAATATTGGGAACAACGTTGGGATGGTATTAAAATTTAAATAACTATCTATAAAATTATAAAATCTTCCAAAATATGAAAAAACAATTAAACTCCATAAAATACAATAATATCAACACATTCTGAAACATCTATAGACAATAACCCCAAACCAACACCTTATATATATCAAAATCTGAAAGAAAATAGTGCAAAAAGAAACCATAAATACATCAGAACAATACACTTATTCTCTATAGGCCTTATGTAAACTAAATTCCTTCTGCTGGACATTTCAAGCTACTAATATTTTTCTTTACCTAAAAGAGATTTAAATTCAGTTGTTAGTTTGATTTAGTGAGTAATTATAATAATAATATGCATTAAATTAATATGTTAATGTCATGCATGAATGAAAAAAGAAAAATACAGTTTATTTCTTTTTAAAACTTTAAATCTTTATGTTACATTTATCCCTTCCCGTTTTATTTTAAGTATTTACTATTTTTAACCTCTTTGAAGTCATAACAGAATTACTGTCATACTCAAAACTATCCTAAAAAGTTTTCCTAAATTTACTATAAAAAATGTATCTGAAAGTACTCTCAAATTATACCTGAATGTACACATTTACTATTTCTTTTAACGTGCACGAATACACCTCATCCCCCGTTAGTACCAGTTGGGGGTAATATTGTATGACTTAAACATTTACATTTCATTTGATATAAATTTAAAATCATTTAAAATGTGTCTTCATATGTATGTTATTTTTACTCCAACTATTATATCATTTCAAACTTTCAAATGCAAGACATGAATGAAGCACTTGTTTTAAATCATTTAATAAAATAATTATTCATCAATATAACAATAATTTAATGCATAGAGGAAAATTACTCGCATTCGGGTGATTCTGGATGTCACTTCGAAGACATCCAATAAAATTGGAACAATACAGAGAAGATTAGAATTGCCTACGCAAGGATGACACGCATAAATCAAGAAATGGTCCAATCTTTTTAGATTGTTATTTATAAATGTTGTTTCTAAATGTTTTGATATCATTATGTTTTATAAATTTTAGTGGCTCTTTTATATATTTGTAAGATTCTATAATTCTGTGAATAGTTGTTTAAATGTTAATATCATCTTACCACCGTTTCCGTCTTAGTTAATGGTAAGACTCGGGTCAGGTCATGACAATAATGAGCTAACCAAAACTAATGAATACACACACTCCTCAACTACAATAATGCAAGAAAAAAGAAAACAACATGCATGTCAGTTAAAGCATTTAATAAATCAGATTACCTCCTCCCGCACCATACCGCGATGTCCTCCTTTCCTTCACACGACCTCAACACTTCGGTAATAGAGTCGCTCAACTCCTATTCCTCCTCTGCACTCGCAGTTGTTCTCTCCTTTCCTTCATTCTCATCACTTCATAACACGTGTTCCCTACTTGTTCACTTCCTCTCTCTCTCCCTCTCCCACAAAAAGATCAAATGAGGCATCACATGGTCCAAGAGGACTAATCGACTCCTTAGAAAGAAGGAAAAACTTTGACCCTAGCAACAACACTGCTTTTGTTGCGAGAATTCCCTCATCCGTTCCGTAAACAGGAGACATCCGCGTCAGCATGTTTGCAAGTTGTACTAAGAATTTGTTTCAAAGAATGAAAATTTATCAAAATAGAACCTAAGTTTCACTTATTCGAGATCCAAACAAAATTTTTCATAATTAGCTCGAATGAAGACCAGAAAGTCTGAACCCAGATTTAAGATCGAGAAATGGCATTCAATAGATCATGAGTTAATGTCAGATTAACTTGAAAACATATCATTTATAACCCTAACCATGGATAAATAAAAATAAGAGTGTTTCATATGCAAGAATAAGTATAACAAAAATCTGCAAATGCAAAGCAAAACACGGAAATCAAAAGGTCTGATTGGGGCGTCTGCAGTTATTTATAAAATTGTTATAGAACTTTTGTGAGAAAAGCAAATTATTTTAAAAGCTCTTGTGGATGATGTTTGTTTTTTTCTTCTTAAAAGTTTGAATAAAAATAATTTACAATTATCATATTCTAAAAAATCTTGTTGTAAAAAACTACTCACAATAAAATTTTTCGAAAAACAAAAAGGAAATTTGTTGCCAAACATGAGTATGAACTGGTCTGAAAAACAAAATCATGAAAAAATTCCCCCAAAAAGACACTTAACACTCCTCTTGTATCCAATAAATTTTTTTTTTCAAGTTTTACATACTCCATCATACTGGGTCAAGACTTTAAATTGAGAACCGTTTTTAATCTCTCCCTGAAAATAAAGATAATAATGCCTGCACCTTCTTGCCCTACGGTATTTAGTACTTCACCATAGACTGGTATTAGCACTGAGATTTATCCTACTGTTATTGGTACAAATCAGCTCCCTCCAATTTGTGAATTTAGGAATGGCCATGATTCTCAGCAGCCACAAGATTCAAATGGAGAAATCAGTGTAGATACTCTGGTTGATATGAGGTTCCAAATCCTATTTATCAAATCAGGTAGGAAGAAGAAAATATAACTATCGCCACTCCCATATATTTAAATGGCTTCAAGATGATCCTAATAGTTTTTCTATTGAAGCTTTCATGATCCCTTGGATGTTGCATACTTAGTTATCATATTTTATTTGCATTTCTCGTTTTCTCTAGCCATTCTATGTAATTGTTTTTTTCTTTTGTGCTCGTATCATTTTCTGATTAAAAGAATATGCAACATGTTTCTTAATACGGACTTAAGAAAATCTCAAAATTAATTGGTTGTTCAATGAAATACATCATGATTTGTTCTCAAATGACCTTCCAAATAGGATGAGATACTTGTACACCATCAGATCGCATCAAGATTTATGTCAAGCCATCTACAGATCTTGATGAAGCATATCTCATCAAATCTCAAGGTTCTAAAATAAATCTGGCCATGTAATCAAGATAATCATAGAAACAATCTCAATTTTGTAGAATAGATTGTCATCAACTTCAAATCTCCATCAATATTAATCTCAGTGACATCATAACAAGGTATGGGGAAACCAAACAACTAAAATTTACCACACTGAAATATTCCCTTTAAAAAAAAAAGAAGCAAGGAAAGCTTGATTCCATGTTAGTTATTCTTTCAATGCAAAATTTGTCATATATGCATTGTAAAAAGATGAATTGATTCCAAATGCTGGCAGGCTCAAGAATAGGTTTTCATAACTGGTTATTTGCAAGGGCTTTAAAGCAAATGCCCCTTACTTCATCAGCTGCCCTTAATTTCTGGGTTGCAAGAACCCATAGATTCCAATTGATAATTTTGTGGGTGCACCGTTAATTGTAGCTGTCTGGAGACTTCGTGCGGAGGAATTGATGCAGTCATTACCTCAGCAAGCTGAGATAGCTACTGATTTCACTTCCAGCAACTGTAATTCTGCAGCTGAGGCTGAAGACAACCACAGTAGATGGCACCAGGGCCTCCGCAATTGATTGTGACGAAGTCTCTGGCTCCACTCTGATCCCCTTTCCTCCTCACCTCTCCAAATTTGGGTAAAATTCATACTAGAACAGAGAACTCCTTTCTAAAAGCAAATTAAACCAAACTAAACTCTCTTAAAAAAAATAATAATAATTCACTCGCTTTCTGAGAGGAAGAAGGTAGAAATAGCTAGCCCCCTACCAAACACCTAGACACTCATATTACCAAAGTACCCCTGATAAGACAAAAATGGAAACAGACCCCATAATAAATAATTAATGATAAAAATGACCCTCTTGAATCCTTGATACAATTTTAGGCTTAATGTCTTTAACATTTTCTTGTTCATAATGATGTGATTAAACACAGTGGAAATATATTGCTTCCAGTAAATCTATTTTGTATGCAATTCCATAAATATGCTTGATGACAGCAATATGACCTTTAGCCTTGGGTTTTAAGTTTTGCAAATAGAAACCAAAACTTGATCGCCATTATTAAGACAAATCGATGAGCGAGATTTGCTAGCTTGTTATTGATTGTGCTCCGTTATTATCATATCTAGAATATGCCAAAAAATTCATTAATTTGGCTAGTTCATTTTCTATCATCAATGCAAAACTCGAAAGTAGCGGTCACTGGGGTCATTACAGAGGAGTAACTGAATTTTATTCATATGCAATCTTAAAAAACGAAGATTTACAAATTGGCCAATCAATCGATTACATGCATATTCAGCTGGAGCTTAAAAGAGTCCATTATTTTATAATGTTATCTAACTGTTCTTGTTAAGCCATTAGTTTGACGATGAAAGGTAGAGCTAAAATGAAATTTAGTACCCAAAAAAGACCAGGAAATCGCACATCACGATCAACCGCTATGGTTTTTAAAATGCTGTATAAACATATAATTCCATTTTCGCACAAAGATGAGCAATATGATAGGCATCTTGTGTTTTGCGATAAGAGATAAAAAATATGTTATTTTTGAACAAAAAATATACAACTATCATGACTGAAATATATCTCTATGTATTTGGAATTCCGACTACAAAATCCATACACCAATACGGTGTGACTCAGGAACCAGTGAAGAAATGTATAATCTACAACAACAAACCTTTAACCCACTAAGTGGGGTTGGCTACATGAATCCTTTTTCTCCATTACGTCCTATTGAGTGTCATATTTTCATTTAATTCTAACAATGATCAAAAGGATTCATGTTATGATTGTTTGACAAATGTTACGGTGGTTGTCGACTACCAAACACAACCCTCTACTTTTCACATCCGGGACTTAGAGACCCGACAAAGGCAGTGTTGAAGAAATGTATACTCTAATGTTCAAAATACTAATTTCATCCAACTGAATAGAAGGACAATAAAACTTTTCTTGCACTAAGGTGATAGTTTTAGCATGTGTGAAAAATCTGGTCAGCCTCCTCCATAATATTCATATGGAAAATCACCGAGCACACTCTTTTGTAAGAATATCAATACCCATCATAAATTTAAAAAAATAATAAGCTCCCTCTTGACATAAATGGCATTACTTTCCAAAGACTAGGCCATAGAATAAAAGTCTTTTATGGCCTTGAAAGCAATGACCTTGGATTGGAGAGCAATCTTGCAATCTAGCATGGACTAAGTTTCATGTATTGTTTCCTAGCTGTAAATGTTATCGCTAGCCGGGGACATGGCTCATGGACCAATTCTTTGATACTAATATAGCATTAAAGCCTGAAAAGAAATACAAGATAACCTAGGAAAAACAAAGAATAGTCTTCACATTTTGATTCTATAAACAAACTTTGTGCATTTAAAATGCCGAGATACTCACAGTGTACCGGATACGTAATTCTCGCAATAAGGGAAAGAAAAAGAAAAAGAATAACTGCAAATAGCTAAGCAATTAATAACAAAGATGAAATAAATAAAAGTGGAACTAGCTGCATCATATTCTGATAGAAAATTTATATAAGAAAATCTAAAATAGCTAGTGATAGGTTTTCATGTTTCATTTGTGCAGATGTATCAGACCTTTAGATATAATTTTGAGATTTCTTCACGTTCGTGTAAGCTTAAAGCTTGAGAAACATCTGACTCGGATGATAATAAAGCGGCCATCTGACAATCGATAGAACATACATTATTCATCCCTCCATGCATGGTTACAAAGTTTAAAAATCCCTGAAAATTTGCGGATTGTCATGAAAAGGAACGCTGGAGAAATACATAATAACAATCACAAAAATAGTTGCACGCTAAAAACATCAAAAAGTGAAAAGGTTTAGCTTTCCAGGAAGATAATCTAGAAAAAGAACCAACATACATCTGTAGAGCTTTAATGAACATCTTAGGTAGGTATAACTAAGCTTTATGCAATCCGATTCATTAACAAACCATGCATATTATTAATTAATATTTTGCTGGCAGAAAAAGTAAGGATAAAAATATATGAAACAGAAATAAAAATGGAAATTTTACTCGCATATTTGCAAACATCACCCAACAGAATAGAAAAACAAACAGAAGAACCATTATATATTAGTAGAAGGATTAATCCAACCATCCCGTCATTTCAAACATATTCAAGCACACAAGTGATTTCTCTTAAAAGGTTTGTTTGACCATATTAGAAGTTATTGAACCAGTAGCAACTATAAGCATAGCTTTAAAAATTATCATCTTCATTGCAAGGGTAGAAAACTAAATGTATGTTAGAAAAGAGAGAAGTGAACGAATAATAGAGCTAGCAATTATATATGAAACTAAGGGCCCGTTTGGTTAGGCAAATTCGCGATGCGGCGCTTTAACGCACCGCGAATTTGCGGTAAAGCGCCGACCCCGCGAGTGGATTCACAGCTGGTTGCCGCGAAGCGGTTGAGGGTTTTTTTTCCTGTCGTTGCCCTCGCTCTGCTGCGCTCCTCGAACTCCTTCTCTGCCCTGGACCTTCTCGCGATCCGACTGTTTTTCTTCTTCCTCGACCGAGAAATGTTCGAATCCAAGGTAACCTACCTTCGATCTAACTATCATTCCATCAAGTAACTTACCTTCGATCTAACTACCTTTGATCTCAACCGAACTCCTTCTCTGCCTTGTTCCATTTTAGGCTTGGATTTAAGACTTCTTTTGAAAAGGGTTGCTCTTACATGCTCTGATGAATCTTACCTTAAGAGCAACTATTTTTATGCTTCTAATCTGCATCAGTTGGAGTTGCTCCAAATTTTTTTTTTTTACTGGAATTGGGAAATTAAGCTCAGTTCAAGAACTACTCAGCTTAATGTTAAAAACGAGAATGGTGAAGATTCCTGCATATACATATTGTTTGATTCTAAGCAATCTTTATTATTTAGGGTTAATAATTCATAAAAATGTTTTGTGGAGGCCTTGCTATAATGAATTCTTACCTGGTGATGTTAGTAGTCTTTGTAATCTGCATCACTTAGAGTTGCTTCCTTTTTTTTTTTAATGCTAGTCGACCTTTGATCTCGACCGAACTCCTCTGCCTGGTTTCGTTTTAGGCTTGGATTTAAGACTTCTTTTGAAAAGTTTTGCTCTTACATGCTCTGATGGAACTTACCCTAAGAGCAACTATTTTTATGCTTCTAATTTGCGTTAGTTGGAGTTGCTCCAATTTTTTTTTTTACTGGAATTGGGAAATTAAGCTCAGTTCAAGAACTACTGAGCTTAATGTTAAAAACGAGAATGGTGATGATTCCTGCATATACATATTGCTTGATTCTAAGCAGTCTTTATTACTTAGGGTTAATAATTCATAAAAATGTGTTGTGGAGGCCTTGATATAATGAATTCTTGCCTGGTGATGTTAGAAGTCTTTGTAATCTGCATCACTTGGAGTTCCTTCCGTTTTTTTTAATGCTAGTTGGAGTTGCCCCCGCCCTACCAAATAGGCCCTATTATAATCCTTAAAAATGTTGTTTGGGGGTCTTGCCGTAACGATTAGTTGCCTAGTGGTGTGAATTGTTCTTCTAATTTATTTGATTGCTGTAATAGGCAAGATATCCTTATAGTGCTCCAATTTTTTTTTCATGTCACTGGAATTGGGAAATTAAGGTCACTTCAAGAACTAAATGAGTTTAATGTTAAGAACGAGAATGGTTATAGACTTGTGATCAGAGAAAACATCAAAGATATTTTTTTTTTTCGTACTGAGTTTGGACATTATTGGTGATGAATCCTGTAAATACATATTGAATTTTTGTCTGGTGATGTTAGTATTCTCTCTAATCTGCATCACTAGGAGTTGCTCCCGATTTTCTTTTCATGTTACTGGAATTGGGAGTAGTTTGGAGCGCTTGCTATAAGGATATATTGCCTGTTGATGTGAGTAGTCCTTCTTGCCTGTTACTGAGTTGGGACATAATAAGGATATCTTTCCTGTTGCTATAAGGATATCTTGCCTGTTGCTATAAGGATATCTTGCATGTTGCTATAAGGATAGAACTGGGAAGTTATATATCTTGCCTGTTGCATAAGGATAGAACTGGGAAGAACATACGAGCAAAAATAACTGCGGTGATGCTTGAGAAATGGGAATTAATAGCTGTCATTAACCTGTTGAAGTGTTTGCAATGCTCCAGTTTGCTTTGTATATGGTTTTGCTGGGATATATGGTTGTACTCCAATGATATACTTGTGTATTCTTTCGGGTTTGCTTCGGTTGCATATGCATTGGAATGCCAATGCATTGTTTACTGCCTTATATCTGTTTAAAATCTGTTGCTTTCATTTGCATATAGGAACTGGTTCAAAGAACAAATTTAGGCGATGCATATGTATATATTAGTGTTTGTGTTTGTTTGTGCATGATTTACATACACACCACTCTATTTCTACATATTTGCATATCTAAAACTAAAATTTCAATATTTACTTGCCTAGCACCTAACGAATGCATGAAGAGGTGTATTTCACTTTTTAAAAGTTGAATTTGATATGAGAGATGTGGTTGTATAAACGTAAAATACAAACTTTAGGTGTTAGGTGTGTAAATACATTGGAATTGGGTGATCTGGATGGAAAGGACTCTATATTCACCTTTAGCAACTATTTGGATCAGACTTGTCCTTGAGAGTGGTGGTTGTTTACTGTTACTCTTATGCTTAATCCCTCAATTTGTGTTATTCTTCAATTCGAATGACTCAATGTATGATTTATTGGGTTGGATGTGCACTGCTTATGCTTATGCCACTGAATGTAATTCATTTCTTTGAAACAATTATGTATAGCTATTGTGCAAGGAATATTTATCCCAAACATCAAATGTATTGAGTTTTTACTTAATGAATTGTTATGGAGTAAATATAGTTTGCTCGTTAGAGCAGATTTGAAATCTTGCTTATTTTCTATCATAAAGAGCATATGAACAGCATACACATGTTATAGGAAGTTATGTATATGGAGTTTATAGTTTAGGGTAACAGCTGCAGTATTGATGTAACATCATATGTCCTTCTATGCTGTAACATCTAATGTAATTGGTGTGTAACCTGCAGTAAATTGGAGTTGGGTGTTCTATGTAAATTGGAAGATAGGTACATGTTCTCTATTTCAGCAATAAAGAAATAGCATTTCTTTCCCGTGGATGTAGGTCAGTTTGACCGAACCACGTAAATTATTGTGTTCTTCTGTGCTTAACTGTATTATATGGTTAATTGCAATTTATATCTCTCCATGCTGTAATTTTACGACCACTGTTCGCATTTGTTAATTCAATTCTTTTTGAATATTTATATTTGTCATATTAATAGTATGGCTAATAAAAACAAAGAAGTTACTACTCCTGCACTTTGGGAGAAGGATATTAAAATGATATTCTGTGATCTATGCATAACTGAAGTCGAACAGGGGAATAAGCCAAATTCTTTTTTCACAAAGAATGTTGGCGAAACATTGTTACAAAGTTTAGGGAGGTCACAGGCAGGGAGTATGAGAGACTCCAGTTAAAAAATAAATGCGACTAACTCAAGAAAGAGTGGAAACTTTGGAAGGATTTAAAAAAATGATCGACTGGTTTGGGATGGGATCCGGTGAAGCGAACTATTGTTGCTTCAGAAGCATGGTTGGACAGAAAGGCTTGCGGTAAGATATTATTGAATTAATTTTTGTAATGTTAAGCAGTTTTTTTTCTTATTTTCTAATAACATTTCATTATCTTTTACAGATTTTTCCGGCGGCAAAGAAGTTCAGATTGGCTGGGATAGAACCGGAATTGGAGGACAAGCTCGAAAGGATGTTTGGTGGGGTGTTAGCTACAGGGAAGTATTCAACTGCCTCTAGCCAAACAATTTTTGAAACAACCCCTGAAAATGTGGTCGTGGAATTATCAAACGATTCAGCAGAATTCCGCATGTACGAGCAACCTGAAATTCAGTCAACAAACCGTACGAAGCGCCCCCGGAACGAAAGAAAGAGAAAGAGTGGTCCTGCATCTATGAGGGAGCAACTCTCATACCTAGTGGACTCATCTAATAATGCCCCGCACAGAGTTCAAAAAACCGACGTCCATGAGGTTATTAGACTTCTTGAAGACGACCCGAACTTTACAGAGGATCGTGATCTCTTCTACTTTGTTGTCGACCTCTTTCGTGATTCCCACCATCGAGACTTCTTTACTGCACTGAGCAAAGAGCGACGACTAGAATACATACGATATTATTATAACCGTCGCACCTTGTGATTTTATCTGGAACTGTTTAAATTTATTTCATCTATGAGTACTACTACCAATCATGTAGTTGTTTGGACAAGTTATATTTGATTGAACTAATGTTTAAGTTATTTCTTTTCCAAATATAGTTCATTTATGTGCTTGTTTTAAACCATTTATGATTTATATATACCTTACCTTGGTTTAATTAAAAGGTACAGTTTATATTGTCATGGACCCGGAGGAAGTCCGACGCCGAAGGCGAAATGCAGCGGAAAATATACTAGTGCAATACTATAATAAGTATGTCGATCGTGAGCTCTATTACACATCATCTCAGATTGTGAACAAATGGATGAGAGAAATGATTTCAGGACACCCAACGAAATTTCGAAACATCTTCCGCATGTCCCATAATGTTTTCAGTGATCTTTTATTAGATCTAACAACATCTCATGCACTTCACGGGTCTCTAGGAAAACAGACCGTGAAGTATTGAGCATAACACTTTACATACTATCACAGAACGAGTTAATGCGGAGAGTCATGAAACACTTACAACACTCGTCCGAAACAATAAGCAGATATTTCTCAGTTGGTTTGAGTTCTCTTGTCAGTCTAGCACAAGCCATAATAAAACCAACCGATCCAACTTTCACAAGGACGCCAGTAGAAATTCGCAACGATGACCGATACATGTCATATTTCAAGATACACCTCTATACTCCAACTACATATTAATGGATTGTATATTGAAATGATTTGTGTTGTTTCTAAGGGGTTGTATCGGCGCAATCGATGGAACGCACATTCATGTTGTAGTGCCGAATAACGAGAAAGTTGCATTTATCGGCCGTTCTGGGAGAACAACTCAAAATATCATGACGGTTTGTGATTTCAACATGTGTTTTACATTTGCGTTACGTTGAATGAGAGAGCGGCACACATGATAAGTAGAGTTTTTAAAATTGCAACGAGAAATCCGTGTACTAATTTTCCTAACCCATCTACGTAGTAAGTTCCTTCGTAATATAAAAAGTAGATATTTTCTTTATATGCTTAACTAAGTTTCCTAATATTTCAGAAAAGTATTATTTGGTGGATGCTGGCTACCCAAAAGCAGAGGGGGTACCTTAAAACCTATCCTGACACAAGGTATCATATTTCAGATTTCGAGAGAGTTAGTAATCGTATAAGAACTAGAAAAGAGGTGTTTAATAAAAGACATTCATCCTTGCGATGCGTAATTAAGAGGACATTTGGAGTTTGGAAGAAAAATGGGTCATACTTCGAGATATGCCACCTTATTCGTTTCCGAAACAGGTGCATATAGTGTTAGCCACTATGGCTCTACATAACTATATTAGGCGGCATCCAACTCGAGCTGATGTTGATTTCGAGCGTGTCGAGCGCAATGACAAGGAAGTTCCAGTCGAAGGTTATGAATACCGCATTGGTCAATCTCTATCACGGGAGGAGAACGACAATGCCTCAATTTGCACGAAAGATGGGGAGGGTGCGAATGAAATGACAGCCCTTCGAGAGGAGATTACTAGTTCATTAGTTGGAGAGTGATTCTGTTGAGCAGAACTATGTTGATGATGTGTGGGTTATTTTCTGTTTTGAAATGAAGATTTACATTCTGTTGAGCACTATTCTTCACATTAACTGGTCTGTAAGAGTAATGTTTGTCTTTTGTCTGGTTTGATGATTATCATTTTGTTTGAGCAGTTGGTAATCAAAGTAATTAAGTTCTATATTCGCTTGCATTTCAGGAAGACATGAGCTCCAACATGTCGGCTACCTCTCGCCGAGTGGCCTCCAGACATCTTTATTGACATCACGATAGCCGCACAGCTTTCGCCGAAAGTTTTATAGCTATCCTCGGAATATTCCAGAGCAATACGGTTTCTTCCGATGGGCGGACTACCGGATTCTCAGGAGTCTGATGCTAGGGAGTAGACGGCTTCACCAGAAGACGGTGTGACACGAGAGCTACAGCAACTCAAAACAAAAGTGAACATTATTATCGTGTTAATTGTTGATGTAATAGTTTTACAGTTTTTTTCACTATACTGCTACTAGCACGTGCTTGAGAGGACTCTATGTACATCTGCAGAAGTTTATGACTTTTTGGGATATGCAATCGATAACTTGATGTTTTTTTGTTTCAAATCTTTTGCAATTAGATAATTCAAAACTCAAAAATTTTTAATATTTGTGTAAATAACATTTTACAAAATCAATTTATAAACATATGTTTTCAAATAAATAAAACTTCAAAATATCCACTATAAATATATGTCAACACATATTTTCATACTTTTAAAATTTTTACAAATAAATAAAACTTCAAAATATACTTAAAAAATAATAGATTTTAAATATACATATGTTTACAAATAAATAAAACTTTAAAATATCCACCATAAATATATGTAAACACATCTTTTCATACTTTTAAAATATATAGATATATAAAAATCAATTAATTTCGTTTGAATAAATAAAACTAGATTTTTTTCAATTTTAATGTATTCATTAAACTTACAAACATAAATTTCAAACAGTTTTAATGAGACAGAAGCGATCAGTCATTTTTACAAAAAAAGCTGTCTGCAATTGTTTTCCCACAACTGTAACTAAACAGATAATAAATCTTCCACATAATTGCTTCTCAGTAGAATAGTACTTATGCATATTCTGTAAAGCTACAAGTCGAACCAAACAGGCCCTAAAAATACTCTCGCTTTTAATTGATGCAATTGATTTACTCTAATTTAAGGATTCTCGGCTCAAAAAGTAAATTTATTCATCGCAAAATCAATTAATTTCATTCAATACAAAATGACACGGGATCATCCCGCACAAGACGCGCTATCCCATATGCAAGCCACGACCATGGAGCGACTATGCTGGATTCAAGATCACGGGAGGCAAACTAAACGCGATCCCTATTTTACTTTCCTTTTATTTCTTTCATTTATTTCTTAAGCAAGTTTCTTCCTTCCCTTTACGTTCTTTTTACTCATTTCCTATATATGTGTTGTAATAGGATTTGGATCGAGAATTTTCATGTTTCTGCTTAGAACGTACCGTCGGCATCTCAAAATTTCTCTTATAGGGTTGTATCCAAGAGTCAATGGTGGTATGGCTGCATCTCGCACCCACGGTGGTGCTTTATCCTTCCTCAAACCTTCTACATTCCTCCCTCTTTGCTGCCACATATCCCTCCTCGCTGCGTACCGCCCGAAAACAGCCCTCCTTGGTTGTTATTTTGCAGTCCACCTTGTCGCCGCATTCCAAACCCCGCATTCCTCCCTTTCGACTTGGAACTGTCTACCAGGAACCCCATATCCCTTTCTCCATGTTGCCAACACCCCTAAACAGCCCTCCATCTTGGCTGTCATCGTTGTTCCAGCCCTCCATTTTCATTGATGCTGCTTTGCAACCATCCCCTTTGATGTCATCATCCCGGACAACCATTCTACGTTGATACCGTTGCGTGCATGCTGTTAAGAACAACGGAAACCATTTCCTTGGTTTCTGCTTTCAAACCACCTTGAGATTGACCCTAATTGAATTTGTGTTGTCATTTGTTGCAATTTCAAATTTCCTGTGTATCGTGTTTATTGTTATTTTATATTTCTATTTGTTGGTTATAATCCACTAATCGAATTAAACAGTAATATCGGGTTTTCCTATTGTTTTTTGGTTGAACTCCGACACATGAAATTAACAAAATAAATATACAAATAAAAGTGTATATGTGTGTTTCATGTATATAAACAAATACAACTATATTATTATTATTATTTAAAATTTGAAATACACATGCAGTGTAAACACATAAATAAATTATAAGGGCATGTTTGAGCCGCTTTTCAGTCGCTCAACGTTTTGCAAAGTAATTAGTCTGTTTGGAAGCCTTTTTATAGGTGTGCTTTATAAAATCTTGTCCACAAAACTTTAGTTTTGCAAAGGGCAAGGAAGAGTTGTGTTCAGCGGAACAAACCACAATGGGAAGAGTAAGTTACTATGCTACCTTTCATCATTTCTATGAATTCTCTATTATATCTTAGATATTAACCCTGACATGCGGCTTCCCCCATTTCTTCACTGCTTCTCCCCTTTCTTTATTGCGAGAATCCAAATTAGGGCATACGAGTGAGCAACTTTTTCTCATTTATCTTCCTGCCTTCAAACCGCATTTTTGTATCTCATTGTTCCTATTTTGTTTGAACATGTGAAGAAACTTTATTATGCTTTGTCCTCATTTTCTCTTCCGTGTTGCCATATTTCCAAATTATGATCTTCTCTATGTAAATGTATTTGATTGTTGGTTTAGGGTATGCATTCCACACTATTTGGGTTTTGCATTCCATGCTATCTACTTCAAATTTGCAGATAGTTACTTCGTTTTAAAATTTTGAGGAGCGTTTGTTGTATATGTGTTGCTCTTTGCATAATGCTGAAATTTTAGGTGTGAGTTTTGAAAATACATAAGAATTGTGTTTTCTGTTTGGTTTAGGGTGTGCATTCCACGCGATGTTGTCTGGGGTTGCTCTGGTTAGGATTCAATTGGTTATGTATGTGGTTTTGTTGGTTGTGGTTGGGCTTGCTCTTGCTGAGGTTTTGTTAGTTGTGGGTTTTATTGGCTATGGTTGTGGTTGCTTCGGTTAGAGTTCAGTTGGATGTGGTTGGGGTTGCTCGGGTTGGAGTTTTGTTGGCTGAGGTTAGGCTTGCTCTGGTTGGGGATTTTTTGGTTATGGGTTTTGTTGGTGGTGGTTGCGATTGCTTTGGTTGGGATTTGGTTGGATGTGGTAGGGGTGGTTGCTTTGGTAGAGATCCAGTTGGTTGTTGTTAGGTTTGCTCTGGTATTGGATGTATTTCTACGTTGTTTTACTATGACTTTAGGATTTTTGTAGTTTGCAATCCATACTATGTGGATGTATGGGTTGGTAATTTATTTTTACCTATAGAGCATGTTATCTATGCAATAAAATGTGTGTTTCACTTTTCAAAGTTGGAATAGTGATTGTTTGTATGTGATATAAAACGTTTTGGGTTATATAGATGCAAACAAAAGTTGTTTGATATGTGTGGTATATAAGTAAATACACCATTTTATAAGTGTACGAGCATTGTTGGTTTTTCAATATATATTTGGATGTTTTGCACACAAGCAACTCTTATGCATTCACATAACAGCTTCTCATTCTTGTGGCCATGAGGATTTTGGCCTTGTGTGCATTTATAATTATGTATTGTTAAAATTGCTATGGTAATGACATTGTGCATGCTATATGAAATGTGATCTTTGTGAGATTGCTTTTCGTTATGCTATGTAGATAAATAGAGCAAAAACAAGAAAGCATTTGTACCACAACGTGGGGTCGTCTACATGAATCCTTTTTCTCCATTGCGTCTTATTTAGTGTCATATTTTCATTTAGTTCTAATAAATTAAGATCATTTTTTATACAATAAGCCCAAGTCTTCCTAGGTCTACCTCTGCCTTTTTTAACATAAGTTGAATCCAAAACATCTACTCTCCTAATTAGATCATCAGATGGTCTACGTTTAATGACGAAAGAAAAAAATAATGAGCTCGAACGATCACGAGCTATGATTCATATTATTGTCCCCACCTATTTGAAATCATTGGATGACGTACCGTAGATATTATCTAATAATAAAACCTGCATGACACGATCAACCACAAATACTATCTAGTCTTAAAGTCTGCACGACACAGTTAACCACATGTACTATCCAGTTTTAAATCCTCAATGATAGTTAAATACAAACACAACCTAGTCTTAAAATCCGGATAAAACAGTCAACCACAGCAACTGCCTGGTATTAAAGCCTGCACAACAAAATCAACTACATATAATACTTAGTCTTTAAGCCTCCACGACAGTCAACCACCACAACTATATGATCTTACACCATCCCGACATACTTATCCACAAATACTCATTGGTCATACAACACACACGACAAAATAAATCACAAATACTACCTAATCTTGCAACCAAAGTTTATAAGATTACCAAATGCAGTTGATGATCCTAGATGGAGCATTTTTGATAAACTAATCTCACTGAGCTTTAATTTGACTCTTTATTTATTTATATTTTTGTTTCAATTTGTTTAATTATTTTTACTTATAAGCTATAATCTCTTCTAAATGTTTTATATGATTGATACAGTAGCTGGAAAAACAAAAGAAATATGGTATATCGGTTAGTTGAGAGAGGGATGTGAAGATTATATAATGTGATTAATGTTTGAAAAATATTGAAATAGACAATAGACCAACCAAGCATTTCAACAAAGAATGTTAGCCAAACAAAACAAAAAAAAAATTCAAGACAAAATTGAAATATTGTATGATAAAACTCAGTTGAAGAATAAATGTGATCAACTCAAAAAGAAATGAAATTTGTTAAAGGATTTAAAAAGAGGGGCAACTGGATTAGGTAGGACCATGTTAAGAAAACGATGGATATCGGAGTGGTGAGAGAAACTCTCAGCAAGCAAAAAATATTATATGAATTCTTTATATTCTCATCACAATTGAACAATGATTTTATCAATTATAGTTTCTGTCCAATGCAAAAAAGAAAAAAAAAGGAATTTCTAGCATAGACCCTGTGCTGGAGGAGAAACATGATTCTAAGGCCCCATTTGGTAACGCGAATTTGCGTTAAAAATTGGCCTGACCGCGAATTTGTGCGGCGTATCGCCGCGAAGCGGCGTGAAAGCGGACCGCGAGATAAACCCCGTGGTCCCGACTTTCACCTGGCGTTTAGGTATTCTTTTACCTTCGTTGCCCTCGCTGCTCTCCGCGTCCGCTTCCCTGAACCTTCTCGCGAGCCGATCGCTCGTCCTCTACACTCGACCGAGAAACGTTCACCTACGAGGTAACCTACCTTCGCGCCATCATCCTCCGGCGAGGCCTCATTCCCTCTCTCGACTCGTCATCTACTTCCCCGCAGTCTCTCTTTTCTAGTCGGTTGATTATGCGTTTCTACTGCTCTTATGCTTCACTCCTCATCAATTTTATATTTCTTCCTTATTATCTATAGTTGATCCGCATATCCACGAATGCATCAAGTCTCCGTACAATACGATCCGGTCTCGTTGCATTGCGGTGAACGCGACTTTCTACGGCATGCTTTACTCAATTTTTTTCTTTTATTTTTTTGCTTTATGTAGGTTCTTCCTCCCCTAATTAGGTTGGTGGAGGAGCTAGAGTAGTCTTTATCTCGTTTTTAAAATCTTTTGGTGGTTATTTAGAGGCTAATTTAGTTAAGCGTGGGTTTTGGTTTGGATGTTAACTTGCTATTTCTTCACAAACAAATATGAGGTGAGTTTTTTATTTTTTCTGTATGTTCTACGCGTGATGCTCCTTGGTGGAATTTTGGAAGCTCGCGTGTTGTGATCATGGTTTGTTCATCGACGAATTCTTATGTTTCATGCATCTAGTATATGAAAGGTTTATCAAGGAAAAAAAGATGATTTTTTTTTTGGCGGAAACTTGTAATCATTTGTGAATTTGTGAATTGGTGTTAATAGATATAATAAAGGTGAATTGGTGCCTCTCGAGGTGAATTTGTGAAAATGAGAGGCACCTTTTCAAGCTCAATTGGGGAAACTTGTAATCATTTTGATGGTGAATGTTTTGAAGCCTTAGCTATGCATATTCATGCTATATTGTCATGCCCCAAGTTTGAAGCCTCTATAATTAGCATGATGGTGTTCATGTGAAGTTGATTAGTAATGTTAATTAGGCAAAAATTTGATTAACATAGGGGATACTAATGATGTGTTCTCCACTGATGCTCCTATTTGTAATGTTTTGAGCTATTATGGCTGCTCCCTTTTGACATTTGATTTGGGGAATGTTTTTGTTTTGTTTTTGGTTAATTCCAAGTTAGCCTCATTGCACTTATGATTACAGTTTTAAGTTTTATAATGGTGATTTGTTTTTGTTTTGGGGACTGTTTTTGTTTTGATGTGCAGTTCAGTGCAAAACTTGTGTGTGTGTGTGTTTGCAGTGCAGTGAAGTGCAGTGAAGTGTAAAATGTGCAGTGCAGTAGTGCAGTGAAATTGTGTGTTTGAAGTGCTAAACGTTGACTTGAAGTGCAGTGAAATTGTGTGTGTTTGAAGTGCAGTTTGTGTGTGTGTGTGGTTGTGTGAAGTGCAGTGCCGTGAAATTGAAGTGTTTGGAGTGAAGTGCGGCTGTGGGAGTTAAGTGCGGTGAAATTGTGTGGGTGTGTGAAGTGCGGTGCGGTGAAATCAAAACTTGTGTGGGTGTGTGAAGTGCGGTGAAGTGCAAATTGTGTTTCTCTGTGTGTGGGTGTGTGAAGTGCGGTGAAGTGCAAATTGTGTTTGTACGTGTGTGGGTGTGTGAAGTGCGGTGAAGTGCGAATTGTGTTTGTGTGTGTGTGGTTGTGTGAAGTGCGAGTGCCGTGAAATTGAAGTGTTTGGAGTGAAGTGCGAGTGTGGGAGTGAAGTGCGGTGAAATTGTGTGGGTGTGTGAAGTGCGGTGCGGTGAAATCGAAACTTGTGTAGGTGTGTGAAGTGCGATGAAGTGCAAATTGTGTTTGTTTGTTTGTGATGTTTTGTGTGAAGTGCGGTGAAGTGGAAATTGTGTTTGTGTGTGTGTGTGTGAAGTGCGGTGCGGTGAAATTGAAGAGCGATGAGTGAAGTGCGGTATGGGAGTGAAGTGCGGTGAAATTGTGTGGGTGTGTGAAGTGCGGTACGGTGAAATTGTGACTTGTGTAGGTGTGTGCGGTGCGATGAAGTGGAAATTGTGTTTGTGTGTAGTTGAGTGTAGTGCGGTGTTGTGTAGTGTAGTTTAGTGCGATCAGAGTGTAGTGCGGTGCAAATGTAGAAGCAATGTAAATGTTCAAAAGTTTCAATAATGAAAATATAATGCTCCTTTCCCGTGGACGTAGATCAATTTGACCAGAACCACGTAAATTCTCGTGTTCCTTTACCTTAGTAGCATTTCAAATTTATTATTTCGCAATTAGTCTGGACTTTCATATGTTTGTTGATTTATTTCATATTTAAAGATATTGTTGACTTGTGTTCTATTATTTGTATGGCAAGTAAGAACAAGGAATGTGCCGCTCCTGCACTTTGGGAGGACATAAAATTAATTTTATGCGATGTATGCATAACGGAAATCGAAAGAGGCAATAGATCAAACTCTTTCTTCGTGAGGAAGGTATGCAAAATATAGTAACAAATTTTAGGGAGGCTTACGAGTGAGGGATTACGACAGACTACATGTAAAAAATAAATGGGACCAACTAAAGAAAGAATTGAAACTTTGGAAGGACCTAAAACAAGGATAGATCAAGCTGAGTTGGGATCCGTCGAAGCGAACTATTGCTGCTACGGAAGAATGGTGGGTCGAAAGGCTAACGGTAAGACATCATTGAATTAGTTTTGCTTGCGTTTGCACCACTTCTAATAAAAATTATTTATTCTTACGGATTTATCTGCGGCGAGGAAGTTAAACAATTTGGGATAGAACCGAATTCGAGGAGAAACTCGATCGAATGTTTGGTGGGACAATAGCCACGGGGAAATACGCGAGCTGCACCTAGCCAAACAATGGTTGATACAACCCACGAGGAGGCCGCCGTAGAACTTTCAAACGATTCGGCAGAAGCTGCGCACATACGATCAGACCGAAATGCAATCTACAAAGCCGAACAAAGCGGCCCGGATCGATAAGAAGAGGAAAACTACTGTGGAAGTATGAAAAAGCGACTATCATTACTTGTGGAATCGACGAGATGATGCTCCACATAGAGTTCGAAAAAGCTATCAGGGAGGTTGTTAGGCTTCAAAGGAAGACCCGGAGATTATAGGGAATCGTGATCTTTTCTTCTTTCTTATCGACCTCCTCGGGACTCTCTCCACCGAGACTTTTTCATTGCGGTTGATAGAGAGCTACGCTTAGACTACATTCGCTATTATTTTGATCGAGCGTACTCTGTGATATGATATGGAAGTGTTGCTTTAATTTCATCTTTCGTTATTGTTGTTAGCGATGTTGTCAGGACAATTTATATTTGAATGTTTGAATGTTTGAGTTATTTCCTTTCTTAATGTAGTTCATTCATTTGTTTTGCTTGAAGTACTACTTGATTTACATGAGAGTAACATTTTTTTCTGAAAGGTGCGGTTTATACCGTCATGAATCCGGAGGAGGTCCGAGCCAGTAAGAGAAACGCGGCGATAAATATAATGCTTCAATACTTATAATACATACGTCGATCGTGAACGCTTATACACTTCGGCTCGGAGTTGGAGAAAATTGGATGGGTGAAATGATTTCGGGACACCGAACGAGATTTCGTAATATCTTCAGAATGTCGCGTGAGGTTTTCGAGAGATCTTCAGGTGACTGAGAACATCTCATGGACTTCATGGGTCTTACGGAGACAATCGGACCAGTGAAGTACTTGACATCACGCTGTGTCATATCGTCACGAAACGAGTCGATGAGGGGAGCCGTGGAACGCTTCCGGCATTCGTCGGAAACGATTAGCCGATATTTCTCGATTGGTTTGGCTTCTCTTGCTCGGTTAGCGAATAATATCTTAAAGCCAAGTCGATCCAACTTCTGAAGGGCCGACGAGAGTCTTAATGATGAACGATACATGTCGTATTTCGAGGTACGAATGTTAAGCTACAACAATTTTTTAATAGAATGGATTGCATGTTGATATGATTACTTTTTCTTAAGGATTGCGTCGGCGCTGATAGATGGAACGCACGTTCGTGCGGTAGTCTTGGGATAACGAGAAAGTAGGCTTTTATCGGTCGTTACGGTAGAACGACTCGGAATATTATGGCAGTTTGTGATTTCGACGTGTGCTTTACGTTTGTATTGGTGGATGGGAGGGCGGCGCACATGACGATGAAACTCTTTAAAGTTCTTCTGAGAAAGCCAGAATGCAATTTCCTCACTTGCCACGCGTAAGGTCATTTATAATATTAAAAGTTGATGTTTTTGGTCATATACCTATCTATCTTTCTATCATTACACGGAAGTATTATTTGGTAGATCTTTGATTCTACCATGCTGAGAGGGGTATCTTAAGCTCATCACGATACGAGATATCGCGATTCAGGATTTTGAAAGAGTAGTAATGTCACGCAAGGACTAGAAATGAGTAGTTTAATAAGAGACGTTCGTCACTGAGAGGCGTTATTGAGAGAACATTCGGAGTTTGGAAGAAGAAGTGGGCCATTCTTCGGGATATGTCTCGCTTATCAGATTCACAAAGCAGTGCGAGATAGTGTTGGCAACTACGGCCCTGCATAAGCTATATCGGGAGGCATCCGACTCGAGCGATGTTGATTTTGACGAGGATTCTTCATGATCGACGGTTTATGGGACCGCATTGAGCCGTCTCGACCACGGGAGGATGACGATAGTGCGCAATCCGTACAAAAGAAGGGGAGGTGCGAATGAAATGGCGACGACTTCGAGCGGACATTACTCGATTGTTAGTTGGAGAGTGAGTGTTTTTTGCGATGCGATGTCGATCTTTTACATTCTTTACGAACGACTTTCTTCACATTATTCTACGATTCTACACACTAGATTGATTCTTTTCATTTTGTTTGACCATTTGACACTCAAGCTAATTAAAGTTGCGTATGTGCTTGCATTTCGGGTAAAAATGAGCTCGCACACATTGCATTCTCTCGTAGATTCTTTATGTCGTATGCGAGTTGCGAACATCTCTTTTGACATCACGTCAGTCGCATAGGCTTTCGAAGAAAGTTTTATGCTGTCCTCGAGACATTCCGGATCGATGTCGTTTATTTAGATGGGCGGATAGTTTCTGAGATTTTCACGAGTCAACGCATTGGGGAGTGTCTGACCATGACGGAAGACGCAGTGAAACGGGAGTTACTGATTCGAAAGCCAAAGTGAACATCGTTATATTGTTGGTTGTTGTTGGAATAGTTCTTCGAGTTTTTCATCTATCTTTTCTTCTTCTTACGTGTTTGAGAGGAGTATATGTTTCTTTGTAGAAGCTACATGGTTATTTTGAGATTTGCGATCGCTTCTATTCTTGTGTTATTAAATTTTTAATATAATTTGAGCAATCTATTTAAAATATTTTATAAAGGCTCGTAAATGTTTTATTAATACGAACAACCTTTTTAAATTATAAAATTTTTAATATATATATATAATTTATTAAATTTAAAAGATAACCAAGTTCGTTAATATTTTAAGATATACCGATGCTCGTAAATATTTTGTTAATATACTTAAACAATTTAACCTATATATAGTGAATTATTGAATTGAATCGATAATTCACTATATATAGAAAATATATATTAAAAATATAAAAATAAAAAATTCTAATTTAAATTTATTAACTTGTATATTTAAATATAAAATTTTTCAAAAAAAATTTATTCCACTTTCAAATAATTGATCCTACATAAATATATTGAAATATTAAAACGAGTTTAATAAACAGGGGCGATCTAGTCATTTTCTACTCACATTTGTTTTCCACAAATTACAATCAAACAGACAATGACATTTCCGCAGTATTGCTTCTGCAGGCAATCGTAATTCGTAGTTCTGGTAGCAAGCAATTGCTTCCAAACAGGCCCTAAGTTTCTCGGTGTCGTGGCTATAGACTCCAATGTCTGAGCTACAACACAAGACTTATCCCAAAAACTTGACTCTATGTTTCAAATACAGTCCATGAAGAAGTACCAAAAGAGAGAGAAAAAGGAGAATCAAGTCATTTCAAACGCTCTAAACACTCCACTCAGAAGCATAAAAAGAAAATTAAGGTCAAAGCCCCCAACATTTATCTGAGCAATTTTCACAACTCATTACATTCCACAGAATGACATTCAATGCTCGTACGGCTATTTAGGAATACTCAACTATGACAGAAGTCGTAAAGCTACTAGATTCCACCCCCAAGATACTTAATGACACGCTGCTATATCTATTAACAATAAAACTTCTAGAGTATCAAACAAAGCGAAAGTTTTTCAATATGATATCGTCGAAACAGAGAATTCCTCACTTCCACTATTTTTTAAATAACCAATCGAGTTAATTTGTGTTCTTAATTTTTATTCCTACAACAACAACAACAACAACAAAGCCTTAATTTTTATTCCTAAAGAGTGTAAAATTTAAATTTTGATGTTGAACAGTATCATGTGTTATGTTTATATGACATTTAATAATGTATGTTTTGCACAAGCTGCAGCATTTTAATAATGAAGTTGTTCACCTATGAAGCACTGACACTCCCAAATAGAAGTTGTACCACATGTCCGCAGCTCCAACACGGGCCGATACCGCGTCTGAAACATAATAAGCGTGTCGACACTTATGACTTCCCGAACACCTCTCTTGACACAGCTCATACATCGCTCGGCACCAGGCGCATACACGGAAATTAAAACCGAGATGTGAAGGATAATCCAAAGCATTAGAAAAAATTGAAGCTGCAACGTTTGAAGGTGTTGTGTTCTTGCCAAAGCCTCGTAGCAGCCTGTCGAAGCAAGCAACATCGTCAACAAGCATCATTGATTGGGTAGTAAAGCAGCCATGATCGAAGCCAAGTAGTGTTCAACGCGATATGGAGCTTCTAAGCTAGTTAGGGCATTATCAAAGGCACAATACAAAGCTTCCAAGTGACCTCCCTCGGGATCCAAAGCTTCAAAGCTCAGTAAGAGAAGATCTAGAAAGGCGACATAAGTCAGGGGACGATCCACGCGTGCAATAACTTGCGATTTTCTTTTCATCTGTTTTTTTCGTCAGGAGGCAGAGAATATAAGGTGCGATTATCTATAAAAAAATTAACAGCGTCTCTTTTCAATTTTGGAGCATTTACATACATACCCTCCAAATCCTTCACATTAAAAACATCACTATTTAGATGTTTAAACAATGAAATAAACATTTTTATGCATAGAAAAGGTAGTATGTATGTAATAATTGAAGTTTAGGAATTATGGATGTTAGTGCATAAGAATTGGGAGATATGCATGTAAATTTCCCAATATTATAATAATTGAGCTGAATCAAACAGTTTATATTAAGATTTAGTTTGAACTTGTTTATGCGGCGTAAATTACATTGTAATAAACAAATAAAGAAGCCATTTGCATTTTTCCTCTCACGTGTAATTACTATGAAAATTGATATTTTGTTATTTTTGTAGATCAAAAACACGGATAAAATTATACATGTAAAAGACTCATTATTCTTTTACTACTTATTATATATATGTGTAAATTTTAAATGTTTATACTTCCTGCAATTGATTAATAAGATAATGGCTACTATAAGTGCATCTAATAATCATATTGAGAACGAGACAAAGCCTTTATGGGCGTATGTCGCCAAACTAGAATAAATTGGGATCAAATGGAGCAGGAGGCAACGTAGAATATCAGTGTCATTTTTGTAAAGGAAAATTCTAGGGAACATATTCTAGGGCTAGAGCACACTTGCTTAAACAATCTGGAGTTGGTATTCAACCATGTTCTAAAGTGACTTCAATATAAATTTAGAAAATGCGGCAATTAGATGCTGATGCAAAGCAAAAAAACAGAATGCTTCATTTAAGAATGTTCTAGTTCCTTCTTCCGATTCCGGGTAAAGTGGTTCTAATCGGTTCAAGCGGGCATTTATTTAGAGCAGTAGATTATAATTATGATCATAAGAAAAGAAAAACATCGGGCAATAGTACTACAAAAAGAACATTTAATTTGCAAGCTAGAGATCATTTGCATTAAGAATTGCTCGAATATTTTATTCTGTAGCACTTTTATTTCATTTGGCAAGAAATTGATTATTTTAGTATGTTCTCATACGCAACTAACAACACAATATCCGGATATATTTCTTCTCGTTATAATTTGTTAAGAACTTTGCTTCAAAAAGAGAGAGCACGTGTTGACAGACTACTAAGACTATAAAGAAGACTTGGAATAAGGAAGAAGTTATCATAGTTTATATGGTTGGACAGATGAACAAAAAAATGTCCTCATTAATTTCATGGGCATCTCGGAAACTAGACCAATGATTATAGAATTTATTAGCTGTGAAGTGGCATGTAAAGATAAGTTCTACATTGTCAATGAAATTAAACAATTAATTATGGGTGTAGATTCAAATAAAGTGGTACAAATAATTATTGATAATGTGTGCAGAGCTACAAGAGCATTGATTGATGCTCAATATCCTCATCTTTTTTGGACTCTGTGTTGTTCCTACATTAAAATTAGCATTGAAGAATATATATGCTCCAAAAAATGTAGAAGGAAATGAAACAACTTATGAGCAATGCAGTTGGATATTTGACATTATAAGAAATGTCAATTTTTTTAAAAAAAATGTATTATAAATCATTCAATGAGATTATCAAAATTCAATGAGATTATCAATATTCAATGAGTTTGTAAAACTGAAAATGTTGGTCATTGCTGAGACCTATTTTGCATCAAGTATAATCGTGCTTGGGAGATTCAAAGCAATAGAAAAGGATACAAATAATGGTGATAAGTGACAAGTAGATATATATATGAAGATAATATAAACAATGCAAAATTTGTGAAGAAAAAATATTGGATGATGTGCGGTGGGATAAATTTAATTATGTTATTAATTTTACAGAACATGTGTACAATATACTAAGATTGACTTATACAGATAAACCTTATCTCCACCTTGTCCACAATATGTGCGATTCTAGGACATTATATATCGACATGAGAGAAAAAGAGCTAATAAAGACTCCAATTTTGTAAAGTTGTATATGAGATTTTAATAGAAAGATGGAATCAAAACAACACTCCCCTTCATTATTTAGCTCACTCTCTCAATCAAAAATATTATTTGATTTGATGTTTATTTTTTATTAATCCTAACTTATATTATTTGTCACTTATAAGTCCATTCTTTATTAGGTATTATAATCTTGTTTGGCTAAGTGAAGCTCAAATCGTGTTGCTCCAAAAAAGGACATGGAGATATCAATTGAGAGAAATAAATACTTAAAGAGGATTTTCTCAAACAATGAAGAAATATTTATTGTTAATTTGGCGTTTGCTAATTTCTTTCAATTTAGTGATGCTTTTGACGATCAAAACTTCATAGCTTCTAGAGCTATTATGGATGGAAAGGAATGGTGGATGCTTGATGAAGCAAGTTCCTCACAACTACAAAGTTTAGCTTTCAAATTGTAGGATCAACCGTATTCATTTTCTTGTTGTGAAAGAAAATAGAGTACATATTCTTTTATCAATTCACTTAAGAGAAACAAAATTACTCCGCAGAGAGGTGAAGATTTGGCATTTGTTCATACTAATCTATGCGTCTAGGAGGAGCCCATAATATTTTAGAGGGGGCACAAAAGTATGGAACGTTGGTGGAGATGCCTTAGGTAAAATGGAGGATGTTGGAATCCTTGAGTTACTAATCTTTCTCTTGATAAGTCATGCTTTGGAACAGTATTTTTTGTTGATGAAGGTGAAGATATCATTGATGAGGGTACTGGAGCCAGCATAGATGATGATATCATATTCAATGCATAAACTCCAATTAATAATAATTATGTTGTATATTTTGGCATTTTCCTATATTTTGCTTCATTTTATTATGGATGACATTAATATTAAATGGTTTGGTAATTTTTTGATATTTCGAATGTAATTTTGATATTGCCAAAAATAACTTGTATGATTGTAAAGTTTTCTTAATGATTGCATTTGTAGTTTCATGATGTCGTTAGTAGAAAATAGTAAAAATATATATTTATATTAATAATTTATTTAATATAAAAAAATGTGTATGTTGTATCGTGTCCTATGTTTTTCATTTATGTTGTGTCGTTGTATCGTATCGTGGCATGTTTGGGTCATCGTGTCCATGTTCATGCTTCATAGTTGTTCACTTATAGTCTAATTTATTCTTTTACATATTTTGACATGGCATATGAACCCACCAAATGAATATGAAATTAGAGAGATAGTGCAACAAACAATAATTTTGGCGACTACAATATGTATTATCAATGAGTACTATCAGACATATTTGTACAAAACATCACGTGTCATCCTTATATGTGGGTGACAAATTGATTGATGAGTTGCTCCAAGGTCATCCAGCAGAATCCATAATATGTTTCGGATGTCATAAAATTTTGATGTGATTTGTTGGATGAATTGCAAAATAATTATGATTTACATGCATCATCCCGATTTACACTTAGGAAAGTACTAGTCGTCACATACATATTATGTCACATAATGAGTCAATTTGTGCTGCTTTTGAGTGATTCCAGCATTCAACTGAGACGATTAACATATATTTTGATGTTAGGGTTAATTCTTTGGTAAAAATGTCAAATAATATTGTCAAACACATGAATCTTACTTTTGGGCTGACACTGAGAGAAATCGATACGAGATGCATGTCATTATTTAAGATATTCATTGTATTCTCTATTTAATTTTCATGCATGTTTTATAAAAAATATATTTTCTCATGAATATTTTAAACATAGTTGTATAGAAGCAATTGATAGCACACATGTCGATGCACATATTGGGAAGAATTGTAAGATTGTATGTATCGAACATTGTGGATTTACAACATAAAATATCTTAGCAGTTTGTGACTTTGACATGTATTTTACCTTCTTAATGGCTGGAAGAAATGGAGTGCTCATGAGTCACATATTCAATTTGTTACTCAATGACGTGAATAAAAATTTCTAATGCCTACACCCGTTTAATACATTCATGATTGTATGAGAGAAGTTGAATTTAAAGCGATGTACAAATAATGTTATTATTCGAACAAATATTACCTCATTGATGTGGGATATCCCATGCAACGAGATTTCTTAAAGCATTGTCTCGATATGAGGTAATAGGTTCCTGATTTTCAGCACAACAACTAATGATCATAGGGATGAAGGAATTGTTCAACAAAAGACACTCATCATTACAAAGTGTTATTGAAAGAGCATTCATTATATGAAAGAACAAATAAATCAAATCGAGAAATGCTGACATATTCCCTAGAAAAGTAGATAAAGATAGTTGTTGCAATGGCAGCTCTACAAAAACTTAATACGGAAGCATCCATCTCGTTACGATATTACATTCAGGGCCTCATATATACATACCTATTGAAGCATTCGAACATGACAATTATTACTTGATGAAGCCTTTTGTGAGAATGACTTCAACACATCCGATAAGAAGGGTGTTCAAGAGATGATCCAGTTGAGAAAAAGGATTACAAATATTTTAGTGAATTTATCAAGTAAATGTACCTAATGTTTTGTAGTGTCTTCTAGTTTATGTCTGCTATTTGAGATGTATTGAAGATTTATTGATATCTATTTTCTCTTCCATGTTTTGAGATTTTAATTTTTAAGGTTATAACTTTATCGTTGCATTTTTTTTCTGATTATGAATCCTAATATTTTTTTATTGTTATATTGCATATGTAGTAACTTGTCGATTAAAAGCATAACGAATTACAATCTCTGGAAAAATAAGTTCAATATCATCAAGTGCTTCAAAAGTTTTGTACTACCATTATAGTAAGCAGTGTTCTAAATACACATCAAGAAAAGAAGGCTATGGGAGGACATTTTATTGTTGTCCCAGAAATATGATTCGTGAATAGTGCAGGTTTTTTCGAGAGGTTGATCATATGGAGAAGCTCACTCTAAATAGTGACTTAGTCAAGAGAAATACTATAGACAGAAAGTTATCCCAAAGATTTGATCTTCTGGACATAATCGTGAACGTCGTTATAGCACTACTTATGTTTATAGTTTTAATTATTGTGATATTATGCGTAAAGTAATGTCCTAAAATTCATGTATTGCAAAAATTAGACTCCTAACGTTCTTTTTGTACTGTTGAAGCTTTTTCTGTTACTTTGCTATAATTATTTTAAAAACTACAGTCATTTAACTAATTTATATATATATATATATATATATAAGCATAACTATTTTTTTATCAGAAATAGCAGCAGCACGACAGATTATCTAAACAGATTGACTACTACTCCAGTAGTTGTATTCTGACAGTAGCTCGCGGTTGGTTCTTCAAATAACAGTAGCTGCCACAAACACACCCTATATGTGACACTAGCCCTTGTGAGCTTTAACCAAATTGGAATTTACACATTTGAAAAAATTATAAGGGATGATGGTATGACTCCCCAAAACGAGAAGCATCTGCTATTAGACCAGTTACACTAAGAACATGTGGATGCTCTTACTTGCACTGCCTAATCAACCATGATTTGTATGGATAGTCAAGTGCTTACGAGGAAAATGTCAGTCAACATTTTAAGCGATGTCTTGTATCATTTTGTTGTTGTGAGTAGTTGCTAGGCCAGAAGCAATGTCAACTCTAACATTCATGCACAAAGGGTAGAGATTGGGTTTATCCCATGCTTTCCCTATTGTTTATACCAAATTTGTTATATTCTATAGAATTTTCTAAGTGTTTCAATGATTTATAATTTGTAAAAAGTAGGCACTAATCACAAAATCATCTCAGAATTTGTTTGAACTTCACAAATTTTTCCAAAATAATTTATAAAATCAACAGCAATTTTTTTGGTAATTTATCAATTTTTTATTATCTTGGATGCTTCTCTAAAGATTGTATTTATTTGCCTTAAAAACAATTCTTGCATTTTTCATGTTTTTCACTATTATGGAAGGCCAAGCATCTTAGTTTAGACTTCTTAATGTAGTTTGACAAAAGAAATAAGTCTTACACGAGTCGGGTTGAGTTGAGTTTAGGTCAATCTAAACCAATTAGACAATGAAAAGCATCATCACAGTTCGACAAAACTCAATAATCAAGTAGAACATTTGAGCTAAACTCAATAATCGAGTAAAACATTTGAGCTAATACCTTATTTTTTTTTACTTTGATTGGGTCGGGACAATTTGACTCTACTGAAACAAATATATATTTAGGTTAAATGGGATCAAGTAGAAACATTTGTGTCCAAGCCTAACTTGAGAATGCACTCTCAAGTTGGGTCACCAAACTAGAGAAACTAGTCGATGTGGGAAGGTTAGGAAATGGGTTATGAGGGTGAAAAGATGAAAAATAAGGAAATGGTGAAATCTTTTGTTGGATAGTGAATCAGAGCCATTAGACAACTATCTGGTAGAAAAATAGCAGGTCGAACAGCGAAAGACGATGTAGGAATATTGAGGCGTTTCCACCACTTGATCCTAAACAAGCTACAGACATGTCGCTTGTAAGTGAAAGATGATACAACATTCAGGGTAGAAATTAGAGATTAAAATCTCGAGATTAAACAAAAACAAGACTAAAAATCAGCCTAACTAATCCAAATCAAAACAAATATATAATTTTCAAGCAATTTAACCTCTAATATTAATTAAAAATAATATTAACAAGGGTCCATGGCCTGATATCAACTACGCAAGCGAGAAAATTCCATTCATTCGGAAAAAATATGAAACTCTAGCTGGTCCCGCTTGTAGGATAGCAGAAATCCTGAGGAACTTCTCTACCGCAATGGAATTTTGTCCTGGTTTGCCATCCTGCATTCACGAGATTGATTGTGCGACATGCAGAATACTGCAATCGCAGGATAGCAGAATGTCTAATCCTACAATTTTGCAAGTAGATGCGAGCCAAATTTAAAGCTAAAAGCAAGGTTGTCAAAAAAAAAAAATGAATGTTCGCAAAGAGCTCATGATCAGTTTGTTAAAAAACTCAAATTTGAATCATTTGATAAGAAGCAAACCGAACATGAACAATTTATAAATGAGCCAAAAATAAACAGGCAATTGTGTGATTGAGTTCGGTTCATTTTGCCACGAGTTAATTAATTAAATAAATAGTATTCATTATTTATTTTATATATATTTATCATTTAAGTAAATTTAAAACTTATAATAAGATTTTTTTAATGAACTTATTTTATTTGCTTATGTTTTATTAAGAAAAAAAATTAAATTTAGGTTTATTATTCTGAACTTGGACTAAATGAAAGCCGGACCTAAATTATAAGGGAATAAACAAATCCAAACCAACGAACAATAACATGTTATTCACGAATAATTTTCAAACTAGAGTTTATTTCAGATAAACAAATTTTAGAATAAGCCAAAGATGAAGGGAAATTAAGCGCACTCGAACTATGCTTGTTCACACCCCTTGAAACAGAAATCCTCGCATTCGTCTAGGATGGATGCGAGAATAGAACCAAGAGTTAGTTATTTTCCACCCTTGAGCCGATTCAACTTCCCAGCCACCAAGAGCTGGCCAGACCCACATGGGTTCTTATTTGTTTATAATTAGTAATTAGGGCTATTTTGCTTGGGACATATAAATATGCTGCTTAGAACTTGATTTTAGATTTTTACTTTGTCTTATGTTATTGAAGATCAATTTCTTTGTTTCTCTCTCCACTTATAATGCTATGCTTTCTTCTTTTTTCAGTTGGACAGACTATAGCTTGATCGAGGACAAGTAATGGATCTTCCCAGTTTTTAATTACCTTCGAATGCTTGTTGATATTCTTATCATTTGTTGTCCTAAAACAGCTATTGTAGCCTTCTGAATCCTTCCCAAACACCTTCATCTCCGATATTTTTTCCATTCACTCTCACCATACAACCATCCTATACCTTCCCTTGATCCTTACACACCATCTAAGAAACCTAAATCGGTATGTCACCGCTACTAGCACTTATTTCCCAAAACCAACTTATTAGCTCGAATCAACTTGTTTTGAAGGGTCCCTAACCCATGCCCAAGTCTATTTGTAGCACAGCACAAAGTTGGTTGGTGAACATAGAAAAAATTCAGTGATAGCCATGAAAACAATTTCAAATCAAACCAAAAAATAAAGGTGACTTAGCCAAGTAAAAATCATAAAAATGATATTGTCACACTATGGAAACAACTTAACATCGAATGTAATGGATTTCATCTAAAGAGTGATGTCAAATAAGTGTCAAAAGACATTGATAATGAAAAGCTGAGTGAATTGATTACACATGGTACCAAATCAACCTAAAAGACAAGCCATAGAGAAGGCAGAATTTTTGTGTTTCTCTATCATCATTTTATTAATAAATGAATATCTGGGAGGTAATATGTTTGCCTTAGCTTTCATTTCCGTATCATGTGTAAAGGATTGGGAGTAAAAGAATAAATGTTTGTGGGTAGGAAGTACAATGAGCCTCACTCTTCCTCGCTTAGAACTCAAATCAATTTTACTTCTAGTCTTCTTTCAATGAGCGATGCATGTAAAATAACTTTCTAAATATTTTTTATGCCACTTTGCCTTGTTAAATATTCCTATTTCTTTCAGGTTTATTTAGTCAATCACAACATCATATGTCCATGTTAATGTCTATGTGGCTAAACATTCTCACCAACAGATCACACAATACGTGCATTGTGAGGCAGGCTTTGTCAAGTTCTTTGAAGTATGCCAAAAAGATCAGCAATGCTCCTGCACTAACCTCATTAAAGCATTAATGAGAAGCAATTACGCTTATTTGTCCTCGCCACAAAAGCTTGAAACAAGGTGCATAATGCAAATGAGGTTCTTTCTGATGTGAGCCAACACATGCAAAGAAAGATGGGTACAATTGGCGTGCAGCAATAAGACAAAGTCATCTTAGCCATGCCAACAAGAAGGGAGGCATAAGTTCCCAAATTTTTCAAACAAACAAGGGTTAGAAAAATAAAACAATTGCAAAATACAAACAAGGAGAACTTCTCCACCATGTTAAAAATTCGTGCATAGGTCTTTGCATCTACCCATGCCAAGAACAACGGGCGTAAGCCTTCACAAAATTCATGCATGATGAGAGCATAATAACAGAAAATAGTAGTGCTATCATACCACCATGCCAAGAAGGATTTGCATGATTAGAATATATTGGCATCAATTGTATAGGCTGGAAATATACAAACCTTCTGTTGAAAAGACTGAGGCAAAAACGAAAGAAATAACACCCCATCAGAAAGAATAAAAAGCAAAATTTTCCTACAGCACTTAGTATTACCCATTGGATTCCCAATTTTGAATATTAAAATTCCAATACTTTAACCATATTTGAGAACTCAAATCAAGGTTAAAACACCCTTGTCTACAATGTGCAACTAATCCTCATCTCACAAAAACCAATTGCCCGCGTCAAAATGCTGCTAACGAATGTCAAATTAGGTCAGCTGGTGGCTGGCATTAAATAAGATAGAGATAGGAGGCAGGAAGGAGGGGGGAAAAATGAGGCAGTAATGGATTATGTTCTAAGGTAAGGCAGATAGAGAAGAAATAGGATAGGCCGCACAACAAACCTTGTCTACTTTTGGGGCATGAGGGTGATAGGTCTTAAAACAATGATAGAAACTAATTAAAAAAAATCTGGCTCACACAAGAATGATAGAAAATTAAAATAAAAATAAATAAATAAATAAAAATAAAAAAACTTTCTTTACCTTGATTTTTCTTCTTTTCTGTTTTTTTGTGTTTTTTTTTTTTGGTAGAAAAGTATAAATAGCCCATCGGATGTTGATGTCAAGATCTTTGGTTCTAATCCAGCCTAATTTCTTCTACTGTGATGAGATACATACATACATACATGTATATATGTGTGTGTGTATATATATATACATATATATATATACATATATCAACATTTTTCTCATAAACATTATGTGGCGCTCTTTTTTTTTATAGTGACCGGCTGAAATGAAAGAGCTCAACCACAGGTTGTGAATTGTTGATTCGCAATCACTGTTAGAAGTGTCAACTGCAAATAAAGTAGAAACACCACTATTATGGCGTGTTTGGGTGACAAAATTGTGTAGTTGTACTACAGTCAACAATTTCACATACATAAATGAAACTAATGGATAATTTCTCACTTTCTCATTCTTCCCTTTTTTTTAGTGTGCCTATTGGTTGAGGGTAGTAGAGGGAAGGTGGAAGTTCTGTTAGTTTATTGTTCTTGAAGCTCTAAACATTTTGAATAATATCAAGTTCAAGCACAAACGGACTCAACTCATCATGATTTTTCAACTTTTCTGCTATTTGTGTTTTCTTTTGTAGAACAGTATAAATAGCCCATCGGAAGTTGATGTCAAGATCTTTGGTTCTAATCCAGCCTAAATTCCTACTCCTGTGATGAGATACATACATAAATACACACACACACACACACACATACATATATACACACACACACACACACACACACACACACACACACACACATATATATATATATATATATATATATATCAACATTTTGCTCATAAACATTCTATGGCGCTCTTTTTTCATATAGTGACTGGCTGACATGAAAGAGCTCAACCACAGGTGGTGAATTGTTGATTCACAATCACTTTTAGAAGTGTCAACTGCAAATAAAGTAGAAACACCAACATTATGGCGTGTTTGGGTGAAGAAATTGTGGAGTTATACTTCAGTCAACAATTTCACATACATAAATGAAACTAATGGATAATTTCTCTCTTTCTCATTCTTCTTTTTTTTTTAGTGTGCCTGTTGTGTGAGGGTAGCAGAGGGAAGGTGGTAGTTCTTGGTTTATTGCTCTTGAAGCGCTAAACACTTTGAATAATAACTAGTTCAAGCACACACGGACTACACTCATCATGATTCTACACACTCGTCACAAAGGTGATGGCACTTTGATTGTTTGTGTATTTGTAATTGTTCATGGTAGGACACATATGCTTTAAGAGAAAGCATTTGCTTGACACGAAGAATCTCAAGGGTTAATCTAACACCTATTATTCTGTCTGCAAACAATGATTTGATAAGAGCATGAACAAATAAACACAAACTAAGATAATATAATGAAAACTCTGGGCTAAAAAACTCATGATGTGATTGAGTAAAACTCAGAACACTTATTAGGAGAAAGGTAAAGCTGGGACCTCTATAATCAATTTGCATGGATTTTGTTGGATACCTTCCATGAAAACTTCAATGACAGCATCTACACTGCGAGTAGCCTGCAAAATTGTAAAAATGAAATTGATGAAAAAGAATGTTGTAAAATACTTCATTAACATGTGTCATTTAAAAATCAATATTCATCATAGCAATGTTTCTTAGAATTAAACATAACAATTTGAATTCAATGCATATAGAAGAATAAACTAAACTGCATGCAGTAAATCAGCATGACAATTCATGACAAGCAGTTTATTTTTATAAGTGTCGATCTGTCCAGGATACTGCCATCATCAAGCAGTAATGAAGTATACAAGAATAGTAGTTTGCTGGAAAGCTATACCAAAATTTTGGTGCCTGCATCCACTATCATAAGTATTGAATGCTTCTTTGTACTCAATTATGTTAATTATAGACTGGCAAAGTGCATCAAGAAAACAAAGAAAAGAAAGATTGTCAACCAACTACAGAAATGGCAAGCAAAAAAGAAGTTTCCATTGTTTTGGGAAGTGTCATTTTCATCCATTTATTTAACTACTTGACCTTTTTAAATTTTTAACTACTTCTTTTCATCATGCCCTGCCCACTATTTGATTTAAAATATGATATAAGTATGGAAATTTACATATGCAGCACACAATTCTTATGTATTTACATATCACAAACCTAAACATTCACAGTTACAAACATAGCATTTTGGTGCTTTATTTAATCTTATGCATGAAAATGTGTATTTCACTCTTAAAAAGCGGTAATAGTGCTATTTTTTAGGTATATTATTGATTTAAATGTTATGTGTGTAACTATGAAAGTTTAGCTCTGAGATATGTAAATGCATAAGAATTGTATGCTACGTATGTAAATGTCCCTATTACATATCATCTTATCTCATAATTAGATTGAATTGGTTGTATTGTCTTTCATTGTTATGTCTTGAACTATATATTGTACTGGGTTTTACAAGAAAACTAGATGGGTTAGTTCCTTTTAATCCGGAATGTGTTATGTCACCTATGAACCTGAGGTGCTTGGTTATTCGCCTACTAGTGGGGCGGAAAATAATATTATTTCACACGGACATGAGCTCAATTTCCACAACCATCTCAAATAGTCACAGTCCATGATGATGTTTATTTGTGGAAGAAAAAAATAAATACCAAATAGGATAAACAACTACACCAAAAAAAAAAAAGGATACCTGGCAAATAAGACCTGGAAATATGAAATAAAATGGTGACATCAAGGCTAATCAACTCCATGACTATCAAAAATGAAGAGAATTTATGATACCAAAGTTAATCCAAATCAAAATAGAAATATAAATATTATTGATTAAACTCAAAAGAGATTACAACCGACACCTAAAATAAGAAACCAACAACACAACAATGACACCCTAGAATTTGGACAAAAGGTGGTGGATGGTGGTGGGACCGTAGAAGGTTGGGCTGTTTGGGTGCGGCGGAATTTGTGGTGGGCTGTAAGGGTTGTTACTGCAGGTGTAATAGGGAAGCTGTGGTGGGCTGTATGGGGTTGGGCTGCAGTTGTAGGGAAAGGGAAGGGATTGCTGTTGGGCTGCAGCAGGAGGGAATCGGAGAGAGGTGTAGGGGAATACGGGGAGGAGTTGGTGTTGGGCTGCAGTTGTAGGGAAAGGGAAGGAGTTGCTGTTGGGCTGCAGCAGGAAGGAATAGCAGAGAGGTGTAGGGGAATACGGGAGCTGTGGTGGGCTGCAGCAGAAAGTAATAGGAGAGAGGGAACTTCAGGTAGGGTAATCCTGGGAGTCTGCCAAGAGGAAGACTCACGGTGGGATTGAGGCGGGTATAAGTGGGCATGTGGGAGGAAGGACAGAAGGGCGTCACGAGCAACACAGCAGCAGGCGGCAGTGAAGGAGAGGGGCTCAGAGATGCAAGAGGGTGAAAGAAGGAAGGGATACGCAGAGATGCTTTCAAATTTAGAAATCATGAGGCATCAGTGCAGATCCTTCTTTAATTGACATAGTTTAGGATGATTTCTTTATCACCTTCGTCAAACATTTTATTAGCTGAACCTCAGAAAGGCCTCCTTAATAGTAGACACAGGTTTTGACCTAACATGCTTCCATGAATCTTGTGAAGATCATTGTTTAGACTCATGGAGAGCTTAAACACATAGTTCTTCTCAATGATCAATTTGCAGAGTGCTTCATTATCTGGGTATTTCCAATCTTTGTCTTCAAATAGATCCAGTTCTCAAATAGTTCTCTAAGAATTATGATAAGGTGCCCTATCTGTTGCTGCTCCAACTCTCTCAAACGTCAATGACAACAATTGGATCTATTTGAAGACAATAATTGGAAGTGCACTGACAATGAAGCACTCTACAAATTGATCATTGAGAAGAACTATGTGTTTAAGCTCTTCATGAGTCTAAACAATGATCTTCACAAGATTCATCGAAAGATGTTAGGCCAAAACCTGAAGGATGCCTTTCTGAGGCCCATCTGATAAAATGTTTGATGAAGGTGATAAAGGAATCATCCTAAACTATGTCAATTAAAGAAGGATCTTCATTGATGCCTCATGATTTCTAAATTTCAACTTCAAATGATTTCAGATTGAAGAACAGAAAGCTATGGTGTGACCAGTGACGCACATTTCATCACAAATATTTCGAACTGGAACTGACTAACATAATGCATTTAATAATTTGACAGTTAATTTTTTTTTTTTCATTTTTTTTGTTTCTTGGCCAAAACCTATGTTTGTTTCTTATGATTATATATTTTATCCATGTAACTATCAAAACAAATTTTAATTTAAACTGTTCGTAATAAGCTAGCAATATATAAATTTAATTAAGCTCGTGCTAGTACAAAAAATTAGTATCCACATAATTATTTTATTTTCTTGAATTTTAAACCATGTGTTATGATTGGTTTAAGATCCTATGAGAATTACGATAAGGTGCCCTATCTGTTGTTGCTCCAACTCTCTCAAACATCAATGACAACAATTGGATTGAAAATAAAGATTGGAAGTGCCCTAATAATGAAGCACTCTGCAAATTGATCATTGAGAAGAACTATGTGTTTAAGCTCATCACGAGTCTAAACAATGATCTTCACAAGATTCATGGAAGGATATTAGGTCAAAACCTGTGTCTACTATTAAGGAGGCTTTTTTGAGGTCCAGCTAACAAAATGTTTGATGAAGGTGATAAAGGAATCTTCCTAACCTATGTCAATTAAAGAGGGATCTCCACTGACGCTTCTGATCTAATTGAGGAACATATAGCACAGAAGAGAGTTGAATATATTTGGATAATTTCACTTCTCCTTTCCAACAATCCTAGAGTGAGATCCATCAATAAGTCTTAACAAATTTGGAGTGGGTGAACTATTAGTAGTTGGTAAGAGCATGAATGTCTCCAGTCATTTAATCAGAAGCATATGAATCTATTATCTAAGGGCGAAATCTTCCATTATTAGTGAGGTAGGAGAGCATGATACATTAATGTATCATCAAGCTGATAGGCCACTCAATTGTGATCAAAAGCAGTTTTTTCAACACCTTCAACTGTTCCTCGGTGAAGGGGCTAGAGTCAACCAACCCTTCAGAAGATGTAGTAGCTTGGGCCTTGTTGTCATCGTCTTTCCTTGCCCAGGTTTCCGATATGCAGATTATTCAAGTAGTTTCTATCGATTATCCTTCGTGTGACTGGGTTTCTTGTAATGTTCACGCAATGGACGATTCTTCTCATATTTTGCCAAATGGGAGGAGTTGTATGTGCATAAGGTGGAGCTTTTAGTGTTAGAAGAATCAACACTTCCTGCCATCATGAGCTTCTTCTCTACTTTCTTCTCTACTGACTTCAACAAAGGCTTCCTTAATGATAGAGAGAGGCTTCATCCCCAAGATTTTTTCTCTGATACCATCTAAGTTCTTATTTAAACCGAATAAGAACTTGATCAACCTCTTCTTATCTACTATTGTTTTATACAACATAGCATCTTGAGGACACTTACATAAATATTATACAAATTTAACTATAACCAGTACTTTCTAAGTGATGAAGTATAGAGTTATACATAACTCTTCTTGTCATAGCTCGTGCAATTTTTTCTCGATCTCAAACAATTTTGTAGTGTTTTTAGTACCAAAATAAGTCTCACGAGTTGTTTCTCAAATCTCTTGTGTTGTCTTATAAAATAAGAAATCTTCTCCAAACTCTGTGGTCATAGAATTAATCAAACAATACATGAACATATGATCCTAACTCTTCCATGAACGATGGTTAGGAACAACGAGCTTAGGATCTATGCTCTATATTCTGTTTCGAGGTAGCAAAGACTTACATTTTAAACGAAATTAGGGAAAACATAAATTCTTATTGCAATAATCTAAACAACTCACACATATACAAAGATAAGCACCTACAATTCGAGAGGTAGGCAATCTCTCTCTACTACAATTTGAGAGGAAGAAAACCTCTCCCAAACCCATGACCTAAGACTCACAATCCAATCTTCTGCCTAAAACTAACCCTAGACATAACAAGCATATTTATACCCAATAACAACAACAATAAAAGATTAAATTGCTCTTAAACGTACAAAAGAGAAAGTTTCCCTTAGGCTAGGTGCCTTCGTAACAGTACCCCCGAAAAGACGCCTTGTACTCAAGGTGGAAAAAAATGAGTGTTCCTCCTCCACCCTTTCAGCTGTCTTTATTTCTACATTCTTTGTTTCCTCCTCTTGCACCATGAGAACTTCTAATCTTCGATCCTTATAACAGTGTCCTGAGATAAACTTCTTATCACACAGAAAACATAACCCCTTTATTTCTCCCGAATCTCTATATCTGTAAGACGCTTGAGTGTCGCTCCCGGTCATCGTCCATTATTTGTCCCGTAAAAACTCTCTTTGGACTTCCACTGTGTAAACTTTTGGCATCATCATAATTGCAATAGTTTCGTAGACGCTCCATCTATGTTGCTCTTGTTGGCTTTCTTCATTTGGTTCTTGCCTTCCTCCATCGAGATTAGCTTCATCGTCTCCCTCAATCCCCACGGTCTTAATAGTTAGAGTGTTGCCCTTATGTCAGGCTTTAAGTCCATGAAATTCCACACTAGTCCTACTTCAGAAATCCCCCACAGTTGTCTCGACAAAAGTTTAAATCTCTCCATATATTCCAAGATCGGCCCCTCATGAGTCAAGGCATAGAATTGCTTATATAGGTCTTCTTCTAGAATGGCTCGAAAAAGTTCAAACAAACAATCCTTAAATCCATCTCACGAACGAATCGAGTATTCAGTCTCCCTCCACTGACGCCAGGATAAGACATTACAAACACAATGTTGCTGCCATGAGTTTCTCCTCCCTCTTTAACCCATTCAACATGAAGTATCGCTCTGCCCGATACACCCACCCATTTAGGTCTTCCCCCTCAAAGATCAGCATCTTTAACTTCCTAACTGTAATATCTTCACCACAACTTCCTCTTTCTTTGTTGTTTCCCCTCGTACATCAAGGGTAAAACTCCTTCCTTCGACCGTAGCAATATCCCCTCCCTGCTTATCTCCCTTCTTCTTCGTGCTCCTCCATACCTCTGAAATAATCCTTTCTTCATGTTTCGGCCCGACCGCCTCCAACAGAATTCTCTAATCTACCCCTAATCGGAGCCCAGAGAGGAAGTTCGTGATTGTGGATGTTTTACTCCTCATATTCCTCACCTTCGATCTCTTTTCCTTTCGATCTTGCTACAGATTCCCCAGTCAACCTTTGGTTAGGGTTTGCAAATTGAGCTATTGGTGGGTTCTTAGACTACATCTTAATGAGCCTCTTTAGCATCTCTCGAATTTCCCCCATACTCTCAAGTCGAACCTCCTGTCGGTTCTCCATTGATGAGAACCTTTCCTCTATGGTGGCAAACCTTTCGTCCATCTCAGAACTAATTTGGTTGATCTCTTTCTCCAACTGCTTCTCCAAATCATCTACTTTCTTCGTTGCAATTCTTCTCAGAAAAATTTTCGAACACAAAAGACAAGCACCTGTACGCAGCTACGAGAATAGCGATTGTATCGCCCAAGGCACACTTTAATCCTACCATCGGCAGCCTATAAGTCAGATTCGTGTGGTTTGTCGCTTTCCTTCGCATATCAAAGTCGTTCGTAGGGATCAAGGTAATGGCTGAGAGATGTGATCCTTCCCCACTTGATGATCCCATGCAAAAGAAGAAATTGTAGGCGATTCGGTTAGCCTCGATCACTCGTCGCCTTCCCTGCAAGCATTGATCGCATCTGTATCGCAGGGCTCGATCACAAAGGCGACAGGCTCCAATCGCACCTTCCCAACAAGATTCGTTTGCGACTCTATTGTGTAGACGGCGCATGAGAAAGAGAAAACTAGGAGTTTTGGATCTCTTTACGCCACTTCCCAGTCGCTGTCCTTGTTCACGACTGTATCTGGAGGTGAAGTCACGAAATCGTCTAGATGTCGTGATCCTTCCCACGCAACGATCTTTGCCCGACTGTGTGACAATCCAGAGTACTATTTCCCCAATAATCTTTGCTCTGATACCAATTTGCTATGAGTCGAGGTAGAAATCGACACATATTTTCACAGAAATTAGGGAAAACTTAAATTCTTATTGCAATCATCCAAATAACTCACAAGAGTACAATTATAAGCACCTACAATTTGAGAGGTAGGCGATCTCTCCCAATTCCTATAATTCGAGAGATACAAAATCTCTTCCAAACCCTAAACCTAAGACTCACAATCCAATCTCCTGCCCAAAACTAACCCTAGACATAACAAACCAATTTATACCCAACAATAATAATTAAAAAAAAAACTAAATTGCTCTTAAACGTATAAAAGACGAATTTGTCCTTAGGCTAGGCACCCTCGTAACACTCTCCAATGAAACGTTCATTTTTTCCTTTTTCACAAATGTTGTTAACACGGATTTCTTAGAATTAGGAACCAGAGTTAGACCTAGGAAAACTTGGGCTTATTGCATAAAAAATGATCATAATTTATTAGAATTAAACGAAAATTTGACTCTAAATAGGGCGCAATGGAGAAAAAGGATTCATGTAGCCGAACCGACTTAGTGGGATTAAGGCTTTGTTATTGTTGTTGTTGTTGTATGTAAACACGGATTGAGACCATTAAAGAAAGTTATGGTCATTGAGTTTATGATTCGGATAAAATGAGAGAGTTTATAGGTTGTTTGGATGGAATTCTTGATTTTTGATTCAGAACTAATCTCCAGAGTATAGCTTGACATCTTCATTATGTACATTGTCATAAGACCTAGGCGCGTTTAGGATTGAAAAGGATTTCTAGCAGATGTGTTGTTTGTTTGAACTACAAACAATTGGAAGACTTGGAAAGAATCAACCGGTTAGAAACTTTATGCAATGCCAGAAAGATTCTTGCAACTCCTCAATCTTTTCAGAAAGGAGTTGATGGGACGTTGGAGGGAGGTCATGCAGGTCAACTGGCAGTCCGCACATGGTGATAGTAGAACCGGCGCTGCAGAAGATAGGATTTAGTCGGCACTGCGGAGAAAGGAGGGAACCGACGCTGCGGGAGATAGGCGTCACGGGCACTACAGCAGATGGGAGTCAGTTGACGTTCGGCTGGAAAAAAGAACTACAAGAAAGTATTGCAAGCTAACGTCGGGATTGCAAGGTACAGCACGCAAACATTCGTAATTTTACCTCACTAGGAAACGTCAATGGGGTCGCAGTTACATACACGCAACAAGCTGAGATTGCTAGCTGGGAGCCGACAGGGTTGCAGTCACGATTAAAGATGGGTCTACAGTAATGATTCTGATGCTAGGAGAGGCTCTGCAACTGAAGGAAGATCTAGGGTTTGTTCCCTAACTCTGATACCATGAAGAAAGGTGAATAAAATCGTATCCTCTTATTTCTTAATCGTAAAATTACAACTCCTCTACTTTTATAATACGAAACAACTAGCGCAAGCTTAAGTACAACAAATACAGCTTAGCCAAGGTAAAAAACTTGACAATGAAAGAAATATAACATAATTGTCGGCCGCTGAAATGATTCTTCTAGATTTTAATTTAATATATACATATATCGATTTTTGAAAATAAAACTTCAAATTTTAAAGTATGAGAATGGACGGATCTCATTCGTTTAGCAGTTTAAATAGACGAGCATAATATCGCAAGCGGTGTATCAGTCCCGAGGAATAGACACACTGCTTGACAATATCGCTCGATTAAATAATTCATGACATCCGTTCTGATCTGCGAACCTTTATGTGAACCGACAAATTTCCCTATTTAATACAAAAAAAATTAAATAGGATTTATATTACCGGTTCATAAAGCTCCCTATAAGTGCCGCTATAGTCATTACCCTCTAATGACCGAAGTCACCTGAGAGAACTCTCGATTTAGATCAGTATTTTTATCTTCATGAATTCAAAGTGTAGGGTTTTTAACGTAGTGTGGTAGTATAAAATCCAATAAGTGAAAGGCGCAATGTGGAACAGTTATTTCCGGAGTCAAAGAAAAGAAAAGTAGGAGATGTCACAGATCTCGAGGAGAACCTCAATGACTTCCCAGACTATCCTAATGTTGGGCTTTAAATTTTGAAAATGAATTTAATTAAATTTCAATCCTGCCAATTAATTATAGGAATTACATTTACATAATCAGGTGATTATGCAAATAACCTGAAAGATAGGAGGATTTACGCCGTATCGGACGACGACCTCGGAATCCTAAGCGAATTAGGGCTTATATTGCACAACAAGGCTGTGCAAAGGCCTAAAAGAACAAGTGAGGATTTATGTCGCACTAAGTGGACTATCTCGAAGTCCTATGGGTTGTTATTTAAACTAAAGAATGATTTTGCTGATGTAAACACAAGTTTTGCTGTTGAAGATGGTCGTGCTGCCCTCGAAGTCGTGCTCCGTGCTCCACGTCTTAGCAAAGTTGCAGTTTGAGGTTTAAAGTTTAAATTATTAAAAGTGGACATGCAAATTGTTATGCCGATGTTTTATTTCATTATGACTATTTTCCTTTTATTACCTTTGTATTGCAAACATTAGTGTACACTACAGTAGCAGTAGTAAAAGAAAGCAATAGCAGACAAGCAGGAACATGCTATAGTAAATAACAGGAAGCAAGTATCACAAGCAGGTTATGCTAAACAAGTATGCTACAGTAAACATGCTACACTAAGCAGGAGTATATACTAAGGAAAGTAAAACATGCTACGCTAGCATATATATATGTTGAAAAAGTAGAGCATGTAACGTAGTAAATAAAAAAAGTAACAGTGCTACAAGTGTACCGTAGATTTCGATTACCCGCAATACATTGCTACTTGTTTATTATTATCATTTTATTGTTTACTGCAGAAAAGGCGTCAGCACAAAACAACAAAACAAGAGTGAACGTAGTAAGGAAAACCTGAGTAAGTGCGCTACCGTACGTGCAGGAAAAGCGAAGTGCGCAATCCGGGAATAAATCCAAAAGAAATGTGAAGGACCAAAATGAAAACCCAAAAGAATGACGAAAGGAAAACAAAGAAAATCGAGAAAGAAAGCAAAGAAGACCCGTGGAAAACCTCGAAGAAAAACACGAAAAAGGTCGTAGCAGAACCACGAAACACTAAAAGACGAGGAAACTCACAGATGTCCCGCTAAACTCACGGGGAACTGTAAGAAAGCCATGGGGCATCTGAAAAGGATTCTAAGCATGATGGCGAGGAGGACTCAGAGCTGGACTGTGTGCGTCCCAATCTTGGATAAGAGCTACCGGACCGACACCCTACAGAGGGCAGTCCTAACCTCGACTCGAGTAATTAATCGTGGACCTTTACTAGTTTTCATTCATTTTAGTTTGCATGCATATAAATTTATAGGTGAAAAGTAATTTTGTTGTAGATGAAAATTTTGTTTCAAAATATTTATTTTTATAAAGATCTATACGATCATGCGCTAATCACCCTTGATCGAATTAAGACTACTAACAACTTAAGGATATTTGTGGCAACAGTCTAACCAAGAATTGGCGAATAACATCGTCGGTCCCAAGCCTCGACTCCAGTGGAGATTTTACGCAATGGCAAGGGGATACTATTCTAATTCACTCTTTTTTTAAGCACATATAAGCACGATCGTCGTCGTCCGAACCTAACCACCCTAGTTACAGTCTTGTTTGATGACCCCACATATAGCCTAAAGGGGTTATATGTGCACACTTACACGTCCCTTGTAAGTGCGGACATTGAACCAAGAAGCAAGGAAAAAATCAAGGGACGAGGGACCAATGAAAGGAGAGAGGAGAAAATAATTCACCTAATACAAAATCGTAAAACGAGGTGAATTGGTTATCAAAATCAATCAACTCAAGTCAGTCATCCCGGACTCTCGACAATCCTCACTCGTCCTAAAGGAAAAGACCTAAAAGAGCCGCTGCTCTCATGGAGTGACATAGACCCCTATGGTGGTGTCGAACCCTTCCCCATAACATTCAAGTAAGGCAAAGAGGAAAAGACGACAAAAGTTTCCTGGAGAAACCCCTGAATTATAGACCACAAAACTAATTAAAGAAGCTAGACACAATTAAAAAAAGAATCCAACAAATCCGGAGTGACACTCGACACAAATGCTAACACCGAACCCTAAATGCCACGATGATGAACCTCACAAAAGTAAAGGGAACATACCCAACGGATATCAAAACATAAACCCCAAAGTTTCCAACTTTAACTTCAGCATGTACCAAGTCGTAAGCCCAATAAAACTTCAAAAATATGAATTCATATAGCGCCGACAACACAAGTAGCAAAATGCCAATAAAACTTTCCAACACAAGGCTAAGCTACAGCCCAAATAAGTGCCAAAAACCATTCAAAAGTAGCCACGAAAAGCAATATGAAAGAACCCAAGCTACTACAATTTCATATTTTCCCCAAAAAAAAGAAACAATAATTTAACCTTCCGCAACTGGTATGTGTGTAAACATGAGATTTTTGGTGTTATAAGTATAAACAAATATGCATTGGGTGTTAGATATGAAAACATAGAAGAAGTGGGTGGCATGAATGTAATTGCCCCAATTCAAAAAAATCTGTAAGTTTTCCCCTCTCAAATAATTTTGCACTTCCAGCCTCTCTAACATCCTTCATATTTTCCAGAAAGTGTATTTTTTAATTTGCACAACTAGTTCATATGTTCCAACTCCTCAACTCTGTAACCATTCCCACTTTTCACGTTGAACCCATTTAGTTCCTGAAGTAACCTCAATTTCCCCCAATTCTCCCTTAAAAAGGTCTTGGAATCCGCCTAGGTACAGCTTCCCAAAATGAAGGAAGGAAAGCTAGCTGCAAGGGCAGCAAAAAAAACACAGAAATCGAGCCCCCAAATAGATGCAAAGGGGCAGCAAAAAAAAACACAGAAATCGAGCCCCCAAATAGGTGCAAAGGGGCAGCTGCGAGGGCAGCAAAAACACAGAAATCGAGCCCCCATTTGGATGCAAAGAGGAGCAGCTACAAACACTTAAAAGCAGTAAAACCGAGCCCCTGGTTAGTGTAAAGAGGAGCAGCCATAAGGCAATGAAACAACAAAACCGAGCCCTTCAAATAGGATGCAAACGAGGGCTGCCACAGGGCCAATGAACAGCCAAAAAAAAAAAGAGAGCCCTATGCAAGATTAAAACTGAGCCACCACCTGCTCAAAATAGGACCAACTCCAAAGCCAAAATCAAGCAATTATTAGACTCAAGAATAAGATCAAATTAAAGCCAAACCCGAGCTACATAAAGTCTCAAACTGAGTCTCCAACAAGCCACAAACCGAGGTGCAGTAGAACACCAAAACAAGCACAAGGGCTCTCAAAAGTTATGCTAAGCTTTCCTCACTTTTTCTCATTTTTATATTTTCCAATAAGCCAAAGCTCTTCCATACATGCAGTAGCGTAACAAAAGCAAACTAATAACACGAATACAAGAGGGGCACACATGTGAGGTTTAAAGCACAAGAAGCATAGCGTTTCCAAATCTCCAAAGCCTACGAAGGAACTTTACATTTTTCAGATTTTTTTTTCTTTTGAAAAATAAAAAAAATAACCACCATATCTCAAGCATGCAAGTAGCACCAAGTAAAAGAGAAATCATAGTGATAAAACATGCATATTAAAGCCAATTTTCCATCCCGAACGAACATGTATTTACCCTTTTCCTTTCTACTTTTCTCTTCCTTCTTCTCAAAGGCAAAGCAAGTCTACCCCATGCCTCAAACCCAAACAACATACCGCATGCATTTAGCTGGCCACAAATAAGAATCGAGTGGCATGCAAGAAAACCTTCACATATCCGCTGCAATTTAGGTGTTAGAGACGAAAGCAAACAGCCATGTATGTAAAACTTCCGCATTAAGAGATTATATATGCAAGCATCCGATGGTGAGCATTCATATTCCAGAGAGATATAAATGTGAAGTAAAGAAGATATGTTATTCACATATATGCAGATCTAAGAATCCTCCAATTAATGAATTGTTAAGCATGAATAAGCCATCGTGAACATTTAAGCTCTAGAAAAGGAGTGAGGATTTATATGCAAACATGCATTTCATGGTGAAACCATGAGGAAATCACTTACCTCCAAATGCTCAACAAATCAGAGAAAAAAAATTTTCCAACAGCAAAGCTCCAAAAAAGAAACCCCAAAGCTTTTGAAGCAAAGTCAAAAGGAGCACAAGAACAAACCCAAAAAATATTTCAGCAGCACTTCCCCCTCACACCAAATTTCGGCCAACCCTAACCCTCCCCCAAGTGGGGTTATTTATAGAGAGAGGGAGGAGAAGGTATATCTCCACTTACCATGGGGAGTGAGTCGAACCAAGAGACGCTAACCTTGTCGTGTAGGGGAAGATGACGGCAAGGGAAAGAAGGGACAAACGTCGCGTGGAGGCGCGGAGGCAAGTGCTGCAGAAGGCGTGGAAGCTTTACCTTGCGAGGAGGGCCGGCTAGGGCTGCGCGAACAGGGAGCAGCTCGAGCGAGAAAGCAGCGACCGAGAGGGAGAGGCTTGGGCGAGGGCTTCACGCGTGCGTGAGTTTAGGGATTTAGGGGTTTAAGTAGGAAAATAAAAGAAAATCTTATTTTATTATTTTATTTTATTAAACGTGTCGAATTTTGTGTCGTTTACTCGCGCTCGGACACATAGCAAATTATATGTCCCTCCCTAGCAAATTCGACGCTCTGGACGCATCGGCGCAGTCCGTTTCGCGATCCGAGATCGTTCGGACAACTTCGTCGTCGGTCGGGCCAAAAGCGCGTCAAATTCGATCTTTTCTGGAATTCTGACTTGACGTCGCTCGTCCTGGCATTCTGACTTCGGTCTTGATCCGCTGAGGAGAACTAAAAGCGTCGAGGCCGTGAATCGAGAAATTTGTGTGCGGTGGTGCAAGAAACGTGCACGAGGCTGCCCTAAAGTCCGGTGGTCCTGCAGGGACTCAATTTGGATTTCCGACGTCAATTCCAACCTACTATGAGAGGTGGCTCCAAACACTCTAAAATAAGGTAAGCTCATTGCTAGGAATCTAAGATCGTCGGGGAAGCTCCTAAAGCTAGAATCCTAAATCCTAGGAGGAAAACTAAACCTCGACAAGAGTGAGGTCAACAATAATAAGAAGAAAACAAAAAGAATAAAACTAAAACAGAAAACTCAAAATTTTACAATTAAAATTATTTTGAACAAGTCAAAAAAAACGGGTTGGCTATAGTCAATTGACTGCATTTTATCCTATACCATAGAAGTTTGGGTATATAATTTTGGATAATACAAAAAAAAGAAACGTGAGTGACGTCAAGTAAAGATTTTTTATATGCATTAATTATAATAAAGCTCTATAGCTATTTGATAATTTAGGTTATGCACATTTACATATTTTATGAAATTATGAATTATAGTGTACGTATTGTGATGATCTAGGTAATAAATCTGTTGAATCCAACTTAGTAAAAATATGTACAAATATGGTAAAAAATGTTTGATTGGATTGTCTGTCTGGTACATCTCATATTTAATTGGAACCGATTGAAATGGAACATGACAACAACTCATCTACAATTTACTGACGTTCTTTCTAAGGCTCCCTAAAGATAATTTTATCAATCTAATCACCAAGATGAGAAGAATGCTAAACACCCATTACCCAGCTTGAGATAGAGTGTTTCAAATCTGGGCAAAAATTGCATGACTAGAAGCAGATTTGGAAAATATTTACGTGATGAATTTGTAGAAATCTGCAGAGCTATTACATGGACAATAATCATATGGCTGGAAGCAAATGTGAAAATTAATAATATAGCTGATTCCATGGAAGCAAATCTGGATTGTAATATAAAGCAAATATTGACACATATTTGCTGCTGTTTACTGTCAATCTCCTGACAAAATGCCACTTAAATGAAGTGTGCTTAATCACATACCAAAGAATATTTTCATTACTGTCTGATATTAGGTAATGTTTAGTGTATAATAGGAGTATTTTCTTTCATTGTTATGTGTTAAAGTCTATATATTATAAATTTTTTTCCTAAATGAATAAAATATGATCTCAAAGTCTTCCTTTTCATTTGTAGTAAGATGGCCTGCACGTGGAATGTAACGTTCTAGACTCTCTAGCTAGGAAGTTTTGGACAAACCTTAACATGTTCAGAATTTGTGAGGTACTTCAACCATCCAAGGTTAGAAAAATATTTGATGCATCGTAAGATAAGTTTAGAGAATAAACATTCGTCATAAAAGTGACATCATTCATTTAATTAATCAGTACCCATGTTTTCATGCCAAATAAAAAAAAAATGAAAAAAAGGCTATTGTAAAATCTACTGTCCCTTCCCTTTGAAGAAAGAATTAAAATTGCATAGTTCAGAATGGGCATTAACTCCTGAATGAACCACAATATAGTTTTGCTCCGTATATTAAATAAATCACAATGCTGATATTCAGTAATTATGAACAATAAAACAATGAAAGAGTAAGCTTAAAAATTACACAGCAGTGTCCATCAGCTTGAATGACTTTTCGTGATAACAGATGAGAGCATGATTCCAAGAAAATTACCACAAATTTAAATTGTGCAAAATTGATATACAAAAGAGGAAGTATCTTCAAAATCTGCTTCTCATGGGCCATTTTGATTGCTTTCTCATATATCTCCATGGCTGCTTCGATGTTTCCCTGCAGAAATCAATAAGCTCGGTAAATGCCTATAATGCTTCCTTAAAAGGCTTGATTTCTGGTTCAACATAAGCTATTTTTTACCCTAAATGGGCCATACATGTGATGCCATTAAACTGTAGTCTACTCATTTGTAAACCTATATCAAACTAGCCAGGTTGATCAAGTCCTTTCAATAAGATAAGCTATGAAATTAATGATTCGGATCTAGCCACCTAGGTCTGTACAGCTAAGCTGACTTATAAATTGGATCAATTCATCCATGACAAGTCACTCGGGAAGCAACAACAAACCTGACTGCTCTAGCAACAATAGCTCCTTATATAGCCCATCGTGTAGAAGAGACCAAGAAGTGCTCTCGTAAATGGGGAGTTGAGGCTGCAAGTTGGGATCTCTCTTTGGATCTCTCTGTCAAAATCTCTTCTACTCCAGATCTTTCATCAAATAGAAGACTGACATATTCAGAACAATTCACTTGTATTTTCCACTTTCTGATTAAAAAAAAAATTAACTCAAATCATTAAGACTAATTCATAAAAGAGCTCACATAATTTTCGAGAATCTTAGAACAACAGCTCCAATAAAACTCCGCCGAGATGCTCAGCAAAGTCACCTCCAAATAAAAAAAAGCTGAATCGCGTTTACAAGCTTTCTTGTAACAAATTTCTAGAAGATCATAAAAAAAGAAAATAAAAATTAGATATTCATAGATCATTAAAAGTAAACCAACCTCCTCAATCAAAGCAGGTCCAATCTCAAACTTGAATGCAATTCATATCTCAACATCTTAGCAGGTCCAAATAGGGTTCGACTAATTTCCGTCGAATGAATCTAATTCCAATATCATCCTCTTTCCATCACTATTGAGATGCTAGTGAAAGTAAAGCAATTCCTTTGATCCTCATGGCATTGTTTCTCTTCTAAATATTCTGAACTTAACTTTAATGTTCTTTCCCCATCTTCTTTGCAATTTTTTCCTTGTACTCTTATCCTTTTCCCGCTGCAATTCACCCTTAATTGAAGTTCAATTCCTTAGTTAGGTGCCCGGACAGACAAAAGCAGTGGACAAGTATCACTTCTCTCCGGGGCTTTATATTTTATTTACCATCCTCAAATTTTTCCTTAGTCCACTTCATACTTTTCTTCCTTCTCTCCCACACCAAATCCTCCCATTGCCACAAGCAAGCCTGTTGACCTCACTTTTTGTCGAGGTTTAGTATCCCTCCTAGATTTAGGATTCTAGCCTCAGGAGCTTCCCCGACGATCCTAGATTCCTAGCGATGGGACCCACCTCGTTTTAGAGTGTCTGGAAACCACTTCGTTACTCTTTGAAATCATGTGCGAGATTCCGTACCGTCGAGTACATAGCGGGTCGAAATTGATGTCGGGAGTTGAGATCAGGTCACTATAGAACCCTGGACATTAGGACAGCCTCGTGCACGTTTTACACACCTACACCATTCTGATCGATCGAGCTCGAGTCGAATTTTGCGACGATACCAAATTTCGACGCAATTTTGAAGCGACCGTCGACGAGGTTGCCCAGACGACCTCGGATGACGAAACGGACTGCGCCGATGCGTCCGGAACGTCGATTTCTACCAAAATGGACATTCAATTTGTGACGATAGCCTGTCGGGGGCGAAAGTTGTGAATTAGGGCTTAAAATGTAATTATGATAATTATAATATTTATATATATTTATAAATTAAAAGTTCCAGCCCTAATTCCCTCTTACGCGTGATTCGGCCCATCTCCTCCCGCGCTCGAGCCGCACACCTCTCGCCCCATCTTCTGTGGTTTCCTCCTCGACTCGCATGAAGTCGATCCCATCTCTTATCCCTCGCAGGCGCCCATCCCTCGCAGCTCATCTTCTGCTCTCTGCGGCATCTCTGCGGCATTTCCTATCCCTGCGGCGTCCCGCGTGCGCAGGTGGCCCGAGCGGCATTTCTCCCCCATTCTCTCGTGCCTTACCCGAGCCTACTCGACTCTACGGGTGAGTAGCGGCCCTTCTTCTCCTTCTCCGCCTATATAAACCCCATTTTGGGATGAAATTAAGGCTGGCCGAAAATCCTAGCGAGGAGGGGAAAACGCTGCTGGACTGCTACCTGAACTTTGTTATTTCTTTTATGTGCTTCCTGTTGTCTGGTAACTCTCCCTACCCCTTTCTCCTCTTCGGTTTGGCCCCAGATACCCGTAACCTTGCTGCTGGTGCGTTTTTGTTTTCTGTTTATTGATTCAGTGGGGTGTTTATATGCTACAGGATGCCTTATCTAATTGCGTGAAACAATAGTTCTTAGCTTTCATTCTCTAATGGAATGCTAGTGTAATCTTATACAAATGTTGGGAATGTTTTATTGCTTGAAGTATGAACAAGAATAGAGATTGGAGCGTGTTTTAAAGTATGAGCTTAATTATTTGTTTGAGGTAGTGGAAATATAGCATAATATCAGCTCTTCTCTTTTCTCTACTTGCTTAAAGTGGTGAAACTGTGGCATATTTCTATTCTCTGTGGTTAAATATGTTGGAACATGGCTTTGGAATAATGCTAGCTTCTCTTGCAAACATGTTGGGATGTGCACTATGAGGCTCTTCATTCACTCTTGTTTTCCATGAATCGTAGAAGAGCTTATTTTGTTATTCCATGTGCATGTGGGGCTCGGTTTTGGGCTCCTTGTAGCTTTGCCTTAATAAAAATGCATGTTATCAAAATTTGTAGCAAGGTATAAAGGCTCTATATCTTAGCATGTTGGACATGAGGAAATGTGCATATTAGCTTCATGTTAGGTGTGGCTTTAATTCTATCATAATTCCTTTGGAAATCTAGTTGGCTTGGCTTAACTCTTACTTGAAAGGCTATTCTAACATGTGGATACTTGCTATTCTTATTTCAATGTTTTAAGAGGCTCATTTTGGCTCTGTTTGGGAGCTTGGTTGGTTTGATTTATTTCCGATTTGAGAGCCTACTTTGGTATTACGGATTTATTCTTATATTGGGCTTTGTTGAGATTTTGCTATACTCTTTGTTTTAAGCTTGATCCTAGCCGGATTTTGGCCTCATATGGCTCGGTTTTCAGTTGGCATTGCTGTATTCTTGTTTTCGAATTGAAGCTGGCTTCATTCCAGCCCAGCCATGGCTCGGGTTCGACCCTATATGGGCTCGGGTTTGGCTCCTTTAACTCCTCTTTTGTTTTAGCCTTGAGTGGAGAATGTTGTAGCTTGATTTTAGGTTGGTTCCCATCCTTTCTATGGCTCGGGTTAGGCTTGCGAGTGGCTCGATTTTCCCCTTCTAATGTTAATCCCTATTTTAGCTCTGTTTTGAGTGGGATGTAGCTCATTGTTGGCTCGGTTTCTTGCTCAATGGTGGTTTGGGTTTAGCTTTATGCTGGAGCTGTTGTAATTTGGAGTTGGGCTGATTTATTTGGTTCGGCTGGGTGCTTACTGATGGCTCGGGTTTGATCCTATCTTGGCTCCGGTTGGGACTTTGGTGCTCTTCGGGTTTCATTTGATGTTGGGGCTGCTTTAATTTGGAATTGGGCTCGGGTTTGTGCTCTGTTTGGGCTTTATGTGGGCTGAGCTCTATGTCTATTTAGTGAGGGCTCTCTAGTGTGTTTGTGGAGGATTTGGGCTCAGTTTGGGGCTTGGCCGTGAGCCTCTTGATGTTGATTTGTGATTTTGAGGCTGGATGGGGGCTTTACTTATTGCTGCCCCTTTGTTGTGGCCTTGGCCGAGAGCCTCATGGTGGTGATTAATGTGGTGATGGCTTTGCTTATTGCTATGTTTAAACTTGGAATTGATGGGAAATGTAATTCAGAATTGTTTCTCGTCTGCTTTTTGGAAGTGAATTGGGGATCGATACTTGAGGCACTTTCTTAAAGATTTTACTTGGTGGGATTGGTGCTAGTTTTGAGACTTTTGGGCTGGTATACTCACTTTCTTATGGATTGAAAGTTTTTCTGATTCTCCTATCGTGATCCCGGCCCGAGCAGGTAGGTAGGCACTATTGAGAGAGTTCGTGCCTTGGGGCGATGTCTGTTTTTGAGATTTGACGTATCCGGATTTTACTGCAGGTTTGGAGTCTGGTAGTCAGTTTTCCCCGAGTCATTTTTCTTTTCTTTTCTCGTTCGATTTGCGAAGTTTTTAAACGGTTCTCGAAGGTCACTGCTTTTGGTTTAGTTTTATCTGAATGCAAAGGATACCCGTTTCAGGGACAATCCAATCGTGCCCAAGTGAGAAAATGACGTCCTCAGGACTGATTCAAGGACCTCGGGCCATGCTTTCAGCGTTCTGTTGTTACATGTTTTAGGAGCTAGTGGATTAACTTTCCTCCCGTTTTAGTCTTTCCGGGTCTGGAGGCAGGTTAACCTCCTCTTCTCCCCATCCTTATTGATTTACACGTGTTCCCCGCTTCACTCGGAGTCGGTTTTGTTTTGTTTTAGGGCGATGACGGCGATGATGCGAAAGGCACGCTCAGGTGATAGAGTAGAATGATATCCCATCCTACGACATCGGGACTCGCTCCGGGGCCTCAGTGAGCCGTAGGATGACGGTATCATTCGCCGTATAAGACAAGCGGGGCACCGTAGCTTCTTAGGATTGTTAGTGATCCTTTACCCGACGAAATGATCGACTCGTGGACAATCATAATTTTCAAAATCCGATAAAAATATGATATTACGTTTTGAAACAAATATATATATATATATATATATATATATATATATATATATATATATCTTTCCACTACGATCGAAAATTGATAAAACTCTCTTGTATGCTCGAAACTCATGTGCATGCTAAAAATATAAATTTCAAAAGCTATATTATAAAATGCGGTTGTCACACTTGTTGATTATCGAGTTTTGGGTTGAGGAACACTCTCCGAGTCGAGGTTTAGTTGGACACCCTTCTGCGAGTGGCGGGGCTTTATACACTCGTGTGGCCAGAGTAGCGCTTCGAAGACCCTTCGAGCGATGCTTACACGGTTCCGAGCCTAGCCTCGAGCCGAGTGCTTGCGGTTTTCTTCGGGCTTTCGTTTGATTTTTGATGAAGCACTCGTGGTCCTTTTTCCGGGATTTCCCGAGGTTTTGATGATTTTATTTTTGACTTTCGTTTATTTTCTCGGGTTTTTCTGTTATGAGGCAGTCTCCTTGCTTTCTCGAGCTTTTCAACGACTTTTTCCTTCTCTTGTTTGGCTTTTATGTGACACACTCTTGCTGGCTACACATAAGAATACTACGGACCTCCCAGGTATACATGTTTGTTTATTTTTTTTTACAGTATGTTCCTTTATATACTCATTCTTGCTATCGCATGCTTTCTCGTTAAGCACGTTGTATTATACTTCTCTCAGTATGCTTTATTGTTCTCCTCGTCTTTACATCCTTGCTTATACATCTGTACAACTTTAAACATATTTGCATAGGATGTTTAGGAGGACTCAATCATAGAGTCACCTGATTGAATATTTTGACTTGCCATCTTAGAAAACTTAACCTCTTCACGGCAAGGAGCTCGGAGCTAACACGGTGGGCAGCACGACCATCTTCAACAGCAAAACACGTCTACAACAACTAAATCATTCCTTAGTTAAATAACAATCAATAGGATTTCGAGGTTGTTCGGCAGTGCGACATAAATCTTCAACCTCTTGTTGGGCCTTTGTATAGCTCTACATTGTACTAATATAAGCCCCGACTCGTTTTAGGATTCCGAGGTTGTCGTTTGTTACGACCTAAACCCTCACATCTTCTAGGCTATTCGTGTGATCGTTTCACACGAATGTAAGCCCTAATTAAATAAAATTGACATAATGAAACCTTTAAATAATATCTCTCCTAAATCGAAGCCAAACCATAGGATAGCTTGGGAAGTCACCGAGGTTCGCCTCCGGATCGCCGACATCCCCTAATTCTTCTTCCTTTGGATCTTACAATAAAATGTTCTAAATTTTGAGTCAATCCCCTTTCACACCTCTTTGTCCGATTACGTTGAAAAGTCCTATCCTTTTGACCTCCTTGAAGATAATATTTCACGATTTTTATCGAGAGTTTCTTAAGTGATTTCGATCATTTAAGATGTAATTAACTATAGAGCATCGCTTATAGGAAGAATTTCCGAACCCAATTTAAAATAAACCCTATTTAATTCTTTATATTAAATAGGGAATCTTGTCGACGAATAAAAAGGTTTCGCAGACCAAACGAACGTCATATATTTCTTAGTTTATTTAATCGAGCCTCAACCTCAAGTTTTGTGTTTGTCTTTCAGGATAAATGCATGACTTGAGGTGTAGCAGCCTTTCATTTAAACTATGAAAAATATGGAGTCGGTTGATTCCCTTCCTTTCTTGAAGGATCCTTCCGAAGCGGGCGACGGGATTTCGATTCGGCGGCCGAAGCCTTCTTACGGGCACTTCACGCACTAAACAACGCCGACAGCCTTCAGCGACTCACGTGGATTTGCTTCTCTCTCCATTCAAATCAGGAAATCTTATCTTCATACATCGGTAATGTGTCCATATCCCTTATGGACCAAATTACCCTTCTTCCGTTGGCATGCTTCACTCATTTCTTTCTTGGGTGAGCACGGTCAACTCTTCCGAACTTCAGGACCGTCTGTTCACTCACCTTTTGAACAGGGAGGTTCAGAAAGCCATTAAGGACTTTTTGATCTTTGTGTGAGGTCGGACCCCCAATAGGTGTGTCGGTGGACTAGTTCCACCCGGGCATTGTGTGTTGTGAAGTTAGTCCCGCACTGGGTCCTAAACTTCGCACTTTCGTCTCCTTCGGGTTTGTTTTGCTTCTTGTGAATCAAGCCATCTTGCGTCCTTTCATGCTTGTTAACTTGCTAATTGCAACTCTTCGATGCTTTAATCGCAAATAAGTAATAAATTTGAAAAATTAAAATAATAGAGGATTTGCCCAGTTCATAAGACAAGTGCGTCAACTTGAGTACTTCTGTCGAAACTGCAAGGCATGAGACATCGCTGACTTTCAGAAATTCTTCAAGTGACAGAAACGATAACATCGCTGGAGCTGGTCTACACATCCACTGAAGGACAGTCCCGAGACGAAGCTGCCAACATGTTCAAATGACATAGATTGACAATCAAAATGGATATGAGAAAGATAATGGGTAGTGGGTCCCAACCCTCCCACCACAAAACAGTTAGAGACAACAACTTGATGATGGGTCGTGGGTCCCAACCTTCCCACCACAGCAAAAATAAAAAAATGATACGCTCAAGGACGTTCAAAGTTCAGCAGAAAGACAATCAAGAAGAGATGATACATGATAAAACTTCAGCACTTTGATAAGAATGACTTCAGGGAAGAATCAGATTAGTGCCCTAATAAGCTGAGTCATTTCTTTAAGGAATACGATCGGGTCCCGAGTGGATCTCGAAATGAAGCGATGTGCTTGAAATACGAAGTAATTGATTATGGATATCAAGGCGCTTTTAATTTTCTGCCATGTGTACTGAGTCCAGACTTTCGATAAGTTATAATATCTCGGGATTCGTATTAAGGAACATTTCGAATTTAGGGGAGTTTCGACATTCAAAATCTTAAACGAAATATGTCTTGCCAGGATACGATGAATTCTCGGAAAACAAAAGGAGCGAAAATAAAAAAGAAGTGTTCCGAGGAAAAGCTTGAGGTGGGCATCAAAATCGAAAATTGGTGTCTCAATCAAGACATTCAAAATCTTTAACATGTGCTCCACCGGATATAAGTAATCCTCGATAAAAAAAGGAGAGCGAAAAGCTCAATGAAAAAAAAAAAAGGAAAGAAAAAGAAAAAGAATGCTCCACGAGAAGAAGTTTGAGATGAACATATAATCGAAAATTGGTGTCTTAATCTTCCTCGATTAATGAAACTTGAAAGACAACCTTAAGAAATTTCCTCTGATATTATGCTTTGGAGAGAGTCAAGTGATTCTATGCCTTTTGGTTGGTCATTAATTGGTTCAGAAGTATTTTCCGACAATGAAAAATATTTTGATCGCATGAGCGGAAATTCTGAAGTCTGCTTAAACCCAGAAAGAAAGAATTAAAGGAATGATGACGATATTAGCAATTAATGGAAATTCGACCCTGAAGTCATATCTTTCAGTGTCCAACAAATACAACTCCAACTTCAACTCGAAGAACGTCAGAAAGTTTTTTTCGAAGACAACTTCAGCAACCTCTACAGAATCTGCAACAGATCAAATGATGACTACTACAATCAAAGCTGCAAAATTGTGGCCACTTCAGCTGTGGCGTCCTTAGAGATAACGCACCTTTATAAGTACTTGAAAGAATATAATTCGATAAGCACCTTAAAGAGTGAGTTATTTTTCAAGACTTGGTTCTTAGTCGATGGACGATACTTCGAAAGCATTGTGCCTTCGTTTCGAAGCAAAGCACTCGTTCTTAGAGGCTCGTATGCGACGATTTGTCTAAAACGCGAGTCTAAATCCCAAAATAAAATTCAACATTCAAAAAAATTCTGCTTGAAAAATTTTTCAAAAATCTCTGCATATACTTTTCAGCGAACTTCTGCACTGCACAAGTTTCACGAATTTCTCCCAAATTCAAATATCAAATTCCAAATCTGAATTCTCCAGTCTGAGACCTGTGATTGATATCCCTTCGATTCTCACGCTCGTTGGAGAAAGGATCGATTGATTTTATTGACACATGAAGCCGCGAGTTTCGATTGGTTTTGTTGGCGTGGAATCACTTCCTTTCCCAAACAAGATCCTTTTCGATCAACTCTTTGAGTGGGATATGAAACATTCTCATATTCTCACTTAAGCTGTTTCCTTTGACGAAAATCTTTCAAATCATATTTTAGGGGATGAGGATTTTACCTCCCATTCCGCGTTGCTTTAGGAACTCCTCCTATCGCAATCATTTCCTTCGATATTTTAGAGGTAGAGGATCCATGTATCCGATACAGCATTGCTTTGCAATGATTCTTACGATAGTTTAGAGGTAGAGGATCTCAGCATCTGATACCGCATTGCTCTGCAATGATCTCCTTATATATTTTAGAGGTAGAGGATCCCAGCATCCGATACCGCATTGCTCTGCAATGATCTCCTTCGATATTTTAGAGGTGGAGGATCTCAGTATCCGATACCGCATTGCTCTGCAATAATCTCCTGATATATTTTAGAGGTAGAGGATCCCAGTATCCGATACCGCGTTCGTTTCACGATGATCTCCTTCGATATTTTAGAGGTAGAGGATCTCGGCATCCGATCATCGCATTCGCTCTGCGATGATTCTCCCGATATGTTTTAGAGGTAGAGGATCCCGATATCCGATACCGCATTGCTTCCGCAATGATCTCCTTCGATGTTTTAGAGGTGGAGGATCTCGGCATCCAGATACCGCATCGTTTCTGCAATGATCTCCCTATATATTTTAGAGTAGAAGATCTCGCATCCAGATACCGCGTTCGTTTCGTGATTATCTCCTTCTATATTTTAGAGGTGGAGGATCTCAGCATCCGATACCGCATTGCTCTGCAATGAACTCTTGATATATTTTAGAGGTTGAGGATCTCAGCATCCGATACCGCATTGTTTTGCAATATTCTCCTGATATATTTTAGAGGTAGAGGATCCCAGCATCCGATACCGCATTGCTTCTACGATGATCTCGCGATATATTTTAGAGGTAGAGGATCCCAGCATCTGATACTGCATCGTTTCTGCAATGATTTTCGGATATCTTTTAGAGGTGGAGGATCCCAAGCATTCAGATACCGCATTCGTTCTGCAATGATTTCCGATATATTTTAGAGGTATAGGATCTCAGCATCCGATACCGCATTGCTTCTGAATGATTTCCTGATATATTTTAGAGGTGGAGGATCTCAGCATCCGATACCGCATTGCTCTGCAATGATTCTCCTGATATGTTTTAGAGGTAAAGGATCTCAGCATCCGATACCGCATTGCTCTGCAATGATTCTCGTGATATGTTTTAGAGGTAAAGGATCCCAGTCTCTGATACCGCATTGCTCTGCAATGATCTCCTTCGATATTTTAGAGGTAGAGGATCCGCACAGATCTGATGCCGTATCTTTCGCGATGATCTCCTATCAATTTTAGAGGTAGAGGATCTCAGCATCCGATACCGCATTGTTTTGCAATGATTTCCTGATATATTTTAGAGGTAGAGGATCTCAGTATCCAATACCGCATTGTTCTGCAATGACTCCTATATTTTAGAGGTAGAGAATCCCAGTATCCAATACCGCATTGCCTCGCAATGATTTCTATCTTTTAGAGGTGGAGGATCCCAGCATCCGATACCGCATTGTTTTGCAATGATTTCCTAATATATTTTAGAGGTAGAGGATCTCAGCATCCGATACCGCATTGCTTTGCAATGATTCTCCACGATATTCTAGAGAATGAGGATTTCATATCCGATTTTGCGTTGCTTTAGGAGCCCCTCCTATTGCAATCTTTCAACGATAATTCTGAGGTTGAGGGAATAAGCCCTTCGATTAATCCAAGGCATCCTATCCCAATCTTTCGAGATCGGTATAAGACCCCCTTAAATGGAGTATGGCATCCTTTCTCTTTCTTCTACTACAAATTTTACCTATATTTCGATCCACACCTCGGGATCAATACCTGATATTTTTTTTCCATTCTCGATACATATTTGAAATTTGATAACACCAATTCCACTCTCCAATCCTCAGCGAGAGTTTCTACTCCTCGATTTCAAATCGAATATCCACTTGTTCTTTCCCCAGCGAGAGTTCTGGAATCTTCAGCTTCGAAGAGTTACCTGACATTCCCCGGCGGAAACCTTTGTCACTCTTTCTTTGTTTTGTTCTGAGTGTGTCGGCTTGGAACATTTGTGTTGGTTTTGTTGATCTTGTCGGTCAACGCCAATACGCGCGGTGTGCTCGCCAGGCACACCACACCGATAGGGGTCCTTTTGTTGACCTCACTTTTTGTCGAGGTTTAGTATTCCTCCTAGCATTTAGGATTCTAGCCTCGGGAGCTTCCCAGACGATCCTAGATTCCTAGCGATGGGACCCACCTCGTTTTAGAGTGTACGGAAACCACTTCGTTACTCTTTGAAATCTCGTACGAGATTCCGTACCGCTAGTCCATGGCCGGTCGAAATTGATGTCAGGAGTTCAAATTGAGTCCCTATAGGACCCTGGACATTAGGACAGCCTCGTGCACGTCTTACACACCTACACCATTCTGATCGATCGAGCTCGAGTCGAATTTTGCGACGATACCAAATTTCGACGCAATTTTGACGCGACCGTCGACGAGGTTGCCGGACGACCTCGAATGACGAAACGGATCGCGTCGATGCATCCGGAACGTCGATTTTACCTAAAATTGACATTCAATTTGTGACGATAGCCTGTCGGGGGCGAAAGTTGTGAATTAAGGCTTAAAATGTAATTATGATAATTATACTATTTATATATATTTATAAATTAAAAGTTTCAACCCTAATTCCCTCTTACGCGTGATTCGGCCCGTCTCCTCCCGCGCTCGAGCCGCACGCCTCTCGCCCCATCCTCTCGTGGTTTCCTCCTCGACTCGCACGAAGTCGATCCCATCTCTTATCCCTCGCGGGCGCCCATCCCTCGCGGCTCATCTTCGCTCTCTGCGGCATTTCCTATCCCTCGCGGCGTCCGCGTGCGCGGGTGGCCCGGCGGCATTTCTCCCCCATTCTCTCGTGCCTTACCCGAGCCTACTCGACTCTACGGGTAAGTAGCGGCCCTTCTTCTCCTTCTCCGCCTATATAAACCCCATTTTGGGATGAAATTAAGGCGGCCGAAAATCCTAGCGACGAGAAGAAAACGGCTGCTGGATTACTTACTGAACTTTGTTATTTCTTTTATGTGCTTCTCGTTGTGCGGTAACTCTCCCTACCCCTTTCTCCTCTTCGGTTTGGCCCCAGATACTCGTAACCTTGCTGTTGGTGCGTTTTTGTTTTCTGTTTATTGATTCAGTCGGGGAATTTATATGCTACAGGATGCCTTATCTAATTGCGTGAAACAATAGTTCTTAGCTTTCATTCTCTAATGGCATGCTAGTGTAATCTTATACAAATGTTGGGAATGTTTTATTGCTTGAAGTATGAACAAGAATAGAGATTGGAGCATGTTTTAAAGTATGAGCTTAATTATTTGTTTGAGGTAGTGGAAATATAGCATAATATCGGCTCTTCTCTTTTCTCTACTTGCTTAAAGTGGTGAAAGCGTGGCATATTTCTATTCTCTGTGGTTAAAAATGTTGGAACATGGCTTTGGAATAATGCTAAGCTTCTCTTGCAAACATGTTGGGATGTGCACTTATGAGGCTCTTCATTCACTCTTGTTTTCCATGAATCGTAGAAGAGCTTATTTTGTTATTCCATGTGCATGTGGGGCTCGGTTTTGGGCTCCTTGTAGCTTTCCCTTAATAAAAATGCATGTTATCAAAATTTGTAGCAAGGTATAAAGGCTCTATATCTTAGCATGTTGGACATGAGGAAATGTGCATATTAGCTTCATGTTAGGTGTGGCTTTAATTCTATCATAATTCCTTTGGAAATCTAGTTGGCTTGGCTTAACTCTTACTTGAAAGGCTATTCTAACATGTGGATACTTGCTATTCTTATTTCAATGTTTTAAGAGGCTCATTTTGGCTCTGTTTGGGAGATTGGTTGGTTTAATTTATTTCCGATTTGAGAGCCTACTTTGGTATTCTGGATTTATTCTTATATTGGGCTTTGTTGAGATTTTGCTATACTCTTTGTTTTAAGCTTGATCCTAGCCGGATTTTGGCCTCATATGACTCGGTTTTCAGTTGGCATTGCTCTATTCTTGTTTTCGAATTGAAGTCGGCTTCATTCCGGCCTGACCATGGCTCGGGTTCGACCACTATATGGGCTCGGGTTTGGCTCCTTTAACTCCTCTTTTGTTTTAGCCTTGAGTGGAGAAAGTTTGTAGCTTGATTTTAGGTTGATTCCCATCCTTTCTATGGCTCGGGTTGGGCTTGCGGTGGCTCGATTTTCCCCTTCTAATGTTAATCCATATTTTAGCTCTGTTTTGAGTGGGATGTAGCTCATTGTTGGCTCGGTTTCTCGCTTCGATGGTGGTTTGGGTTTAGCTTTATCTTTGAGTCGTTGTAATTTGGAGTTGGTCGATTTATTTGGTTCGCTGGGTGCTTACCGATGGCTCGGGTTTGATCCTATCTTGGCTCCGGTTGGGGCTTTGGTGCTCTTCGGGTTTCATTTGATGTTGAGTTGCTTTAATTTGGAATTGGGCTCGGGTTTGTGCTCTGTTTGGGCTTTATGTGAGGTGAGCTCTATGTCTATTTAGTGAGGGCTCTCTAGTGTGTTTGTGGAGGATTTGGGCTCGGTTTGGGGCTTGGCGCGTAGCTCTTGATGTTGATTTGTGATTTTGAGGCTGGATGGAGGCTTTACTTATTGCTGCCCCTTTGTTGTGGCCTTGGCCGAGAGCCTCATGGTGGTGATTAATGTGGTGATGGTTTTGCTTATTGCTATGTTTGAACTTGGAATTGATGGGAAATGTAATTCAGAATTGTTTCTCGTCCGCTTTTTGGAAGTGAATTGGGGATCGATACTTGAGGCACTTTCTTAAAGATTTTAATTGGTGGGATTGGTGCTAGTTTTGGACTTTTGGGCTGGTATACTCACTTTCTTATGGATTGGAAGTTTTCCTGATTCTTCTATCGTGATCCCGGCCCCGAGCCGGTGGGTAGGCCTATTGAGAGAGTACGTGCCTTAGGGGCCGATATCCGTTTTTGAGATTTGACGTATCCGGATTTTCATCGCGGGTTTGGAGTACAGTAGTCGGTTTTCCCGAGTCATTTTTCTTTTCTTTTCTCGTTCGATTTGCGAAATTTTTAAACGGTTCTCGAAGGTCACTGCTTTTGGTTTAGTTTTATCTGAATGCAAAGAATACCCGTTTCAGGGACAATCCAATCGTGCCCAAGTGAGAAAATGACGTCCTCAAGACTGATTCAAGGACCTCGGGCCATGCTTTCAGCGTTCTGTTGTTACATGTTTTAGGAGCGAGTGGATTAACCTTCCTCCCGTTTTAGTCTTTCCGGGTCTGGAGGCAGGTTAATCTCCTCTTCTCCCCCTCCTTATTGATTTACACGTGTTCCCCGCTTCACTCGGAGTCGGTTTGTTTTGTTTTGGGGCGATGACGGCGATGATGCAAAAGGCCTGCCGGTGATAGAGTATAATGATATCCCATTCTACGACATCGGGACTCGCTCAGGGCCCGGTGAGCCAGTAGGATGACGGTATCGTTCACCGCTATAAGACAGCGGGGCACCCGTATCTTCTAGGATTGTTAGCGATCGTTTACCCGACGAAATGATCGACTCGTGGACAATCATAATTTTCAAAATACGATAAAAATATGATATTACATTTTGAAACAAAAATATATATATATATATCTTTCCACTACTGATCGGAATTTGATAAAACTCTCTTTTGTATGCACGAAACTCATATGCATCTTAAAAATATAAATTTCAAAAAGCTATATTATAAAATCCGGTTGTCCGACTTGTTGATTATCGGTTTTGGGTTGAGAGCACTCTCACTGAGTCGGGTTTAGTTGGACGCCCTTGCTGGCTAAGTGGCGGGCTTTATACACTCGTGTGGCCAGAGTAGCGCTTCGACGACCGCTTCGAGCGATCTTACGCAGTTCCGAGCTAGCCTCGAGCCGAGTCTCTGCGGTTTTCTTCGAGTTTTAGTTTGATTTTTGATGAAGCACTCGTGATCCTTTTTCCGGGATTTTCCAAGGTTTTGATGATTTTATTTTTGACTTTCGTTTGTTTTCTCGGGTTTTTCTGTTGAGGCAGTCTCCTTGCTTTCTCGAGCTTTTCGACGACTTTTTCCTTCTCTTGTTTGGCTTTTATGTGACACACTCATCGCATTCTGCACATAAGAATACTACGGATCTCCGGGTATACATGTTTGTTTATTTTTTTACGGTATGTTCCTTTATATACTCATTGCTACTTGCACATGCTTTCTCGCTTAGCACGTTGTACTTATACTCTCATTGTATGATTTATTGTTTCATGTCTACATACCTTCTTCACATCTGTACTAACTTTAAACATATTTGCATAGGATGTTTAGGAGGACTCAATCATGAAGTCACTTGATTGAATATTTTGACTTCGTCGTCTTAAAACTTAACCTCTTCACTGCGAAGGAAGTTTCGAGACTAACACTATGGTGAGCAAGCACGACCATCTTCAACAATGAAACACGTCTACAACAACTAAGCCAATTCCTAGTTAAATAACAATCAATAGGATTTCGAGGTTGTTCGCTAGTGCGACATAAATCTTCAATCTCTTGTTGGGCACTTTGTATAGCTACTGTACAATATAAGCCCGACTCGTTTTAGGATTCCGAGGTTGTCGTTCGTTACGACCTAAAATCTCACATCTTCTAGGCTATTCGTGTGATCGTTTCACACGAATGTAAGCCCTAATTAAATAAAATTGGCAGGATGAAACCTTTAAATAATATCTCTCCTAAATCGAAGCCAAACCATAGGATAGCTTCCCCTAATTCTTCTTCCTTTGGATCTTACAATAAAATGTTCCAAATTTTGAGTCAATCCCCTTTCACACCTCTTTGTCCGATTACGTTGAAAAGTCTTATCATTTTGACCTCCTTGAAGATAATATTTCCTGATTTTTATCGAGAGTTTTCTTAAGTGATTTCGGTCATTTAAGATGTAATTAACTATAGAGCTTGCCGCTTATAGGACGATTCCGAACACGATTTAAAATAAACTACTATTTAATTCTTTATATTAAATAGGTGAAACTGCAGAACAGAATAAAATGGTTGTCGCAGACCAAACGGACGTCGTATATTTCTTAGTTTATTTGATCGAGCCTCACTCTCAAGTTTTGTGTTTGTCTTTCGGGATAAATGCGATGACTTGAGGTGTAGCGCTCTTTCATTTAAATTATGAAAAATATGGGGTCAGTTTGATTCCCTTCCTTTTCTTGAAGGAACCTTCCGAAGCGGGCGACGGGATTTCGATTCCGACGACCGACAGCTTCTTACGGGCACTTCACGCACAAAACAACGCCGACAAAGCCCTACTCATTATAGTATGTGTACTTATGTGTGAAAATGGAGATTCCTAAAACCAATGCCAAAATAGTTGGATAAAGTTAAAAATGATTGTGACGGTAATGATAATGATCTGCCATAAAAGCATCAACTTTGCTGCTATTGCATATTGACAATTAAGCCCAACAATTGTGTGCAAAATGTGAGGATTTATTATCAAGTAGTGTAGAAATACACATCCCTAAGATTACCATCGCCATCATTTTAAACCTTCCGCTGCACATTTCTTTAAGAAAATGTACCCATGTTACCTCTGGCCAATTATTCTACCTAGTAATGAATGCATGATACCGAAGTTAACCAAAAACAATTCAAATATGGAATTACAACCACACAAAATAATATTGGAAATATCAACAACATGACATCCAACTCACACTAGGGGGATCGCTCAAAGAGTGGTGGTGATATACTATGGGGGTTGGAAGGGACAGTAAGGGGCTGGAATGATAGTAGGAAAGTTGGTGAACGGTAGTAGCAACGGTAAGGGGGTTTTGGGCTGCGGTTTAGAGGTGGCAGTAAATAGAAGAGGTTGTACAGTAGGAAAGAGGTGAAAGAGGCTGGTAGGGGTGGTTGGGAGGACTGAGGGCTACAGAAAATAGCAAAGGGGTCGTGATGCCCACAACTGCTACACAACAGACAGCAATCACAAAAATATATGCCTCGCCCAAGTACTATACAAATCTTAGTCCGTGTGTCGATACCATAAGAAATGAATTAACTACCAAAACAGAAAAATTTTCAATCAACTGGTTTTTAAATATAGACTGAAGTGTTCGAATTTTGGAGATTTTAAAGTTATTATTCCTAATTTTGCAAAATCCAAAAACTGAAGTAAAATAAGTGAGGGTTCTCTCAAGAGAAAGATTTTCCCCTAAAATGGGTCTTAGAAACCTAGCTTTAACTAAGTGATATAGTTATTGATGTCAATCAGGAGCATATTTCCTCCTTAGCAACTTCTGACGATCAAAGAAGGCTTGGGATTTCAAATTACGGTTTAGTTCTCTAAATAATGCAAAAATCCCAAGGTTTCTATTTCTCCCTACACGATTCCACAAACGTATAAGCAATATTCCTATTCTCCTATGTTAGTGCAATTTGATATAATTGTTCCACTAAGTTTTCTTCATAAACCCATTGTTCACAACAAGTTTTAACAAAACAACTGACTAAGATGAGAGTAAATTAAGAGCTGAAGGTTAAAACACCACCATGAAGAAAATTTAATTCAATCACAAAACAAAGTGAAACTCCATATCCCCAAGTTGTAATAATTGAGTTTAAAAAAAATGGTAAACTATAATAGATTGTCATTTGGAGGAGAAATGTCGCTTGAGCAAAACCAAAGGAGGACTTGGGCCTTGTTTGGGATCCCTTTTTGTTCTCTATTTTTGTTTTTGTTTTCAATCTGTTTTGTTTAATGTTCTTTGTTTTTAAAAAATACGTTTGGTACTGTTATAATTATATATATATATATATATATATATATATATATATACATATATATAGTTGGGTATCTTCTATTTTTAAAAAAAAATAAGCTCTTTTAAAAAATTAATTAAATTGTAATAACTACTAAAATGTTAATTAATTGAAATTATTTAAATAATAATTACTAACATGTTAATTAGTTTAATTATTTAACTACTAACATATTATTTAGTTTAATTATTTAACATGTTAATTAATTTTTGGTAAATTATAGAAATTATTTAATTAATTAATTATTTTATTAAGTTAAGGTTTTCTTAAATTGAAGACAATCCGGGATCCAATAGCATGCTAAGAGTAGTTCACTCCATTATAGTACAAGCAGGAGACGTTAATTTACCCGCTCGCAAAGATATTATCCTATCACCCTAGATAATTGTGTTGTTTAGATCGCTAAGCGATGTGCCAATAAGAGAATATCAACTATGTGCAAGTAGGCACTTTTCCATCTCAGAAAATCATGCAAATTAAATCACAAATCGTTGTGCCGACGAAATAATATCGATCAAGGGTATATTAAGTTGTTTTGACGGTGTTCTTAATACAGACGTGACTTTTAAGAATATAAAGTAAAAGTAAAGTTAAAGTTAATGTACATAGAAGTTTAAGTTATTTTTATTAAGCAAATGTCATGGATGCATGCATTAAATTATTATAAAAGTTTTATAAAAATATAAAAAATCAGAATGCATATTATTTACTTTTTTATGTGTTATTGTAATATAGAAAAAAATACTCTTGAATTATCTTTAGATGACTCATTACGATGTTTTAATCTTTTTTTAAAATTTTAAACTTTTGAAAAAGATGAATATAAGAGGAATGAATATATTCAGGAGGCGAGAATAAAAACCAAAAGGGTAAAACTTCTACTTGTTGATTAAATTACTTTCTTTTGTAGTTCTTTCATGAATATTTGAATATTAAATTGTTAATGATAGAAATAGAATAACTAAGAATTTATTTTCACCGTCCATTTGTCTGTCTCGTCTTAATTAACTCTAAGACTTGGGTCGGTCGTAAAAAAAGTGGTATCAAAGCAAGATTTAGATTAAACAACTTAAATCTTAGTGAAAGAGCCAATATAATAATTGGATTACGTTATAAATAATAAAAATTAAAATCTTAATTGAGTCTAATTAAATTATTTAGATATTATTTCAGAATTATGAATTATTAGCGAGAAGAGGTCAGGGTTGATAATGTTGAATTTAATATACTTATGAATGCCACAGTCAATGTTGATGCATTTTTTGATATGATGAATGTTGTGACCCATCCGATTAGCAATTCTCAATCTCAAGCTAGTAGTAATGGAGCATCGATAGACCAATATTTAAAATTGTTTAAGGATATAAGGCCGCCTCTCTTTTCTGAAGGAGAAAGTCTGGTGGATGTTGAGAATCGGCTATTGAGAGTAAAAAATATTACAGATGGATTGTCTTGGCCATTAAAGAGAAGGATTACAATTGCCACATTTGTATTTGAGGGAGAAACTGAGAGATGATGCTAAGGTCAATTATAGGAGAAATTTGGTAGTTGGCCTAGTCCTTCGGCACAATGGGACGACTTCGTGAGAACATTTAGAGATTAATTTGTATCACTATCAATCAGGAAAAAGATGCAAAATAAATTCATTAGGTTAGTGCAGGAAGATCGATCAATTAAGTGGTATGAAGCATAATTTACTATGCTATCGAGATATGCACAACTTGTTCCAAATGCAAAGGAGAAATGTCATATGTTTCTTTCTAGATCGAAGGATTACATCAAGAACCACTAGAGTCACTTACGATTGAGGACTAATCAGTGCTAGTGGAGAGGGTTAGATGGGTAGAAATTGATTTTCAGTAGACTCAGAAGTGTAAAAAAGGGATACACAAGAGGAACAGTTTGGAAGAAGTGACACCAACAGTTCATTCTAGAGAGTCTATAGGAAAGAAGAAATAGTCCTATGTTGATGGAATTATTAGTCTGGCTAGGAGCACCGCTATAGAGCCCTATATAAGTATGGGAAGTAAAATCGTGGTGAATGTCACTTTGATTTGAATATGTTATTTATGCATACAGCTTGTACATCATATAAAAATTGTCCTAATTTTGTTTAATGATATACATCAAATTCTAACTCATAAAATAATTCAACCTCAAAGAAATTTTCAAGAAGAATCTACTTTTATTAGTGGTTAGCAAAGGATGATAAAAGCTGGTAATGTGACTCAAAAGAAGCAACCAGCACAAACGGCTCCCGTAGAACAGTAGCAGAGGCAGAGGCAGAGGCAGAGGCAGCAGACAGCACCAACAGTAGCCAGCACCTCTCTCCGTCAACTACAAACAACCCTAAAGACATGTAAGATTGATGACAAAATACGGAATGAAGACTTTAAGTTCTACTCCAAAAATTAATTATGAATCAAAAACCAAAGATTATGTACAACCGACTCCTAGACTCTAACTTTAACACAAATCATAAATTCAATGGTCATAATTAGTTTCAATGGTCTCAATTTGTATTTATGTACATTCATGGTAAAGGACAAGAGAAACGTCTCACAGGAGAAGTTACAATTCCTGAGAACACTGACTACAACCACCACACATAGAAGAATCAAGATCATATGTTTGTCTTGGCTAGTCAACCCAATGACCCCTAAGGTGGGAGAAATTTTTCTGCTTTCTAAAACCGTCAGAAATTTGGGAGGTTGCAAGAGAAATACATTCCAGCACTGAAAATACTGCATAATTATTTGAGATCAACCAAACTTCATGACCTTCTTCAAAGAGAACTAAGTGTCACCCAATATTTCAACATCTTAACAAAATATTGGTTACAATTAGATATGTTTGAGACACATGTGGAAATGTCCACATTATGTTGTATTGTTTAAATTCATTATTAAGAATAAGAAAACTATCAAATTCCTTGTAGGACTAACTCAAATATTGAATGAGTTGAGAAGGAGGATCATGGGAACAAAGCCTCTTCCATCTACTAGTGAAACCTTTGTTGAAGTCAAGACAGGAGAGCAGAAAGAAGCTGATGACTAAAAATAGAGATTCACCAAGTACTGTAAGCTTGGCGCAATACACTCATAATTCCACTCACGACTCAAAGTACAAGATGAATCGTCTCACATGTGAATAGTACAAGAAGATTGGGTATATCAAGGACAACTGTTGGGAACATCATGGAAAGCCTACATAGTAGTAACCTGGACAGGAAAGGAAAAGTCAAGAGAAAAAAGTTAATGCTACCATCAAATCTGAAGAGTCGGCTAAACCATTCATCGAAGAGCATCTTGAAGTTGTGAAGAACTCGTTGGAGCCAAGTCAGAGCAGCGCAACAACCTAGTGACACATTAAGTTAATATATCATCTCTCCTCTTGCCAGTAACGGGAAATTTAGAATGTGGATCACAGAATCAGAACCGTCTAATCATATGACAGGTGACCAATACACAAATTAACTATCAAGAGGCTTCTACATTTAGATCGGTAAGACTTGCAGACGGATCACACTTAAGCATCACTGGGAAATGAGAAGTAGAGCTCTATCAGGAAATCATAATTTTCTCTGTTTTAAGTTTCACAGTTGGATTGCAATTTGATGTCAATCTGCAAGATTACTCAATAAATGAAATATATAACTAAATTTCTTGCAGATTCTTGTAAATTTCAGGTGGAGTCGGGGAAAGTGATTAGCAGTGCCGAAATCCATCAAAGCTCATATTTGCTCAAAGAAAGTCTACACAAATGACACCTCCGTATTTACCACAAATTTATGAATCTAGTGAGTCTATGTCAGTTGAAAATCATATATTGTCATTGCATTGTCATCTGGATCATCCTAAATTCACTTTATTGCAAAGTTGTATCCTCATTTGTTTGATAATAGAAAATTTAATTTTTCTTTGTGCGAGATTTGTTAACTTATCAAACACAAACTCTCACACCCTTTTGTCATTATCCACGGTGATAATTGAGAACCTTCAAAGATGAAAACCCTAAGTGGGGCTAGATGGTTTCTCATTTATTGATGATAACATTATAACCATTTGGGTATTTCTAGTAAAAAAGAAATTTGAAACAGTCAAAATCATCCGATCCTTATATGACATGCTTCAAATGCAATTCCAATTCAAATTTTGGATCATCAAAATTGATAATCAAAAGAATATTTCAACTCCATCCTTGAATCCTATCTTCGAGAAAATAGAATTATCAATATAAGTTTATGTATTGATACCCCCATAACAAAATGGGATAGCTGGGAGAAAGAACAAGCATCTTCTTGAGGCATCCCGCACAATCATGATGTATCATCGAGTTCCAAAATATTTTTAGGGGAAGCAGTTCTTACTGCAACATAACTTATCAATCGAATGCATGGTCGAGTATTTAACTTCAAAATACCCTTTCATGCTTTGATTGTTACCAATCCTCGCATCAGAACTTTCATTTCTATTATACCACTTAAAATCTTTGGATGTGTATCATTTGTTTGTGTTCATTCCTAAAATCACATAAAATTTGAACTTAAATCTATCAAGTGCCTTTTTCTTGGGTATGTCACCAAAAAAATGGGGTATAAATGTCACTCTCCTTTTACCATAAAATATAACTCTATGGATGTCACATTTTTTTTAAATTAATCCTACTACCCCAATTTTAATTTTCAAAGGAAAATATAAATAAACATCAATTTTGGGATGCACTTGATGACGCCTACACGACATCGCCACCTACTCCACCTCGCCCTCCTGTCCTGGTTGACGATGACCAACCAATCCAACTTGAAGACCATTACAAAGAAATTCATGTGTGCACGAGGAAAAAAATCCTTAAGCAAGTGAAAGACAACTTGTAAAGACAAAACTACTCAAGCCAAAACCTAAGTCCGCATTCACCTAAAATTTCGAGTAAAGAGTCTTGTACATTAAATAACTAATTCAGATGTTGGTGACAATGAAAGTTGCATTAAATAACCAAATCAATAGAATGTAGCTTACGGGAAGCTATCCCCATCCTACAAATTTTTTGTTTCAAACCTTGATAGTATACAAATTCCTAAATCAGTTCATGAACCTCTTGAAAATCTAGACTGGACGAAAGCAGTTGAAAAGGAGATTCGAGCACTAAAATATAATGGTACAAGGATTCTTACTAAACCCCCTCAGGATAAGAAGTTTGTTAGATACAAATGTGTGTTCAACATCAAATACAAAGTTCACGGGGATATTGAGAGATTCAAAGGAAGAATTTTTGCAAAAGGTTTCACTCAAGTCTGTGGGAGCGACTATTAGGAAACCTTCGCACCAGTTGTCAAACTAAACAGTGTTAAAGTTCTCATTTCAATAACAGTTAACAAGGAATGGGGACAGCATTAACGACATAAAAAATGTCTTCCTGAATGAGTATCTGGAGTTAGAATTGTATATGAAAATACGACCAGGAATGATTACAACAATCACCTAGTATGCAAAGTCAAAAAATCTCTCTATGGGCTTAAACAATTACCAAGTGTATGGTTTGAAAGGTTTGCTAAAACTATGAGATCTAATGGGTTTCTCAAAATCAAGTTGATCATACATGGTTTGCAAAACACACTCAGGAACGTAAGACTGTTGCACTAATAGTATTTATGGATGATATGATTCTTACTAGTGATGATGAAAGAGAGATTCTCAAAATCAAAATACTTGCCATGGAGTTTGAAATCAAAGACCTAAGAACCGTGAGATATTTTCTAGGTATGTAGATAGCAAAATCCAAGAATGACACTATTATATCACAAACCAAATACATCCAAGATCTACTAAAAGAAATAAGGGTGATTGGATATAAGTTGTTGATTCTCTAATTAATTCCAACTAGAAGTCAAAAAGGAGAGACGAAAGTGACTATGGATGAAGAAAGATATCAAAGATTGGAAGGAATATTCATTTACCTATCGCATATGAGGCCAGATAATGCATACTCTGTCAATATTGTGAGTCAACACATGAATAGCCCAAATGAAGTGCTTTTGAATATAATGTACAAAATTTTAAGGTTTCTCAATAAAACTTTTGATTATGGATTATTTTGTAGAAAACCAAGAACAGAGGGGTGGAAATCTACAGCAGTGTTAGTTGGGTCGGAAAACTCACTAACATGAAGTCAACTATTATGTATGGGAAAATTTGATTACATAGAGAAGTAAAAAGCAAGTTGTAGTTTCGAGAAGCGGTACAAAATTAGAATATAGAACGTTTATGTTAGGGATCTATGAAGAGATCTGGATTCATTAATTGTTAAGAGATAGGCCTATACAGATGTTCTTCCAATAGGCCTATACAAATGTTCTGTGATAGTCAAGCAGCTATCAATATTGTCAAGAATCTTGTACATCAAGATAGGACCAAACAATTTGTAAATTGATAAGACACTTCACCTCTAAAAAGGTTAATGGGGGAATTATATAGCTAAGCTACATCCCAACACACCAACAAGTTACTAATGTCTTCACCAAAGCTCTTCCATTCAACACCTTCTTAGAATTCAATAACAAGCTCAGTCTCGACAACATTTATGACCCAGCTTAAAGGATAATATAAAAATCCGAGAAGATTTTATTCTTCCCATATTTACCTCTCTCTTATGGGTCGACCACGACCTCCAAATCTTGGACGATTTAATTGGGATATCTTGCGAATCCTTTATATGGTTTATTCCATTCCTTTATGTTTTTTTATTCTTTATTAAAATTATTTCTTTTCCTAATTTAAGTGAGACATGTTTGGTAAGTTCGTAAATAAAGATGATTGATTTTCCTATATATACCACCTCCTATTTGTGAAAAGTGAATCAAGGAATTATTCACCTCCAAAATCTATTGTTCTACATAAGTGAATAGAGAAGACTGGAAGCAAAAAATTTGCAAGAGAACAATAAACAGTCTATAATTTTAAATAAAAAAGCTTTGATCAACCAATAGAACCAGTCCTAGTAGTTTAAGAAACAAATAAAGCATTACTTACCATCCTCTTTTCCATGTTCGCTTTTCTGCAGATACTTTCAATAACATCAATTGTACAGTTTTCACTAATTTGTAGAAAAGGAACACGAGCATTAACTGCGTCGCCAATTTTCTCTTTATACATTGAATAGTATTGATGAAACGCAGGAGTTCTCTGATTACAAACAGAAAGTTCAAATGTTAATGAATAGTATTGATTGAATGCAAGACTTCTCTAATTACAAACATAGATGTTAAATAATATATAAAATCATTCTTTGAAAAGAGAGAATGAAACTACCAACCAAGTCATTGTAATTTGTGCAATCTATAGACTTCGCTAAAGAATAGTTGAAAAGTAACATTAGTAAACGCCATACATTTTAATTTACATTCAAGAATAAGAAAAGGACAAAATTGATACAAAACATTATAAAAATACCTTACAAAATTGGAAGAGGATTCTAGGCAGAGTGGAAAGTATTGGATTTTTAAAGTATGTTTGAATTTTTCAAAATAATCTCATACTTTCAAACCATTTGCACATTTCTCAAAGTATATGCAATAAGTGTTCATTTAACTTTTTTAGCTTGTGCAACATTCTCAGACCTCGTATTTATTCATTTAGTGAGCTGGTCGGAACACATGTGGGTAGGCTTATTTTGACGTGTGGAATATGTATGGATGACAACACCAAAAACCTAATAAGACATAAAAGGAAAGCTGATTTCTTTTCAAAAGTATGAAGGGATGAAAAACAACTCAAATCATGATCGGAACCTCCATAAACCTTAACAATTTCAAGATTAGAAAGCTTTGCTAGAAATTATAAGAGACAAATGTCAAATGTAGTAAAATCCCCGTGAGGATACTAAACACCACATAAATGCTTTAGTAGAAGATAAATGAACATGGCCTCATTTGACAAATATCTTATTACAACATCGAAACAACAGGTTCAATGTTAACTACAATAAAATGTGTGATGCCACTTAACACCAGATTAAAACTTACATATTCAAGATAGATATTTAAATATGCAAAATTATATGCCCATAAGCACCTCAGCAAGAATGTTTGTACATGAGATCAGTAGTCTTAAATACCAATCATTAGTATTCAATAGTATTCAAAGATACCATTATAAAGACGAGAAATTTACATTCACTATTCCACAGAGCTAATAGCAAGAAATCTTGGGAATAATTAGGTAATGTGTTGCTTCTACGTTGCTATCAAAATCTGCCCATACTACATTTTAGATGGTATGGAAACAAGGCAACGGTAATCCCCATCCCGCGTGTGCAACTTATTAGCATTGAAGATAAACATGTAGATATTATGAAAATCATTTTTTACAGCTCATTATGAGAAGATGCTCAAGACAAATAATGGCTAGAACATCACAAATGAATTATATCCAACTATTCCAGGGAAGGCAACATGCAGCTGGAAATTATTAGAGACTAAATTCCTAACTTTATTAAGTCCATGGATTATAGCACGATATAAAAAAATATTTCATTCATTAGAAGCTACATCACTAAGATCTCAGATTTTGCGCCAATAGAAATAATATCTACCGCCAGTTTTAAAATTTGCCTACGCACTAGCAGCAACATTACGAATAGAAATGCAAAATAGCATGTTAACTCCACAAGCATGCCCGGCAAGGACGTTTATATGAATACAACATATTTTTGTCACCAATCCTCGTTATAACACATTCATTTGTTTAACAAATATAATAACTGATAGTCCAACGCATATATCATACCAAAAAAATGAGATTAAAACTAACTGCACCCTTGTTGAGCAGAAGAATAAATACAATGCATTCAATAGAGTGAAAAATAATCATACCAAACGCGCAGAAATTTTGACAAGCAAGCTACTAGTCATCAATTTTATAACAACCATACAGAATTATTAAATTAGTTACCTTTAAGAAGACCTTTAATGCTCTTTCGAGTGCATCATTAGCTATCTCTCTACCACCCTTAGCATCCACAAAATCAACATAACGAATCCAGAACTCTGAGTAATTAGCACAAGGAATTAAACATCTCTCGTAAAGTTTAACAGTCTGTAAATAGAAAAAGTAGCTTTTCAGGAGAAAACCAAGAGTGGGAGAAACGTCAAAAAGTTCAAAGCATTTAACAGTTTTTACCCAATCAAAATTTCCTTGCTCCTCAACGAAAGTGAGATAGTCATGCCAATTCTTAAGCTGGAACTCATCAAGTGGCTTGATATGGAAATACTGTCTCTGGATTTGAGCCTCAAAGCAACTTATACTTTTATCTAATTGAACTGATTTGTCGTACAATAGCTCGCCAATGGATAAATATTTCTTCAAAGCTTCTGGACCTGCAGGGTTTTGATCGGGAAAATCCACAACATTTGAGATTCCTGTATACTCCAAGCCTTTCATATGTGTCAATTCACAGTTAGGACCACCTTCTGGTGGTTTAGTTGTTACATTTTGGGATCCCATTTGTTCTTCCAACAGAACAGCCAATTTCTTAAAGCTGAAAGCAATGAAGAACTACCATTTTAGAAAAGCTCAAAACTCAGAATGAACTCAATGAATTAGTTCAAATGTAGTCAAAACTACAAGAGCAAGAAGTACAATCAGCCCCATCTTCACATCTAATCATTTAGGATAAGTTCAATTTTTAATAGAATATGACTGACCAATATTAGCGGAAGATGATGGGCACATCTGTGCATTATAACGAAAGCACGACTTCATTTAAAATATAACTAAATCAAATTTCAACAGACAAACCAGTGGTAGAGCACATGTGCTTGAATTTTTATTTTGGAGAAGGAGATAATCCATCTTTAGGCCAATTGTATACCTTTCATAATAGCATTGCAACCTTCTTGTAGGAAACCTCAAAGTGTTGATATAAATATGAGCTAGCCGATCCCACTGCTTTTGAAAATACTCAAATTTAATATATTTATCCCATAGGAGATGGCATAAATAGTCCTTATCAACATAAGATAATCCTCTCTCAAACAGCCTGCATAACAGACAGAAAGGCCATAACTATGACGCCTAGAAGTTATATGGCAGCGGTGAAACATATCAGTTATCTGAATTACCTTCTAACATCTGAAGGATCCTCAAACGATGATATAGCAAAGTTACAATAGTTGACCCAAAGATGAACAGAATGTGATGCTATCTTCACAGCCAGTTCATAGACTTGCTCAGCCTCATTCATAGTGCAGAGCTGTGCCTTGTGCCCCGCATATCTTGTCCAATATCCATAACATAACGGAAATTCAGACAAAAAAGAATCATACACAAGGCAGATCTTTTGTATGTCATCCTATTATCACAGTAAGAAATTATTAGGTGTTCCATCCGACCTTAAGAAACATTAAAACGTCATGCTATAAAAGAACTTAGTGTGCATGTGTATGTATATGTATATGTGTGTGTGTGTATATATATATATCTATAGAGAGAGAGAGAGAGAGAGAGAGAGAGAGAGCAGCAAATGAACCAAGCGTTCAACAAGTTACTCATGGCTTGACACAATTAAAGCGCATTCATGATTGTTTGATTAACTAATCAAATGAGCTTGAAAACTTTCATAAATATATGATTACTAAATAAACAAGTTTTAACAGCTTGTTCATTGGTTCACTTAAATTTATGAGTAGTAATCATTTAAAGCTTGTGAACAAGCTCGATTCACCTTGTACATGAACATTTTCATTTAAATGTTAATTTTGAGGTTCGATGAGCATGGTTAGATGTGGCTCCTTTATTTTTTCTAACAAGTTGCTCCTATAAAACTTGAGTAAGGCTCGATTGAAACTTGTTATGGCTCGTCTATTTTGTTAAACGACCTGCTTGTTAATAAACTCAATAAAACCCTCTATGAACTGAGCTCAAATTCAGCTCGAGCCGAACACGAACAGGTAGCTATAAACAAGCTCGAGCTCAAACATTAAAAGCTCAAATCGAGCTCAAGCCGAGATCGAAAGAGCTCTTAAAAAGTGAGCTCTAGCTTGAACAAGCATGTGCCCAGCTCAACTTTGCTCATTCATTTGCAGTCCTAAATATATGAAATATATTGCATGTTGGTTTAAAAAAACAGTAAGCAGAGATTAGGCTATACTAATTCGAACTCATTATGGAGGAAATGATCAAATAGAGCATTTTATCAAAGCAGATGCATGCACATCAAAGATTGATACAATGTATTTGAAACTAACATTTCATTTCACACTAAAATAGTGGAAAACAGATGCTACGTAGTAAGTTGAGAGCTAAGACAAGAAAAAGGGTGACCATGCTCGCCTTCCTAGAGCAAGTGAACCTCCTCGTCTCATTGCCCGCCCCAAACACAGCAAAGATGAAAAACAATGAATTAACATATGGAAAGTGCCTGCATTTCAAACCCTTCGGGATCCTCTACAAAACTTCAGACTAGGCTTCCCAACAATAGAATCAAAAGAAGATCAACCCAAACCGCATTGAAATTGAACTGAAGATTAACTTAGTGTGCAAAGAGAGCATTTTACTGAATGAATTGCAGTTAGTAATTCAGAGTACGTTGAGTTTAACTGATGAACAATTTCAATACCATGACCATTTTTCAGAAACAAAACATGGCAAATACCTATAGGTTTGACAAGAATACTGGAGAGTCAACACTTACTGGCGAGGTATTCTCAACCTCTGCTATAAGCAGCACCCAAGCATTGAAGTTAGCTTCATTACTTTGTAATAATTCTTGAACTCTAGCTTCAATGGTGTCAACTACACAAAAAAGAACAAGGATTTCTTATAAAAGTAGCATTTTGCTTATCTACTTCAATGGATAAGATGATTCAACATCTTAAATCTTGTAAAAATATGCACTTTCTCAACTTGAAATCAAAGTAGAAAAATTGCATCACTCTCTACAAAAAAGATTTCCTTGTTTTTTGGAATTCTTATGACATAAGCACTACCATTTTTCATAAATTTTATCTACAGCTGTTACAGCGTGCAAATTTTGATGGACAATAACGTAAACTTCCCCGCTTCAAATATTTACTTGCATTACTAATTAAATTACTGATTATAATTATTTCAATATCAAGTACAATCGTCAGCATCCCAAGAGGAATATTACTACTGCAATGGAACTCAATTGTGAAACATCAATTAAACAACAATTGAAGAACAATAGCAGCACTCAGAGCCAATTAAAAACTACACACTCAATAGAAGCCCGCAAGCGCTGAAACTGGGAAAATTATTCCATACGGACAACGTACGCAGAGTTGCGTACGGACAGCGCAAATAACCACCCAATAACCAGTTAATAAACTCTGAGATGATGTATTTCATGATTATCGGGAGGTTATTAGGAGGTTATTGCGGTATTATTCCGAATAACCAGCGAATAACCTCCTAATAACGCCCTAATAACCTCTGCGGTTTCAATTTTATATTTTTTATCTGTTATTCGGAGTATTGTGAGGTTATTGGAAGGTTATTGCTCAAATAATGCAGCAATAACTTCCCAATAACCCCGCGGTTTCATTTTAATGTTATTCACGGAGATTTTATGAGTTATTTGCTGGTTATTTAGTGATTATTTGCGGTATCCGTACGCAGCACTGCGTACGTTATCCGTATGGAATAATTTTCCCTGAAACCGGGAGATTTTCACAAGTGTTAGCGCTTATCATTGGCAGGCAACTGGAGTTTATAAGAAAAGAAAGCATGCAGAACACCAGAAGCTGTGAAAACAAATCTTGGGAAGATTTATACTGCAGCTCAGTACTTCATAAATTATATAATATTTTAGAATCTTTATGAAAAGCAAGAAATCTACTTCAATTAACTGTTTCTAATTGAGAAAAGTCGAACCAACGCCATCTCACATAAACCATTGTACCCTAAACCTCGAAATGCAGGTTGTTCCTCTTGTCCATCAGAAATAGAATAACAACATTACTTATCGCAAAACGTTCACCAGTTCATGCAAATACATCAATTTGAGGAGTGCTTAATAATTCGATAGAAAGAAGAAAAGGACTGTGGACCGGAAAGAGAGCAGCAACAGACCGTGATCCATAGATGTGCAATCCTCTTCTAGATCCTCCTGCATCGGCTCCCCCTCTTTCTTCTCCATTCACGCCAGCTTCACGTCTCTAGGAAAAGTTCAAGCGACGGAATCCGCGCTTAGGCCCTTCCACGAGTTCTTGTGCTAGCCGAAGTAAATGTAATAATCCGATGGAAGTAAATACTGCAAAAAGCTAAAAGCGAATAGAGAGGATAAAATTAGTTTTCTCTAATGGTAGGGTTTTTACCTGTCATGACTTTTAAACAACAAATTTTATGTATTGCGATTCTAAAAATAGTAATTTTACGTATCGGGAACACTATTACGATGTCGTCTCGCACTTCTCATCTCCTGTCTGAAACCCTCGACCAAAACCATCATCTTCGTGACGAATCCTCGGGATATACTCGACAGTAGAGCTAGCTGGGAAGGCAAGGATCTTCAAAAATCCCATTATTCACCTCACACCCTTAAACTTCATCTCCCTCTGCGATTTCTCCTCCCTCTCCACATCCGTCACTTCGTGGAGCAAACCAGCGGAGACTGCCCAGCTGCAACTCGAGCAAGGGCGGCGGCAGTGGCAGGTGAGAGTGACAATAAACTTTTTTCTGCTATCGGCAAGTTGATGTGTTGCATCGCGGAAAAAATTGACAGTAGCTGCGTATACAGATGTTACAATTTGCAAGCTCTAATTTTTTTTGTATCCTCAATGTAATTCACTTGTAATCTGTACTTTTATATTGTAATATTTATAACCTACAACTAGATAAAATAAGAGCGCGCAATGGGATACATGAAAGTTACAATCGAGTTATAATCGGAGTCATGACGAGTTATGACTCCATTGTACTTCTCCATGTAACTCAGCTTAGTAACACGCGCACTCATATCAGTAACATTTGTAAAATAGGAGCGCGCAGAGTTACAAGTGAGTTACATGGCTCGCTTGTAACTCGATTGTAACCCGATTGTAACCTCTGTGTACCTCATTCCGCACGCAACTCCTGCGTATGGTTTAAGTACGCAATTTTTTTCCGTTGCATCGACCAAAAAGTAAAGATGCCACTAACCAGATGATTTATGGTTCGCTTTCCCCTTTTGTTCCTGTTTAATTAGAGAAGCATGACGAGCGAGCTCTTCGAGTAAGGATGGGAGTAGGAGCTAACGATGCCATAACATTATAATTTTTATTTGAGAATGTTTTTCTTGTGCATCGCTTCTATAGACCGGATGAGGATCATGAATATATCTCTATTGAGACATATGAGTGTCATCTTTGATAATCTTTGTGAAAGAACAAAAATAATGTTTCTAAGACATGTCCTAAAGACGAGAATATACAAGTGAGATGACAGAGTTGAAGGAACGAAATACGGATGTGATGATTTGAGAGTGATTTGAGTTTTTATTATATTATTAATTGTAATGATTATTGAAGATATTCAATATATTTTATACAATTCATGTTTAATTATGTTATTTAGGTATTTGATTTTTTTTTATGCAATTTGTAAGTATTTTTTTTCCCTTTTGCATTTCTTTTGTTTTTCTTTTGATAGATTTTGGAGGTCTACAATGAAACGTTTGGTCTTATTGGTTCTTCTAGATGATCCATTTATCATTATTAGTCGGTGTTGCGTGTGAAATTCTAATGAAAGTAACTAAGTTATTCTATTTTTTTCGATGTTACGGTCTTTTAGATTATTCTTGATCATTTTTTTTTATGAATGCATATGTGACACACACGTGCTTGGTATTACATGAGTTACAAGCAACCAATAACTTCTTTTTATAAGGTATAATGTCTTATTTGTAGAAATAATTTCATTGGTTTATTGTTGCTCATCTTCGTGGCATGTAAGCAAATATGGATGCTTAGGCTTTGGACTTATAAATATGTGAAATTGTTTGGTATGTAACAAACTTTGATTTATGCTTTCCTTGCCCATTATATATCTATTTATGGTGATGCAAATTGCAGGGAGACCAAAATAATAATAGCAGCAAGCTACAAAATATAGGTATTTGTGCATAACAGACCTATACATCTAAGCGACAACAAGAATTATGTCTCCACTTCCTCTGCTAACAACCTTAATGGTTGGGGATCACCAACCCTCTAGATTACTCCATTACTACAATATAAATGTGTGTTGTACTATAATAGAATTAGCTTTTGGGCTCTTCCATTCATTACAGTTCTCTGAAATGGTTATGGCGTAAACCTCTCGGTAACCTGTAAAAGCTCTAATGTGAGATGTTTTCATTTTTAGTTTACTACAGTTTATTATGGTATCAGAGCTCCAGGCGATCCAGGCTATCTTCCCTAAGATCTAAACTTCCCTAATATTCCCTCTTTTTCCCTTTTTTCATTGACTATTTCGACAACACACTCTCAAACTACTCGAGAATTTTTGATGAGCCATTGGACAAGGCTGAAATCCCCATTCCTTGTCTGTAAAAATTTTGATGTCCAACATCAAAAACATAGTGTACAATTAATCGCATTAAACTATCATACCTGGAAACCTCAAATCTCTTCAAAGCCAATGGATTTGAAGGCTTTCTTGATGGAACTGTCATTTCCCCAACATCCCAAAATCATGACTCCAATGGCCAACTCATTACCAACCCTCTCTTCCTTTAGTTGTATTCATAGATCAAATTTTGTCAGCAACAATCCACTTTTTAATCTTGAATCCATCGATGACATTTGGAAAACACTTCATCGATGCTTGCAATCAACCAACCGAACTCGTGTAATCCAACTCTGAAACGAAATCCATCACATCTTCATGAAATATCAAACCATGTCCCAATAACTATTAACCACCAAAACTAGGGGTGTAAACGAACCGAACTTCAGTTCGTTTGAAAATTAAGTTGTTCGTGTTCGGTTCGTGTTCGAAATTGTTCGTGAATATTTTGTTCGTGTTCGGTTCGATTTGTTCGAAATTAGTTCAAATTGTTCGTATTGTTCGAGTTGTTCGTAATGTTCAAATCGTTCGAATCGTTCGACTTTATTCGAATTATTCGAAATTGTAAGATAAACCATAATTGTAAGATAAGAGCCTCATTAAAATAACTTCAAAATCTTAAAATTTTACATAATCTGCTTTATATATATTGCAATTTACATTACATTTGATTTAAAAGATCTAATTCTAATATAAATTTGTCATAAAAATAAATATTGTGGACACATTTTAAGGCCAGCAATGTGAACCAAAGCATGCCCTCAGAACCTGTTAGTTCTAGACAAATAAGAGTGTGGTCTTGCATTGAAAAACAAATGTGTGGGGCTTGTTTGGGATCACTTTTGTGTCATAATCCATAAAACAAACAACCCGAAGTTCAAAGATACGCCATCAAACAAAGCACCTAGAAAGTTTTTAAAACTTATTTAAGGAAACATAGACTTGAATATAAACATATAGAATAAAAAAGTTAGCCTCATACGAGGAATCGAAGTTGCCAAATTATACTAGGCTTGAAACACCGAAGGTAGCAGGTTTTAATTACAAAACAATCTCTACCAACAACACGACAGAAATAACTGTTGTTCTTACATATATCTTACCGCTATACCTAATGAAGACCACTATAAAATTCAAATAGTTAATCTGCATTTCCAGCTGTTGTGGGAAAAACACTTTCTTTCTTCAATCTTGGTAAGAGAACAAACCGCAAATCACAACAAAGAAGATGCAAACACAAGAGCACAAGCAAACAAGAGGATTTACGTGGTTCGGTCTTTTTGACCTACGTCCACGGGAGGGAATCGAAATAATCCACTAAGACAAAAAATAAAAGGAGTACTTAGCTTTACATAGATGAGCCCTCATCTTCCATGGCCTCCCTTCAAGTCCAAGGCCTTCAAGATGCACTCCTCACCCTCTACAAGCTAGCCCCCACTCCTTGAGTTCTTTTCACTCTTACAAAACCCACACTAAAGCCTCCCCTCCTCTCATCTATTTATAGTAGATTAGATTATATTATAATATTCTATAAATAGATGAGGTGTAACCTTCAAGGATCGCATGGCTTCCACATGTCCACCCTTTAGAGTCCTCCATTGCATGGTCTCTACATGTCCTTTCACATGTCCTCCTTCCACCGCATGGCCTCCACATGTCCTTCCACATGTCATCTTCTAGGGTCTTCCATAATGAGGTGGCACCTTTCTAAAGTCAACAATGGAGGCTTAAAGTAAGTAGAAATTTACAAGAGTGTCACTTACCTTAGTGACTAATCGGGGGTCAAAACAACAAATCTCCACCTTGACCCTCAATTATGCCGGGTAGTGATTCCTCCACGTGGCCCCCGAGGGGCCCTCGGCCAGTGGAAAATTCACTAAGTCCGGACGATTGTCCGAACTTAGCCATGGGCGACGCCTTGGTGAGCATATCGGCGGGGTTCTCTTCGATTGGTATCCTCTCTACCACTATCGAGCCTTTAGCGACGACGTCCCTTACGAAATGAAGCTTCACATCTATGTGCTTGGATCTTTCATGAAATACCCGATTCCTCGGTTAGGTGGATGGTGCTTTGGTTGTCGCAAAACACAGCTATCACCTTTTGATGTATCCCAAGCTCTTCGACCATGCCCTTTAGCCACATAGCTTCCTTGATTGCTTCGATCACAGCGATGTATTCAGCCTCCGTTGTCGAGAGGGCCACAACGGATTGGAGGTTAGACTTCCAACCGATCGCAAGTATCGAAGACAGTGAAGATGAATCCAGTCAGTGACTTCCTGGTGTCAATGCTTCCTGCGTAATCAGAATCTACGTAACCGACTACTTTTTCTTCTTTGTCTTCCTGCCTTTTGAAGAGTAGCCTCAAATCAGTGGTGCCTCTTAAGTATCTCAGGATCCATTTTAGTGCTTCCCAGTGAACCTGTCCTGGGCTTGCCATGAACCTGCTTACAATACTGACGGCGTAGGCTAAATCTGGTTTGCTACAAAACACCCTCCATGTACCTTTTCTCCTCTTCAGTCTCTGGTGCTTGAGAGTTCGATAGTCTGAAGTGTTGGCCAATAGATGTTGCAACCTGCTTAGCCTCGTGCATGTTGAACCTTGTTAGAACCTTCGAATATATGACTTTTGAGACAAGAATAAGTTACCCTTTTTCTTGTCTCCGGTAATCTCCATACCTAGGATCTTTAGTAGTCGGTCCTAGGTCCTTCATGTCAAATTCAGAATTGAGCATACCTTTGATCTTCTGGACTTCCTCCTTGCTCTTGCTGGCTACTAACATATCATCCACATAAAGGAGCAAGTACGTATAGATTTCACCGTTTTGCCACTTCATGTACACACAGCTGTCGTAGTCGCTTCGACAAAACCGATCTTTAGCATGAAATCATCAAATCGTTTGTACCATTGTCTTCGGGCTTTGTTTCGGCCCATACAATGCCTTCTTCAGCAAGCAAACTTTGTCCTTTGTCTCGGGTGTGTTGTACCCATCCGGTCGGTCCATGTAGATGGTTTCTTCAAGCTCTCCATGCGAGAACGCGAGTCTTAACATCTAGTTGTTATAATTCCAAATCAAATTGAGCCACTAGAGCTAAAACTATCCTGATCAAGCAGTGCTTTATCGCAGGTGAGAAGATTTCATTGAAGTCAGTTGCTTCTACCTGTGTGAATCCCTTTGCAACGAGTCTGGCTTTGTACCTGATCCTCTCAGTACCTGGCATGCCTTCCTTCTTCTTAAATGTCCACTTGCAACCGACTACGCGTTTGTTCGCTGGTCGATCCACAAGTTCTCAGTCTTTGTTCTTCATCAGAGAAGCCATTTTCTCATCCATTGCCTCTTCTCACTTGTGTGTTTCCTTGCTCTTCAGGGCTTCCTTGTAGCTGCTTGGTTCTGTTTCTTCTATCACTTCAGCAACACTCAAAGCATAGGAGATCATATCTGCATGGCCGTATCTCTCTGGCTGTCTGATAGTTCTCCTTTGTCTGTCCCTTACCAAGCTGTAGTCGTCAAATCTTCTTTCTGGTTCAGTCATTTGCTGGTCTTCTGCCACTTCATCTTGATCATTCACAGTTGTCCTTCGATCAGTCAAAGTTTGTTGCAGCCTCCACCTCGATCGACGAATCCTCCTTAGCTGACACCGTCCCCGGTAACATAGCTTTGCAGATTCCCCATTTTGGACACATCGAATGTCACATCCCTACCGATGATGCATTTTTGTTGATCTAGGCACCAAATTTGTAACCTTTGGTTCCGGTGGGTATCCGATGAAGATGCACTTCAAAGCCCTCGCTTCCAGCCTTATCCTGTCTAACGTGAGCGTATGCAATACATCCAAAGACTTTAAGATTATCATAGTTACCTGGCTTTCCGTACCACATCTCCAAGGGAGTCTTCATATCAACGGCTGTCGATGGGCATCTGTTGATAAGGTAGCAGGCGGTTGACACAGCTTCGCCCCAGAAACTTTTGGGTAGACCTGCATTTAACAGCATGCACCGCACTCTCTCTAGGAGAGTCCTGTTCATCCTCTCAGCTAGGTCGTTCTGTTGAGGAGTGTTCCAGACTGTCTTGTGCCTTGTGATGTCATTCCTCCTGCACAGCTCCTCAAACTGCTCTGAACAGTACTCCAAGCCATTGTCGGTTCTCAAGTGCTTCAGCTTTGCTCCCATCTTGTTTTCGGTGAGAGTTAACCAGTCCCTGAATCGTTGAAAAGCTTCATCTTTTGTTTTTAGGATAAAGACCCATACCTTCCTGGTGTAGTCATCGATGATAGACATGAAGTATCTTCCTCCTCCATGAGTCTGAGTTCTAGTTGGGCCCCATGGATCACTGTGTACATAATCAAGAGGTTTCTTTGATGTATGTATTCCAGTGGAGAATTTCACCCTGGTGGCCTTCCCCAGTACACATTGTTCACAGAATTCCAGTTTGCTGACCCGATCTCCGCATAACAGGTTCTGCTTGGACAATTCTTGTAAGCCCTTTTCACTTACATGCCCCAGCCTCATGTGCCATAGTTTGGATCTGTCAGGCTCTGATTGAACTGCATTTGAGAAGTTCCCGATCACAGTTTTTCCAACTAGGGAGTATAGCCCATTCTTTCTGACTCCTTTCATGACTATGAGAGAGCCCTTAGCTACTCTGATACAGCTATTCTCTGCCTTGAATGAGTATCCATTCGACTCCAGCGTCCCTAAAGAAATCAAATTTCTTTTAAGTTCTGGGACGTACCCGACATGCCTGCGATATCCGTTCGAGCTCCATCGAACATCTTTATTCCGATCGTCCCGCCGCCGATCACCTTACATGCTTTATTGTCTCCAAGTAGAACGGATCCACCATTTGCCGCTTGTAGTGTCTCGAACCGGCCTTTGTGAGGACACATGTGGAAGGAGCACCCCGAGTCAAGGATTCACTCCTTGCTAGATTCGCATTCTCGCGATCACTGGAGCTTCGACTCGAATCATAGCCGTCCGAGACTATGCTTCGCTTCTCCAGAATCTTTAGGCTTCTCCCGAAAGCCTTTCTTTCTATCCGGACGATCCTTCTTAAAATGACCTTCCTCGTGGCAATGGTAAGCACTTGTAGGATCTCTTAGAAGACCGACCTCTAACGTTTCTTCCGGACCTTGATCCGCTCCGGTCACTTTTATATCCTTTATCGCTCGATCTTCCTCTAACCATCGACCGTCTCCACTCGGTTTCCTCCTTCATGTCGTGCTTCTTCCGAAGTTCTTTGGCTCCGATTAATGATCGGACCTCTTCCGGAGTAATCGTTCGTGCCCTTCCATAGCAGCATCGCATCCTCGAACCGCTCGTAGCTCTTAGGAATAGAGTTTAGCAACAACAGCCGCCTTGTCCTCGTCATCCATCTTGACGTCGATGTTCTCAAGATCATTTATGATCTTGTTGAACTCGTCTATCTGCTCCGAGACTGATTTGTCTTCGTGCATTTTGAAAGAGTATAGGCGCTGCTTCAGAAAGAGCCTATTAGCCAGGGACTTGGTTAGGTAGAGTACCTCGAGTTTGGCCCAAAGAGCTTGAGCCGTTGTCTCCCTCGACACCTCCCTCAGAACCTTGTCGCCCAAGCTCAAGATTATCAAACTATGAGCTTTCTCCAGCATGTCAATCTTCTCTTTCTCTGTCATGTCGGCCGGCAGTGCCGCCGGCCCTTGCAAAGCTTCTGCAACACCCTGCTGAACCAGTAGGGCTCTCATCTTTACTCTCCACAGGCCGAAGTCGTTCTTTCCCGTGAATTTCTCGATGTCGAATTTGGTGGAACCCATTGTCCCCGCCAAACACCTCTTCTTCGTCGCGATTTCTTGGGTGCGATTCCTCCGACCAAGATGTGTCGAGATTTTCCCACAGACGGCACCAATTGTTGTGGGAAAAACACTTTCTTTCCTCAATCTTGGTAAGAGAACAAACTGCAAATCACAACAAAGAAGATGCAAACAAAAGAGCACAAGCAAACAAGAGTATTTACGTGGTTCGGTCTTTTTGACCTACGTCAACGGGAGGGAATCGAAATAATCCACTAAGACAAGAAACAAAATGAGTACTTAGTTTTACATAGATGAGCCCTCATCTTCCACGGCCTCCCTTCAAGTCCAAGGCCTTCAAGATGCACTCCTCACCCTCTACAAGCTAGCCCCCACTCCTTGAGTTCTTTTCACTCTTACAAAACCCACACTAAAGCCTCCCCTCCTCTCATCTATTTATAATAAATTAGATTATATTATAATATTCTATAAATAGATGAAGTGTAACCTTCAAGGATCGCATGGCTTCCACATGTCCACCCTTTAGAGTCCTCCATTGCATGGTCTCCACATGTCCTTTCACATGTCCTCCTTCCATCGCATGGCCTCCACATGTCCTTCCACATGTCCTCTTCTAGGGTCTTCCATAATGAGGTGGCACCTTTCTAAAGTCAACAATGGAGGCTTAAAGTAAGTAGAATTTACAAGAGTGCCACTTACCTCGGTAACTAATTGGGGGTCAAAACAACACAGCATTGTCAAGTTCCATGGCTGCCTTCTTCTTCTCTTGCTCAACTGCAGCATAAACAAATAAAATTTGAAACTAAAAACTGCTTAATAAATCTGATTTATCTAATATGATCTACAGAGATGTCATTTACTCGTGCATTAGCTCATATAATGCTTTTTGTGTTCGTCTCTCCAGCTTATCAAGGTTCTTCTGCACGTTCTCCTCAGGTCCCAGTTTGGCTTCTTTGCATGAATAATATGCACCATATCTTTTCTGAATGTGAAGAAAATCTCAGTTCATCAGAAGCACCAAGTCCAATTTCAATTGCAGAAATTAGGTCCTCCTTAAATAAATCATCAAATTCCATCTTGAAGCTTCTCATGAAATCAAAATAAACCTGCACATATTGATCAGATGGGAATAAAATAGAAACATACAGTTTACACAAACATCCACATTATAAAACTTAAATTTGTAAAAACATGCACAAAAGCTATGGATTTTTACAATGGATAAATGACATATGGCAAAATGATGAAGAATCAAGCATATAAGAAGCACTAGCAATTACCTCAATGCCAGTTCTCCCTTTTAGAATGCGCTCTTTATTAATACCCCAAGAAAGACATTCTATGTTTCTCCTTCCTTCATAATCTATAAAAAATATATCTTGATTATCTTGCCCGATCTCCAGGATCCATTTGGGAAGAGGAATAACCATATCACCAGATTCTTTTCCACCATATTCATGAAATGCCAACACAACCTTAAAATGTAAGGAAAATAGTAAGGAAGATTTACATGCATACCACTAAATTCTTATATATTTATCCATCAAACACCTAAACTTCAATTTTTACATACATGTCACCTTCCCTATGCATGAAAAGGTGTATTTCAATTTCTAAAAGTTAGGGTATATTTTTCTATTTGGGTGGAATAAATGTAAAAAGTAAAGTTTAGGTGCAAGATCTGTAAATACATGAGAAGTAGATGGCATGTATGTAAATTCCCCGAATAGCAAACGTCCTGAAAGTCTTAGAAAATGTAATTACACGTACATGGAAAAAACTGGTCATGCAGTTTTGATAGACCAACCACTTCTATTCATGATTCATGAGATCTGTGTTGGTAATCTAAAAGGCTTAAATAATCATGCTATTTTTAAATACAGAGTAACAAAGGACGAGCAGAAGATAAATAAAGAAGCTTAATAAAAATTGCAAGTTTCTTAGCATGAATAATCTGTCGTACAATAACAAAAGGGATCATGCATTTTTACAGGACGCAAATGCAGAAAGAGAGTTCTTATATAAGCAGTTTATAAAAAAAAAGATTTACTTTGTTTTTTAAGTGCAACTAAAGGGAAGGACTACCTATGAAAGGAAAATTGCATCTTGGTACAAACATCTAAAAAGTTAAAAGCTAAGAAAGACCACAAATGCAAAGTTCCATAAATAAATAAATAAAAGGTTTCATTTGAATGTTTGAATATTGAGTGAAAGCATAGAAGAGAATTGAGAATCTGAAACTAATGATTCACAATAAAGCCACAAATTGCTTTTATTTCATTTCCTTCCATTTCTATCCATCCGAAAACAAACTAATCATTTGAGTGCTTAGGGAGAAAAGTATAAAGCCACTCGTGAAATTCCACATCAAAAGAAACAATAACTGGAGAAAACAGGTTAAGGTGAACAATAAAAAAAGAAAGTGATCATGGCAATTTTACCTTGTATTTCTCAAAAAATGACGAGTTACCAATTGAAAATTCAAGTAAAATTCTTATAAGAGCAGAACTATCTCTTGTGGAGATTCTTGAATCATTCAGCTCCTCCATGTACAACTCATAGATATGTGGAGCCTAGACAAAGCATGTATATACAACAGCAATATAATTCTAAATAAAAAAAGAACTGAACATGGACACCAAATATCACAGCCCACCAACTAGACCACTTACACATGTCACTGCTACCTTCCACCTCTACATTACAAAACCAACAACAAACCATAACACCATCAAATAACAGAACTGAACATGATCAAGAAAATTCTCAACCTCATGCACCCTTCAACCCAATCCCTCAACTTCAGACCCAACCACGTTCCAACAAGCAATCAAATCCCAACATCAGAAAGCTGGATGTTAATTGAATTGGACCTTCAAAACAAAGAATTATGTTGATGGGACTTTAGCCCACCATATGCTTGCCTTGCACCCCAAGGATTCAAACAATAACATGGGCTAGACTACTAAGAAGCACGTCATACAAACAGCCCCAAAGAGTGTAAAAAACTAAAGCATTGAATGCTATCCTTCAATGCTAAAAATCAGGAAGGAGAAAAGAGGTGAACAACCCTCTCACCAATTTTGGGAGTTGCTGCACCTCTCCCAAAATCTCTAAAGTTAGAGCCACAAAACTAATAAACCAAATTGTAGATTTCTTTTCAATTAACAACCCTCTCACCAATTAACAGCCCTCTCACAAACTGTAAATTCCATCACCAACAATTGTTTCTCGGTGCATACTGATGCTTAAGAAGAGAGTCATATTATCACAATCATAATTATTAACTAAGAGAGCTTAAATATGTAGGCAAGTGAATTGTGCTTCATAGAACAACTTACTGTCAAAACAAGCCATCAAACAACTTACTGTCAAAACGAGCCTTGAAAAGATCCAAAGGCACAAAATCATTCAATCTACTGACCTCAAATATATAAAAAAAAGCACTCTCGGGTTATTCAATGCATTGAGTTGTTAAATCTCATCACTTATTGTCATTGGCAATTCAAAGATTGAATCACTCAAAGATGTCACATGTTGAAGCTTATCTACCTTAAAAGATAAATCATTCTCAATTCAAGAAAACATTCAAGAAGATTTATCGACAAAGTAATTTGTATATAAGCCTGTACTTGAATTGTGAGAATACAGAAAATCAAGTTATGGGTAATATAACTACTCCCATGAAGTTTCAAAAGAAACACGTACATACCACTCAATTCTTATATATTTACCTATCTAGCCTCCAAAATTCGAAACACTTGAACCTATCACTTCTGCTATATCAAATTCTCGATAACTCAACTTTATAGCATAAACAAAATCACTTGATTGCTGATTCATGTAGATCTCAACATTTCGAGGGGTATATATATGTAATAAATTGAATCTAAAAAAGTAATATAATAGATCTACAAGAATTAAGTGGTATGTATGTAAGTTTTCTTGAAAAGATAATATCACAAATGTTGGCATATTCACAATGCCCAATTTGTATACTTGATTCAAAAATAGATTCCACCAGAACTTTATCAATAAAAACAAATGAGCAAAATCCTTTTAAAGTTTCCTGAAGTTTGATTGAAGAAAATAATATACATATTTTCTTGGAAAGCCAAATGGTTGCAATAGTATCAGAAAAGAGGACTGAATAACATATAATACCTTTTAAACTTTTTTTTTTTGTGCCAACCTGGGCATCTGAAAGACTGAAAACAGTGATGGGAGAGAGGGAAACAACCCTCTCACCAATTTATTTAGGTTACCCAAAAATTTAGGAAGAGAGCTGAGATCAGAGTAGAGATCAGCGAGCTCACATCCAAACCAGATCTAGAGGCAATATGTCATGTTTATAAGCAAGATTTCACTCCCAAAACTTCAAAAAACTAGGTTTCACTTTAAAAAAATACTTAAAAAAATTAAGTTATGAGCCCAACCTGAAGATAAATCTGAAATAGTAAATAAAATACACTCAAATATGACTCACCAGTGACCTTACAAGCAACCAAGCAAGAATGTGTGCAAAAAAAAAAAGATCTATAAACAATATGAAGACAAACAGGTCTACTTTAACCTAGGTCTCACTCAGAAAAAAATAAAAGAAATAAACCTAAAAAAAAATTATGAAAATTTAACCTGAGGCAAACATGAAGTTAAATTTGAAATGTTAAAGAAAATATACTCAAAGATGAGTAAATGACGCCTCGGTAGACCTACAAGCAACCAAACAAGAATATCGAGCACTGAAGCAAGAATACCGAGTAGTCGATCCAACGCCGACTCTATGGAAGACAAATAGAAGCAGAGATTAGAGAACAAACTCAAACATTCAACCCTAAGCTTTTGACGAGACAAAGCTTTTCGCGGTTTTGAGGCGAAGAGAAGGAGAGTCGGCTCCTCTGTAATCTTCAGAGAGAGGGGAGACCGGGAGAGCCGAAGCGTGAAAGTTGAAACGTAAATGCGGGGTTAGAATTAGGGATTAGGGTTTTGTTTTTAAGTTTCTATATATTATATTATTAATATATATATATATATATATATATATATATATATATATATATTAATATATTATATTACTTATATAACTTATTTTATATAAATATATAGTATTTATATTACTAATGGTATTATATTACAGTTTATTATTGATATATTATTTTTATTAAGTTATTATATATTATAATTTATAGAATTGAATTTTTTAAAATTTGATAAATTTTTAGAATATATATAATATAATTATTTTTTAATTTCATAATTTTTTAATAAATAATTATTCTAAAGTATTTTATATTTCGAACAATATCGAACCGAACACGAACGAACGCGCCACTGTTCGTGTTTGGTTCGTTTAACAAACCGAACGAAAAAAATTGTTCGTGTTCGTCTCGTTTGCTTATCGAGCGAACCGAACACGAACTTCTTAGCGAACCGAACACGAATTGTTCGCGAACAACGAGCTTTTTTTACAGCCCTAATCAAAACCCTCATCGATAATATCGCTGTTGGTGGAGGCCATATTGATCAAGAGGGCATTATACTCCACATTCTAAACAGTTTACCTCCCTCATATCAATCCTTCAAAACAGCCATCAAAGCCAGGTCATAACCAATCAAACTCGATGGCATGTATTCTCTACTTTGTAGCGAAGAGATTAAACTCTTAGCCAACCATGCTAAGGAAACCAATGCCAATGCTATGGCACTTTTCACTACTCGTTATGGTAGCACCGCAGTCGTGGTCGTCAATACTACTATTGTAAGGGAACTGGTTCATCAACCCCAAATCGAGGAGGTCATAATCAAGGCTCTAATACCATGATAAATTGAAGTGAAATTAAAATGAGAACAACTCACATTAGAGCTTCTACTCAGAGGTTTACGCCATAAATATTTTTCATAACTCTAATTAATGAAAGAGACCAAAAGCTAATTCTATTACAATACAATACACATTAATATTATAGTAATTGAGTATTCTACAGAGGATTGGTGGTCCCCATTAAGTTTGTTAGCAGAGGAAGTGGAGACATAATTCTTATTGTCATCTAGAGGTATAGGTCTGTTAACAACCTCAATGGTTGGGGATGTTGTGTAGCTTGGAGTAGTGGGCATTGTAGAGATTGGTTTTTTATAGGGAAATGTAGTTTAATTGAAGACAACAAGAATTAGGTCTCCACTTCCTCTACTAACAACTTCAATGGTTGGAGACCACCAACCCTATTTAGCTATGCGTCTGAACTCCTGATGTAATATTTTTCTCATAACTTTGGGTGAGAGTTTTGTATAGGAGACGAGAAGAGAGAGACGATGTCATAAGATTGTTTGTGATACGCAAAATTACTGTTTAGAGACGCGATATGCAAATTTACTATTCTAGAACCGCGATGCGATACGTAAAATTTATTGTATAAGTGTTAGCATGTAAAAACCCTTTTTTTTTTTATTTAAGTTGTGCTCCTTTTTTTTTTTCCATTTTTACTGTTTTATTTACATTACCTATAATATTTATCACATAAAAAATAATTAGGGCTCCCAAAAAAATTTGATGTTCAGGAACAACTCGTATTCTGCTTATTAAATAGTTAATTTTTGAATCAAATGATCTTAACACGAATAAATTTTTAAACTTGAATTATAAACAAGCCAAATACGAATACCTTTTCGTTCACATGTTAATCTCGATTTATTTGAAAATAAATAAATTATATATATTATTTATACAATAATATATTATATTTATTTATGTTTACGTTTAAATCACAACTCGTGTGGTTATGTTATTTTATGCCTTCTTTTCACAAAATTGATACAGATTTGAATTCTAATTCAACACTCATATTCATTTTTTATAATTAATTTTAACTAGTCAATATTGAGTTGAACACGAAAAATATATATAAATCAAGCGAAACAGAACACATTTTTTACGAACAATTTCAAACACAAATCAACTGAACAGCCAAGCCTAATCTTGCTTGAGATTCGCCATTTACAACCCTGAAAATTTTGGCCATGATCTAAATTTTTTATCAGTCTCAACTACAAAAATATTTATCATATTTGAGGATGATCATAATATAAATTTACTTAGTTCCTTATTTATTTGACTTATATTGATAAATTAATTACTTTTAAAAAAAATATATTTTCATGTAAAATTTGTCAACTTTTATATATCATGCATTTTATAAGACGACTACGTGAATGAAGTCACAGAGCAAATGATTTATTAGGACAGATTACACAAAAATTGCATACAACTTCATGATTTTAACACATAAACCCTTATAAGCCCAGCTTCTAAAACTTCAGGCTCCGTTTGACGCAGCTTATCCCGGCGGTGAGCATTTTTCGTTAGAACGTTCGGGCCGGCGGCAGGGATAATCACGTATAATATTAGATGATAACTCCACGGATCTACTGCCGCGCCCTTCACCCCGTGTTCGTCGTTTCGTCGCAACGTATTACCTCTGAGCCACTTGATCCCGTCTGCTCAAATCGTTGCCCTATCCTTGCCCTCCCAATTTGTCGCTGCTTCGATCGCACTGTTTCAATTCGTCGCTGCTTCGATCACACTTGCCCTCCCGATTCGTCCCTGCTTCAAAGGAAAAAGAAGAACGAAGATTGGCATAAATACCTCTTAATTATGATGAATTTACACATTCCATCTTTCAACCTATTCTTAGCTCACAACAGACTAATTTTTTACAAGAATGCTTATTAAACAAGTTGAACACAAACAAGACTATTTGACTCGAGAGTGGCTAAATCATACATAAAAATATTAAAGACTTACATACATACCACTTAATTCAAATGTATTTACATATCTAACACCTAAACTTCAATTTATATATATATGCCATGAAAAGGCAGAAAAGGTGTATATCACTTTTTGAAAATTAAACTCCTGGCATTTTTTATGTGATAGCAAGATTTGGGTGTTACAAACGTAAAAAAAATTGAAGTTAAGGTGTTAGATATGTAAATCCATAGGAATTGGGTGGTATGTATGTAAATGCCAATATAAATATAGAGGTGGAAAAATGCCCAGAAGCAAGCAACAAAGATAAATATTACTTGAATCACTGTGAAGAATGTAATACAATTAGAACAAGTTATACAGCAATCTATAGGTTCCTATCTTAACACAACGGAAGAAATTGGAGCCCAGAGAAGAAAACCAAGCCAGCCAGATCATGATGTTACCATCCACCTGAAACATTGCCGAATCAAAATCGCGCTGCGAATTCTCAACTCCGAAAGGCACATCAGACTTCAGTGGATAATTTTAGATGCTAGAAATCAATGGAAGAACCCTTCAAAGATCCAGAACAGGGGCCAGCAGTTCCATAGGAAGTCCCACTTGATCCTTCTACAGGAGCCTGATTCAACCTCTCCAGAGCCAAAAATCTCCGCCGGTGGACCTTTAATGAGAATGTGTTGGCCTCCAGAATGACTGGAACCTGCATTTTTCAATTTAGAGTAATAATATCACATTCTGAAAACATTAAATTTGATTGATTTCTGAATCCGATGTTGAATTTATGACTGCTTTTCAACTTATGGTAGCCAGAAGAATAAGGATTAAAAAAGAAAGAAAAAAAAACTAGAAGACATACCTGGGAATTGATCTGAGCCAATTTGTGCACATGCAAAAGGCCAACCATCTCCTGGTACCCAGTCAGGAGCTTAGCCAAATTCTTGTCCTCATCTATTTAGTCAAAAAACATTACAGAAAACAGTAAAAAAGTTTAGTAATTAACTTTGTCGGCTGTTAAAAAAAGTAATCATGAATATGATGTAAGCAGAAGAGTATGCCTGGGATAGCTCTAACTGATAGAAGTGTGTCAGCCAAGTGCTGCCATCTCTTGGAGAAGGAAGGTAGAAGGATGGAGCTTGGGAATGTAATCATAGCAACAGCCTTAGATGATAGCAGCATTGCTCTCAAAGATCTTACAAAGGAAACCATATCCCAATCCTGCAATAATTTAGCCAAAAAGGTTAATGGAAGAACAAAAATTTATTATCATTGACTAATCCCCAAGGCAGACCATGCTTCCTAATAGAAACCGGACTTTATGAATAAAACAAATTTAAAAAAAAAAAATCATACAGTTAAGTGATTCGTTATATAGAACAAATAAATACTCACAGAGAATCCACATTGTGGAGCACACAGTGATTGTATAGCTATACGACCAGTAGGTTCAACACCATTTCTGCAATGGGAAATCAAAAGAGAGAGTGACCCAACGGTGGGGGGTGCTAAAATGGCCATAAATTGAAACTGAAAACTAGAAAATTAACTCAACCTAAAGCACAAATCGTGGCTTTTCTATCTATTAACAGATAAGTTTAGCTATATTAGGGGAATATGAGTCGTGTAAGAGAAATAAAAGCTGGGGAAAAGAAATAAACTTTTAAATATTCCATCATATCCTAGGCAGATATAATCGGTTGTCATGTTACATAGAGATGATATTATTATCAACCATACTAATTAATTAAGGTATTTCTTCAAAATTCACCATTCGGCACTTTAATCTTAAAACATAAAAATTATGAGGAAGGATTGGATTGGGCTACCTTAAGGAATGTAAAATCTGGGGAAAAACATGAGGAAGACCATTAGACAGGCCAACTGAAATGGAAAGTACTAATTAAAGTTCTAGCAAACAACCCTATTCCCTCTTCCATCCATCTATAATTCTGGATTAATGTGGAGGAGAAAAGGCTCAAATATGTTAAATAAACAAATCACGGGAAACTTATAACCAAACTTCAAACTCCGTTTGCTCAAGCTTTATTGGAACAAAAATGAATTAATCAACTGAAACAATAAATTATAAAGACGGTGGAAAAAAAGGGAAGCTGATAAACAAGAATGAGCATATTTCAGGGGAACCCTTATCATTGTAATAATTCTGCAGAGTAATCACTGCACAGATTCAAGTGTCACTGTACCAAATTTAGCTAAACCCAATGTAGGGTATTACATACATATCACCCAATTCCTATGTATTTGCGTATCTAATACCTCAATTTTGCCTTTGTACAATCATATCACCCAAATATTTCATATTGCATCAAAAATACCACCATTTTAACTTTTAAAATGTGAAATGCACCTTTTCATGCATAACAGGTAAGATGGTTTGTATGAAAAAAATTACGTTTAGGTTTTGGATATGTAAATACATAGGAATTGAGTGTTATGAATGTAAATCTTCCTAATAAGAAATAACTATACACATTTTCTCCCAGACATGCAGTTTGAAAAATAGACGCCTACCCATATAGTTTAGATAAAAATGAGGAGCAGCGTTTATGAAGAGGTGCAAGATTTGCAAATTTCTGAATTGACATACAGTCAATGTTCGGTGCATTCAACATACGCCTTTCAATAGATTTCCGCAGATCAAAATTGTGGCTGAATTCCTGCTCAACATCTGCAAGCAGCAAGCGATTTAATTTTATATTCTTACAAATGGTCAATGTCCCTAAAAGCTCAAAACTCTGCATTCTTATATCAGCCACGTGACAAACAAGGATTAGCTCCAAAAAGTTGCATGTTTATCCCACAGTTTTGTTACAGCCGAATCAAATTTTCTTATAGATAATACAAGAAAGTCATGCATTCTATTTAATCTTCTCCAGGTTGTTTTGTAGTTTATCTTACTCTTCATAGATTACGGGCATATTTCACTGACATTAAAATCACAAAAAAATAATATTAAGCAAAAATTGGTAGCTATTTCTTGCGACGAAGCTGGCAAATAAGTATTCTAAGAAAAAATTTTGCTGCTGAAGATAACAGTTACAAAAATTCATATAAAAAGGCTTGTATGGGATCACTTTTGGTTTTTCTCTTTTGGTTTTATTTTTTCTTTTATTTTAAGATCCTAGTGCAATTTTTTTTTTTTAGATTTTAAAACAAACTAGTTTATTAAAAAAAAAACTCAAAAACATCTAAAAGTTGTTCTAAGTGTTTTTAAAAAATATCTAAACATGTCATATCACACCAAATAAATTTTGTTTTAAATCAAAACATAAATAAATAAAGTAAAACAAAAAAACAAAAGTGAACCCAGATAAGCCCTTAGTTTTTAGAGTTCAATGGTTTATAGATTCCGATTCACAGCCTTCCAATGACCCAGAATAAGAAACTAATGAAAGAATCAACTCAAATGAAAAGGTTTCAAGACATCAAGCACGGCTTCAAAACTTTTCTATAAAGTCAAATATCCATAAGACAGCGCGATAGCGCATGCGATAATCCATATAGATCAGACATCCATGACTACGATATAGCATATTTTTAAATCATAAACTCTAGTGATCATTAAAATGAAATTCACTACTAAAGCCCTTAATTCTAAGAAATGCATATCCGAGGTCTTCTAAAACTTTATTAAATCTTCTATCTTTTAAGACTTCAAATTATATCATAACTATCATGATTATGGCATTTACAAAGAGCACACTTAGTCATATCAAAAAGTTGTTGATCCTTAAAGTAAATCTAAATGATTAAAAATTATCGATGACAACATATTAGTTGTAAAGTCAATAATTCATTTTATGTATCTTATCTTACTCTAACATACCTTTGACACGGATCTTCTCACACACTAATAAAAATTCTAATTTTATTATTAATTTGTAGTAGAACAAACCAAATTTCAATAGTATATATTTCATGCATAAAACTAAATTGAACCTCCAATACAAAACTATATGAACTAGCCTTTGATTCCTTACTTTCTTCAATAAACATGAGCCACTATTTTAATTTCCCCGTAAATACTAGCATCCAAATATTTCCTCTTAAATTTTAACCTCAAAATATTTCTCTAATCTGTTTGGCATCATCTAAATCTTGGAGGTAAACAAAGCATTTGCACAACATGTACTCTAGTATCTCACAAAATTCTCAACAAGTATCTCATATGGCATTAAAGATTAATTTTATCCATCTTCTTTAAAACTACCCTAAATCCAAATATTATGAAAAAAACCATCACATACTTCACAATTCCTATCATTTTGATCTTCAATAGAATTTTCTTCCTTAACTCTCAACAACAACAACAAGCCTTTATCCACTAAGCGGGGTCGGCTAAATGAATTTTTTTCTCCATTGTGTCCTATTGGGTATTATATTTTCATTTTCTTGCATAGTTTATTCATCTTTTTATGGCATCTTATTATACTTATTTATACCTTTCATGGCTTGATTAAAGTACTTGGAACTCCTTACTCTTGTAATTATTTTATATTTCTCATCTTAAATCTAGCCAGCTGCGTAATTAAGATTGCAATGGTAATTTTTTTTTCATCCATCAATAGCACTCTTTTTTGTCATTCTTATCCACACCTTGTCACTATATCACCAAATGCATATCCTTTTAATGTAATTTTGAAAACCAATATATATATATATATATATATATATATATTGATCTCATTTGAGTAGCCATAAGTTAATTTGCACCTAAGTCATAAACATTCATGATCCATCAATGCAGTTAGCTCCCTGCCCTCAACACCGCCTTCAAATGCCCTTATCAAGACCTCAAAGAACCAATAAAGCTTCCTGGCTGCATTTCGATTCCAGGACCAGAGACCCACACTCCTTTAAGAGATCGTTCAAACGACGCTTAAAAATGGATGCTTCATCACGCCGTGCTCTACTGGCAGGCTCAAGGGATTTTAGTCAATAGCTTCTCTGCGATTGAGGCTGAGTCGGCGAAGTTGCTTACTGAAGAGGAGAACTTTATTTTCTTCAGACAGTTTGATATAAAGAAATATGGTACAGTTTAAAACAATGGGGAATTACATATATACACATACAAATCTTCGTATTTACATATCAAGCATCTATGTTTTAATATTTACTTATACAGAACTTTAAGCTCCATCATGTCACAATATGAGTATAACCTGTATGCTTTAAATGTTAATAACAGTGGTACTTTTTATGTAAATATTTGGCTAATTTGTTAGTAACTATCAGGATTCAAAATTTAGGTGCAAGGAATGAAAACAAAAAAAAAAGTATGGTATGTACATAAATCCTTCTTAAACGGACAATCTAAATAACAACAACAAGAGAGGCATGGAAAACATGAATCATTATCAAGCAGCAGGATTTCAGCAGAAAGCATGCAGCTTTCTGGACAAGGTCAACAGACAAACCTTTATTGTGAGCATCAGAAGCTTGCTGCTCCCCAAAATATTTCTTGTACTGCCAGGCAATTCGAAGACCCTTCTACAGCACCACAAGATCAAAACAATCACCAAAATTTTCAAGCTTAAAATAAGCAAGATAACGAGATAAATTCAAACCTGATCCTGCCCATTATGATCCGATCCAGTTAGGCGCTGCCTCTCCTCCTTAGACGTCGTAACAGGGGCAGGCAGTGTCCCAAGAAAAGCTCGCGGCTCATCTGCAGGCGAGGCAAAAAGGAGAGGTTGGCGGTGAATTAGACCCTGGGCCATGAAGTTTCTCAGCAACAGAAGGTGGTGCGGAGCGTCCGCGTCCTCCATCACCATCACTATACTTCCCAGCAGGTAACCACCACCTAGCAACCCTATAATCAATCAAGATACAGAAGAACCATGAGGATGTTTTCGAGAACGAAAAATTAAGAGACGGAGAAAATAAGGTTAACTGTCTAGGTCTGGAATCCCGGATGAAACGAAAGCGGCGCCTCCAGGGCCGAGTTTAACTCCGGGAGTAGAAGTAGAGACGCTTGAACCGGTTGAAGTCGACAGATTTCGGGAGAAGCTGCTCGATCGGACTGTTGTCGTCGTCGTCGCCATGGCATCTCCGGCGGCAGGCGGGTAAAAAAAGGGGCTGTTTGGTAGCCGGTTTTAAGTAGGATTTAAGCTAATCCTGCCAAAAGGCAAAAAACGCCTCCGTAAATCCAGAGCTTCCGGATTTAGTAAATCCGGGACAAGCGAAGAGGCAGAATGGCACGAACAGGCTTAACTTCCTCCATGGTTTCTGGTAGGAGCGGAGCGGATGTCTGAGAAAGACGGGAGTTTCGGTGGTCTCTGTAAGCCGCGATCCCTTCCCTGTTAGCTCTAACGGCGACTATGGCGACGAAGGCGATGGCTTGAGCTAAACCGGGAGGCGGGGAGATATGCGAGGGTTTGGTCGAAATAGTGGAGCGAAAAATAATCCGAGAAAATAATAATGCTTTAAAAATCGACCCGGTCCGAAAAGCCCTAAAAATCATTTTAGGTTTCAAATGGTCGAAAATTCGTTAATCAGTGGTTCGACCGAAAACCGGTTCCGTGCTAATTTTTTGTTTTGAACACAGAGATATTAAAAATAAAAACAAAATAAAACTTTTAAATAAAGCCACTTATATATATTTGTGTGCGCCCGCATTTTTAGATCAGTTAATTGAACAGTTTCAGTGTAAGTCCACTCTGATATAGGGTTAGAATCCCCTAAAGCGGGTGAGAAATATGGAGCTGGATCTAGTCGATTAGATGCATAAGTATAACCCGGACTCGACAGGTCGTGAGTCGCAGTATGGATGACGGTTCCGCCTATTAAAAATTTAATGTCGTCGTAATTTTTAAAGGTGTAGGAGCGATGGTTAGCAATGATGACATGCAGTGCAAAGGGAGGAGTGCGACAAAAGGTAATTATGGGATGTGTGTCAGGTAATCATCGATGATGATGGATAAATGTTGGGTTGTTGTGATTATTAATTCTAGAAAGCTAAAATTACTTTAAACTCTCATTTAAGATGTTTCAATTCATTACAGAAATAATAAAATGAAAAATTCACTAAATAAATGCATATATTTTTAAAATGAAATAAAAAAAGAATATAAATGATCTCAAATGAGTCCAAAACATATAAATTATTACATTAGTGGAGTTTGATAACATTATATTCTTCTTTCGGATCATATTACTTTAAATATGGTGTCTCATTTAAAATATTTTTTATTTTCTATTTAATTCTCTATATTTTCGTCCATATATTAAACTTGGTCATAATACAATTTCCATTTTTCTACAAACCTTTAAATGAATTATAGCTCCATCTTTTCGTTTCAAATCTTTTTATTTCATCTACAAATACCGTTCTTTATTGTTCTTAATCTATTTTGTGGTAAAAAGAATGATGAATCATGTTACTTATTGTTGAGCAATTTATTATGTTTTCATTTAGTTGTTTCTAAACGAGTGCCAATATATTTGATGTGTGCTAGAAAATTCTTGGCAGTAGAGTAATGAATTATTGTTTTAGCAATGCACAAGAATTCAGCACACATTAAGATGAAATAAAAATAATCAGTAGTGATGCTAGAGGTTTTTAGGTTGAAAAGCTGTAAAAGGAAAAAACTACGGGGTCTGATCCAGTTGTAAAAAATCACTATTAGTAGATGATTTCAAAGATTATTTATCCCACATACGAGAAATTGTAAAAATATTTTCAAAGTTGATGAGTGACTGACGATGTCTGGTTTGTGGTGATCGACAGTGACGGTGATGGTTAACAGTGGCTGACGGCGATCGGCGTGTGTTAGCACGGCCGGCATTGTCGATGAAAGCCAAAAGTGGTCGAAGGAGGTCGGCGGTAGTCGACGACGGTCGACGGGTGTCAATGACGGTCGTCAGTCAACGACGCTCGGCAGTGGCCGATGGTGCTCGTCTGGTTAATGGCGGTTGACAGAGGCTGACAACGATCGGTGGGTGTCGATGGCGGCTGACGGCGGTCCACGGCAATCGACGAAAGTCGGGAAGGTTCTAGACTTCAGCTCCTTCTCAGAGCTTCTAGCTTCTCCCCGATCTTCAGGCCCCTCCTCATGCGAGGGGTAGGCTATATTTATAAGATTTTTTGTGCAATCAATGTAGGAATATGAAACATTTTGATTGAACGGTCCGGAGAGCTTCCTTTGAGTAGACGACATTTAATGAACATTTGAGTGTCTTAACGATGTCATAATTGAGCAATCTTAGGCTCGTTGGATTCGTTTTGTCGACACGCTCTATTCGACTATGAACTTACCGGATTCAACATCCATCTGACCTTTCAAATATGTATAGGAATCTTTCAAAAGCGGTTACATGACTTGATCATGGCTTGATTTGACTCAGATTTGTCTAACTTTAATGTCATTATGTTTCTCTCATCGAGCCAGTCTCTTTGATTATAAGTTCACTGAAATCGAAACTTTGTATGACAGTTTATCAAAATTTGAATGTTTTTTTGCTTAAAATTTTGTCTTGATATCTGTGTAATTCCTCGAGATTCGTACTAGAAAATAAACAATTACTAATGGCGTATCAGTTGTCCCCTATTTTCGGACGAGGAATATATTGAAGAACTTTGGAGCTGCTTATTTGGTTTGTTCTTGCTGCTTCAAGCTAACTGGTCCGGGTTTGAAACATGTTAACGCAAAATATATTTTTTTTAAATATGAAATGTCTTTTTTTTAATATGAAAAGATTTTTTTAAACAAGCATTTAATGCTTGCACTTCTTTTTGGATTTATATATTAATGTGTATTTAATAGTCAATACTCTTTTTTAGTTTATATTTTGACCTAAAGGAGAGGGTAGAGGGATGCGTTGCTGCGGTGCATCGAGTCGATGAGTCGCGACAGAGCGTTGCTGCAGGGCGTCGCATCGATGCGACGTGTTGCGGCAGTGCGTCGCGGCGATGCATTGTGACGGAACATCGCGATGGGGCATCGCAATGATGCGATGAGGTACAACGTAGCGGTGACGCGACGCGATGCGGCTGTACGTCGCGGCTACGCATTGCGACAGGGAATCCTGGTGTGGTGAAGCTTTTGGGTAGGGTGTAGTGGCGACGCAATGCATTGTGATGTCGAGTTATTGCGGCGTCGAGTTACAGTGAAGAGGACAGTCGTCTATGTCTTGTGTAGTAGGCAAACAACGAGATCTTCTTTTCATTGCGGCGAAGATGAAAGTCATCTCTATCCTCCGTAGCAGCCAAGCAACCGGATATTCATTTTCAGTGTGGAGAAAATGAAAGTCGTTTTTGTCCTTTGTTGCGGGCAAGCAACGAGATCTCGTTGCGGTTAAGAGAAAATTCATCCTCATCCTTCGTAGTTGACAAGTAATAAAATCTTCTTTTTTGTTGCAGCGAATAAGAAAAGTTGTCTCATTCCTCAGTAGCAGGCAAACAACGAGATATTCTTTCTCATTGTCGCAAAAAAGAAATCATCCTCGTCCACCGTAGCAAGCAAACAACGAGATCTTCTTTCTTGTTGTTGTGAAGAGGAAAATCATCCTCGTCCTTCGAAGTAGACAAGTAATGAGATCTTATTTTTTGTTGCAACAAGAGGAAAGACTTGCCAGTCTTCTGTAGCAGGCAAGCAACGTGATCTTTTTTCTTATTGTCGTGAAGAGAAATTTGTTATCGTCCTGCGTAGCAGGCATGTACTGGAATCTTCTTTCTCGCTGCGACGAAGAGGAAAGTCGTTTCGATCCTGTGTAGTGGGCCAACAACAGATTCTTCTTTACATTGTGGCGAAGAGGAAAGTCGTTCCCGTCATGCGTAGCAGACAAGTAACATGATTTTCTTTTATGTTACGGTAAAGAGAAAAATCGTCCCCTTCATGAGTAGTAAGCAAGCAACGAGCTCTTTTCTCGCATTGATGTCAAACATTTTGGAGGAGATTTTCGCGTCGCTCCTACATGTTCTGAAGATGATGAATAAACATTGTAGTTTTCTCGACGTGCTTTGAGGGGAAGATTTTCATGCTTAAGTGATGTTGATATATGGAGACGTCTTAACAATCATCAAAAGTTCAAGAATTTTATGGAGGCGATGCCGACTCTAATAGTGATGAACTGATTTGTTGTAGCCCTTATACAAGTATATGTTGGTTTTCGTCATATTTTTAATCAACCGATGTGACATTTATAAATGATGACAATGTATTTCTTTGCCTCTTATACAGTCGTTGTGGCTTCTTAATCGTACGAAATTCTACGATTAAAGTTAGCACATCAAATTCATAAAATGATGAATCACGTACTTTTAGTAGTTTATGCCTTTCGAGGTTGTATCCACTCAGACATGCCTTTAAGAGCTTAAATCAGTATATTTGAGGCTCATAGCTTTCTGAGGTCTTTGAGTGGAGACCCTGTCAATCGCTTACACTTGTAGATTATTTATAGTGAGAAGTCTGTCCACTATTAGCTTCTCTCAAAGACTTGCCCCTTGAGCTTGTCTTGTTCGAGCGTGATTGAAAGAAGAATCAATTAAGGATGTAAGACCAGTTCTAAGTTGTATAACTAGAGGAAGCTCGACAGTATTAACCTGTAAAGAACAGAGTCATATGAAATCCACTGAGAATAGTTGACCTATTCTAGGTTGTTGGTCAAAGCTTTTGTTTGATGACCATAGTCTGTTTTGGAAAATGTTGAAGAAAATCCACCAATGACTTTTGACATATCCAAGGTTATATGTCGAAGCTTTTGCTGAACGGCTATAGCCTGTAATGGAAGAGGATGAAAGTAATCCACCAAGGATTTTTGACCTATCTGAGGATGTATGTAGAAACTTTTGCTTGATGACTGTAGCCTGTAATGAAAGATGTCGAATTGAATCCACTTGGGATCGATTATGCCTAGAATGAGGTGTCAGGAATGCTCTGCATTTCTCGAGACTATGGCGTAGATCACAATCGATCGTATGTTTTCTTGAAAATATGATTGCAATCATATTCAAGGGTAATGTTTGGCAACTCGTTAGTTGCTGCATTTAAATCTCTTTCCTCCAAAGCAATGATATTTTTTATGTAAGCTTGTAAAATAACACAAGTATTGGGTCTTGAAGAGGAAACTCTAGTACGATGAGGGGCACTGATGAAGCGTCATTTGTAATAAAGATTGCCTCTCATTCCAGCAGCAATTCATGTTGGCTTGTAATATGAATGAAATACGTGATGACAACCCTATCACAATCGTGTCGAGAACGTTGACGTGAATGACCTTTCGAGACTGCAGTGAAAATTGCCTCTATATTAAAAAATATTTCGGAGATGATCCTCAAGACGTGAAGGAGGTCCCTTCACCAGTTGGATGAAGTACATCATTGGGGAAGGAAGTAGGGCGCGGTGTCTTTAGAGTTGAAGATAATGTCGAATGAGACTTTGTCTGCCACAGACGAAGCCAAACTAATGTGTGCTACAAAATTCGTGACTGTAGAGTAATGAATTATCGTCTTAGCAATGCACGATAATTCAGCACACACTCAGATGAAAGAAAAATAACCAGTAGTGATCCTAGAGATTTTTTGGTGGAAAACCCATAAATGGAAAAAACATGGGCTCTGTCTCTGTTGTAAAAGTTCACTATTAGTAGATGATTACAAAAATCTATTATCCCACATACGAGAAATGGTAACAATATTTTTCAAGTTAAAGAGTCGACTGATGTTGTCTGCTTTGCGGCGATCGATGGTGACACTGACGGCGGTCGGCGAGCATCGACACGGCCGATGGTGGTAGACGAAAGCCAGTGGTGGTCGAATGAGGTCGACAGTAGTTGACGACAGTTGGTGGGTGTTGACGACGATCGACGTGTGTCGAAGATGGTTTATAGTCAATGACGGTCGGCGGTGGCAGCCGGTGATCGTCAGGTTAGTGGTGGTTGATAGTGGCTGGCAACGATTGGTGGATGAGACGACGGCCGGCGGTGGTCGATGGTGATCGATGATGGCCGGTGATAGTCGAGATGGTTCTAGACTTCAGCTCATTCTCAAATCTTCCAATTCTCTTTGAAGCTTCAAGTCTCCTCTCTCATGTGAGGGGTGGGACTCTATCTATTTTGGGTGCAATTAATGCAAAAATATGAAACATTTTGATCGAACGGTCCGAAGAGCTTCATCTGATCAAACATTATTTAATGAACATTTGAGTGCCTTAACGATGTCAGAATTAAGCAATCTTGAGCTCGTTGGATTCGTCTTGTCGAGACGCTCGATTCAACTAAAAAATTGTCAGATTCGACGTCTGTTTGACCTTCCAAATGTGTTTGAAAATTTTTCAAAAGTGGTTAAATGACTTGATCAAAGCTTCTCAGATTTGTCTAACTTTGATGTAATTAGTTTCTTCTCATCGAGCGGTCAGTTTAATTATAAATTTGTTGAAATCAAATCTCTATATGACTATTTTTCAAAATTTGAACATTTCTTGCTCAAAATATTATCTTGAGATTTCTTTCATGCCTCGAGATTCGTACCAGATGATAAGAAATTGTTGGCGGTTGTCGGCTATTTTTATCTTTGAAAATAAAAAAATTTTAATTTTAAATATAATACAATATATAATGTAATTTAGACTTTTGAATTAGAAAATGATATTATTTATTTTGGAAAATAACAAGACCGAATATATCTCATATATCTAATAGCTTAAATAGTTGAGGACGATACTATAAGTGACGTATCATCCCGAAAGACGAGCGTATCACTTGTTAGTATGCTTAACTATCTAAACTTAAAAGACTTATGATTCTATTTTGGTTTGCGAATTTTATAGCTGACAAATTTCTCTATCTAATACACATATTATACAAGGTTCAGATTAATTTGGGTTCTTAATTCCCTATAGAGACAAACCCATATAGTTAATTACATATTAGACAACTGAAGTTACCTAAGAATACTCTCGATTAAGATCATAGATTTCGTCTTCAATAATATCGACATTTAAGTTTCCACAATTGTTTATAGGAAAATCAAATGGGATAAGTTCAATGTGGAACTGTTATTTTCGGAATCCAAATATATGAAAAGTAAGAAATGTCGAAGATACTGAAAAATTACAGTGACATCTCAAACCTAAACTATGGTTGAGTTTCATATTTTAAAAGAGAAATTATGTTTATGTTTTAATCCTGCAAATTATTCAGATGTTCGGGGCTCATATTTGCACATCTTATGCAAATAGCCCGAAGAGATGATAAGATTTATGTCGTATCAAACGACTGCCTCAGAACCCTAAAATAGTTTAGGATCTCTATAAAATCGTATAAAGTCCTAAAAAATAATTTGAGGTTTTACGTAGTATGAAACGACGACCTCAACACCCTAAAGGTGTTATATTATTTAAGTCTACGAAAATTCAGTTGAAGTTCTTATTTATTCCATATGTTATTATCTCATTCCAAGAAGAGGGGAGAAATGAGAGAGGAAAGAGAAAGCATGCATCGAATGGCCTATCCTATGGTTATGTATAAATATATTAGAAAAGTAATAACTATAAACAAACATGTATAATATATATAAACTGTGCCTTAAATGGTCTATCATAGGGTTAAATGATAAGACTGAAAAAAATAAACACAGAACATGCAAGCATTGCATAGTAAAGCACTGTAAAAGTAAAAGACTGAAAAAAAGTGGTATAATAAAATATTGTAAGGAAGACAAGACAGTGCATTAAAGAAAGAAATATGCAGTAGGAAAAGTAAAGAAACAAACTGAAACAACTAAAAGCGTACCTTGTTTATTCTGTTGATGCTTCAAAACAGATTACAATTGCATCACATAAAGGGATTATATAAACATTTGCAGATTATAAAAGAAAGGCTAAATGATAAGCATATGAAAAATTAAAGTAGGATATAAGATTTTAGTTTGGGGATAGACTCGGATTAGACTTCCTTTCCTTTCTTTTTTTTTTCTTTGTTCCTCTTGATCCCCCAGACAACTGATATATTGAAATCAACCTATCAATATCAACCAGAAGTCACCAACAAATCACCCCTAGAGTCGAGCAACCCTAAACCCTATCATTTATTGAATTGGCAAACCCAAATAATATCTGAACTTATTATTTAAAAGCAAAATACATCCATATGGGATAGTATTTGAACCTATGAGGGTGTGGTGCACTTATGTATGATGTTTAAATAAGTGATATGTATTATCTTACCTTATGGATGTTTAATAAGCGATATTTATTATGTAGTATCTGAACTTATCATTTAAAAGTGTGCAGTGTGTCTACGTGCGATGTCCAATAATTAATCTTTATTATATAATATTTAAATTGATTAATTATTAATGTATACTATACCTACATGGGGTGTAAAAGGTGTATTATTTATTATGTGGGGTGTTTAAATATATCAATGAAGAGTGTGATGCATCTTTATGAGGTGTATGAAGTGTAATATGTGATATATGGAGAGGATATGTAGGTGATACTAAATGTATATATGTATTAATTAATGTGTGGTGTATATAGTGTAGTGTCATACTTGTTTCTCTTTTTTTTTTAGCAAGTATAATATTTGTGTAAGACCTGTGGTATATGTTCTTTTACGATTACCAGTTCTCAAATATGTTAAGCAAGGGTTAGGGTTACCGACGACTTAAGGAAGCAAAATGACATCTCCCTAATTGACTTGATTTATATTTTCAACTATAAGAAAAGCTGATTTAAGGTTCTTTGCATCATTGTCTTTGCCCCGCACCTTGAAATTATAGGCCACTTTCATATCTCATATGCTTTCAAAATTTTATAAAACCAACCCATATAATTTCATGTCTCTCATAAACCCAAAATAGATAGTTGCATATTTCACATAAAACTGATTTAAACAATTTAGATGCATAAAACCGTAAAAATAATTTCAGATTTCATATAAAGCCCATTCAAATGATTTCAAATTTTGCATAAAATCATACAAAAAATTTCAGATTTTGTATAATGCCCTTTTCATTGTCTCATATAATACAATCAAAGAACACATCAATTTTCACAATGAGAGCTAAGCTAGCTAATATTTCTTAAGTATAAAGTAAATTCGAATTGGATAAAGTTTGCTCAAGTATCCAATTCCAAAAGTTCACTCGCATATCAAGACAACCCATTAAAAGATTTAATTTCATGTACATGTATCTTATAAGGATGAGCAATGAATTTATAAACAGTTAATTTCAAATAATTTAGCCATCTCTAAAAAAAAAAAAAGTTAGAATTCAAACATAAATATTATTTATTTAATAGGAAAGATTTACATATATACCACTTTATTTCTATGCATTCACACATCTAACATTCAAACTTTTAATTTCTTCTAACATATATGCCACCATATGAATTCCAAAAGTATTCCTAAAGTTAATCCTACATATATTTGTACAATCTAAACCAATTTCATAGCATATAAGAAACATCGATTGAATCTCTAAACAATGAAGCAGATATTTGCATATATATATATATTTTAAAAGCATTTTTGTGCATAGGATTGAAATTTAAGAATGCACATTTGATATAAAGAGAGCCATTAACTTAATTTTGGCAAACATATAACGAATCCAACAGTGAAAGATGAATTCAACATATAATGAATCGTGAAATGTAAACATACAACCTGCTGCCAATATATATATATCAAGTAAGTCCCAAGATTTGACTTCAACAGGCTATGTCAAAACATAGGTGTAAGAGAAGAAGAAGCTTAATCTCCAAAAATATGAAAGCTCAAAGCAGTAGCAATTAATAATCCTTAAAATTGTACCAAATTATTTTTTTACTTTCTTAATTTAAAACAAACAAACAGTACGCATGAAGGAATAGAATCAAATAAAACACCATTTATATGAGTTAACCAAAGACTCCCATAAACCTTAACATAATAAAGATCCGAGTATCTCAAATATTCCAAATCAAAGAATGTATCTCATGAATCATCAGGAAACAAAGCCTACATATATATCCACTGGTTTAGATGAAAGAGAACAAAAGAATAAGCTTTTGTCATCTCTTTTTCAAGGAAGGGATCAAAATAAAAAGGTATATTCTCATAGTTTAAAAGCTGTAGAGAACTTCCCTTTTAAAATTTTAATCACTTAAGTAAGGATGTAAACGAATTTCAACATAAAAACAAACACTACATTAGATGGCTAAAGGAGAGAGGAAAAGAAGAACTTACCTCCATAAAATTTGAAATTCAAAAGAAATCTCAAACAGGAGAATCTCAACTCTTACAGAAGAATCAGCAGCCCTTATACTTTTCCTTCTTCCTCACCTCAAAAAATGCTCTCAAGGAAGCAATAATTACTTAGAGAAATCAAGCTTGAGAAAAGAAATGTCAACAAATCCTTTTTTTCCACAAGGAGGAGCATATATAGCCAAAATGTCGGCGGAGGTTGATGATGATGAAGGTCGACAAATGTCGGCGGTGGTCGACGGAGGTTGGCGGTGATTGACAATCGGTCTACGATGCGAGTAAGTAGCAGCCTTCTCCTCATGGCTTCAGGCCTCCTGGGCTTCAGCCCTTTCACGTGAGCGGCGGAGGTATATTTATGGGCTTTCGGAGTAATTAATGCAATCTTTTTATCTGGACGGCCCAGAGGCTTCTCGATCGACGATGTTTAAGGCGCATTCGATGGCCTTAATGATGTCGGGACCGAGTGATCTCAGGCTCGCTGGATTCGTCTTGTCGAGTCGCTTGATTTGAAAATAATCTTGTTAGCGTCGGCATTTGTTCGACCTTCTAAACGCGTCCGTAACTCTTCTAATAATGGATTAATGATTTGATTTGATCTTGATATTACTCTGATTGAACTAGTTTTTATATCATTAGGTTCGTCTCATCGAGCCGGTTAGTTTGACTATAATTTTACTGAAATCAGAGCTTTGGATGACTTTTTATCGAGATTTGAATATTCTTTATAAAAAAACTGTCTCGAGATTTATGTCATGCATCGAGATTCGTGTTGGTGATGAAAATTTTTATGTATCGTATCACACACACACACATCCTTGTTCCACCCCCTCGCCTATTGATAGAAACCCTCACCTATCTCACTCGATAGCCTCCTTGCTAAACCTTCTCAAAATTTCGCTCAAAATCATCGTAGAACCCTTGCAACATAGTTATAATTTTATTTTTTTATACTATGTTTTGAATACATGCACTAATTTAACTACAAACAAACATTTGAATCTCACGAACTTAGTTTCATTATTTTCTACGTGAAGAAAAATCTAGGAAATTATAAAATGTAGATGATCGTTTATTACTCTCAATAGATCACTAACAACATTTGTTAATCATCTACATCAACATTCACCTTGCAAGTCATTCGTCTCTCATCCTAAAAGACGAATGATTATATATCATTCGCAACCACTTGGTGGCTAATGCTCATAATTAAATGTAAACTGATGTTTAGTCTGATGTTTGTCATCTGCCAATGATGGAACTAATATGAGTTGAGGGGGGCGGTTGTCTTATTAGATTTTTAATAATTATGTAGTATCATGTTATAAATTAAAAATTTGACATACTTGACTATTACTGACTTTGAAACTTCATGTTATACATTAAAAATATTTCCCCTAAAATTTAAATATTTAGTTATAATTATATTTTCACTTTAATAGTTATATTAAATAATTTATCATAAAGATTATAATCATGCCAACAAACTTAAATACATAATTATGTTTTTTATAATTTTATTTTATAAATATTAAATAAAATTCTTTAATTAATCATAAAAACTATATATATATGAATATTAAATATAAATTTTTAATTAATCGACTTTAATTGCGCTTAGCAGTTAGTATTTCGAAAATTCCGCACGCACACGGATGAAAGAAAAATAAGAAGTGACGACTCAGTAAGATTTACGTGAAAACCCGTAAAAGTGAAATACCACGGGCTCGACTAGTTGCAAAAATCCACTATTGATTGATGTGTTACAGAAATTCCTTGTTCCACAAACGAAAAAATGTAACTATATTTTCCAGACTAAAAGTCGACTGATGGAGTCTGGTTGGTGGTGAATGACAATGATTGGTGGATGTCGACGGTGACGGAGGTCGATGAAAATCGGCGGTAAGCGACGACGGTAGGTGGTGGTCGACGGAAACCCGTAAAGGGAAATACCACGAGGTTTGGTCTAGTTGCAAAAATCCACTATTGATTGATGTTTATAGAAATTCCTTGTTCCACAAACAAGAAAATGTAACTATATTTTCTAGACTACAAAGTCGACTGACAGAGTCTAGTTGGTGGTGAATGACGATGATTGGCGGAGGTCAGCAGTGACGTAGGTCGATGAAGGTCGGCGGTAAGCAGCGACGGTAGGCGGTGGTCGACGGAGGTCTGTGGTGGTTGACATTGGTCGACGGAAGTCGATGGTGACGAGAGGTCGACGAGCGGATCGCGAGGTCGACAAAGGTCGGCGGTGGTCGACGGAGGTCAGCAGTGGCACTGTTCCTCGAGGCTTCAGGCTCTCTCGAGGCTTCAACTCCTTTCACGTGAGAGATAGAGTTATATTTATAGGGTTTTGAGAGCAATTAATGCATCTTTCTGATGAGATGGTCCAAATGGTTTCCCTTTATCAAACGATGTTTAAGGGGCATTTGATGGCCTTAACGATGTCAGAATTGAGTGATCTTAGACTAGTTGGATTCTTCCTGTCAAGTCACTCGATTTGAGTATAGGCTTGTTAGTGTCGACATTTGTTTGACCTTCTAAATGTGTCCGAAAATCTTCTAATTATGGATTAATGATTTGATCTCAACTTGATATGACTTTGATTGAACTAGTTTTTGTGTCATTGGGTTTGTCTCATCGAGTCGGTCATTTTGACTATTATTTTATTGAAATCAGATCTTTGGATGACTTTTTATCGAGATTTAAATATTTCTTTCTAAAAAAAATGTCCCAAGATTTGTGTCATTCATTAAGATTCATGTTGGTGATGAAAATTTTTTGGTATCGTATCTCACACACACACACACATATCCTTGTTCCACCCCCTCGCCTATTGATCGAAACCCTGACCTTTCTCACTTGATAGCCTCCCTGCTAAACCCTCTCAAAATTTCGCTCAAAATCATCGTCGAACCCCGCAACATTGTTATATATTTTTTTTCTGCATCTCATGAAAATTTTAAAACATTATAAATATTATTTGTCAAACATCATAAAGGAAGTCATCATAATATCTTCAATACAATATATTTAATATCAACAATCAAACATGATTGTATTGCTTGTTCGAAAAAATAGTAAACTTACTTTGCTGACTATAATGTCTGTATATTTCAATTATAAATGCTACTACTTTGGAGCTCTAAGATGTTATCATCGTATAAAAACACTCTTATGGTAAAGCTTTATTATAAATTTGATTTTCATAGTTACTTTGAACATATCACTAGAGAAGATGAATCACATATTTAAAGAGTATAGTATAGAATTATTAATTCTTACATTGGATAATCGATATGAATATCGATCATTCAACATTGATGTTGTTCATAAACTTACAAATAAATTCTATCCGAAAGATTTTAGAGAGACGAAAATACTATAAATAAAAAATCAATTTGAGCATTTTTAAATTTAGCTCATTAGAATAAAATTTTTGAGAATTTATAAAAAAATAATTTTTTTTTTCGAGTTCATTAATAGCATTGATAAGCGACAAACAAAATTTCATCATATGACATGAATTTGATACAATTTTTTAAATGAGAAATATTGAAGTCATGATAAACAGTCATCCATAGCTCTGATTTCTATAAACTTTTCTTCAAACTGACCGACTCGATGAGACAAACCTAATGGTATAAAAACTAGTCAAATCTGAATCATATCAAGCCGATATCAAGTTATTAAACCATTTTTAGAAGATTTTTTAGCACATTTGGAATGTCAAACAAATACCGACACTAGCAAACCTATACTCGAACCGAGCATCTCAACAAGACGAATCCAACGAACGTAAGATCAGCCAATTTCGACATCATTAAGGCCATCAAATGCCCCTTAATCGCCTTCTGATCAAGGGAAGTCCTCTGGACTGCTTGATAAAAATGATTGCATTAATTGCACCAAAAACACTATAAATATATCCCCAACTCTCACATGAAGGGGGCTTAAAGCCTTGGACTTGAGGAGAAATTGTAGCTCAGCATCACCGCCGACCGCAGCTAGCCACCGCCGTCCTCCGTCGTCCACCACCGCCTACCGTCGTCTAACCCCGTCGACCCTCATCAATCACCGCCGTCCTCCGTCCACCAGTGCTTACCGTCGTTGACCACTGCAGTCCTCCATTGACCTCCATCAATCGGCGTCGACCACCGCTAACCACCATCGTCAATCACCACCAACTAGACTGTGTCAATCGACACTGTAATCTGAAGAATATAATTACCCTTTCCCGTCTGTTGGACAAGATATTTCTGTAATCATCAATCAATAGTGGTTTTTGCAACAGGGTCAGACCCCATGGTTTTTCTCTTTACGGGTTTTCCACGTAAAAACTTCTGAAGTCGTCATCAATTATTTTTTTTTCATCTGTATATGTGCTGAATCCTCGTACATCTCTAAGACGATAATCCGTTACTCTACCGCCATGACTTTTCTAACACACATCAAGCATATATTAAAAAAGATATTACAATCAACATTTATAGATTAATGATTTCAATATCATAAAGAACTGTGGGGGCATAAATCAAGATAACTATTCATGACAATCATAGTAAAATACTTATTTTTTTTACTTTATAAGTTCTCCTTAGCAAATTTCAAAATTTAATTTAATTTATTTATTTTATTTAAAAAAAAGTAAAATATAGAACATTACTTAAATTTTAATATTAATTCAAAATATCATATATTTAAAATGATACTAAAAAAGTGTACATCACTTGCGATAGTCCTCTGAGGCTTTAAGATTCACATATTTTATGATGATTAAATTCTAAAATTTCAGTATTTAATTATCATAAATACTGAAAAGCTAAACTTTTATGACTTGACATCTGACATTATCCAGATAAGCGGATGAATCTGAATCTAGCTCGAACGTTGATTCCAGCACTTAAATACTAATTATGTATAATTAAACTCTGGTGGGACCGGGTAATTTTATCCGGACGCCAAATTGGTTTCAATACGGCGGAAGACAATGAAGGCACGTCCGTTCTTCTCTCCTCTCCGGTTCCCCTTTCGTTTTCTCGTTCTTTTTTGCCCTTTTTCTCTCGCTCTCCTCCAATCATACAAACACACCTTTCCCTTTCCTTCCACCTTCACGGAAAGGAGAAGAAGAGGGAGACATTTCTCAAGTTCTTTTGTGAAGAGGAAGGAAGATTGGTTATATACTTCAGTATTTCCCTTGATTGCAGTGTCTTCGTGTAATTTGGAAGGGTATTGTTGATTTCCTTGCTTTTTTGGTGGATTTTGATCGCAGCTAGTGATCCGATTAGGTTTTATAGCTTTGAAAGGTGTCTATATTTGACGATTTACGTTTCTGTGGCTGGTGAGTGTTGCTATGGTTTCGTAATTGGGGTCGGATTAGTTTTCTCAATTTTTTTGCTTGATTGATGCTACGTAACAGATGGTTATTTGAACGATTGTTTTGAAGTTCTCTTTTTGACGTGTAGTTTCTTTTGATATCGGTTTCGTCGTTTGAGTGCTGGTTTAGTGGACGGTGATATCAATTTTTTGCAGCTGGAGGAGTTATTTCTCTTTTGGGAGTTTTTAATTTAATTTTGTTTTGGTTAAGAAGTTGTCTTCATTGGAATCGATGGGTGACCAGGCTTTCGATTAGGGTCTTGGTGACTGGCATGATGAAATCTATTAGTTCTACGTATTTCTTTGGCAGCTGCTCACCGTTACTATTTCTGTGAATATTCAGATTTTGTTTTTCATCAATTTATTTTCTGCTATTTGGTATATTTCCCTGGCTCTACGTTTTTTTTTTAATTTATATTGCCAAATAAATCTTGCTAAAGATCTATTTTCTTCTTTAGGATTGTCTTTTAGCCTGTTAATACAGAGTCTTTATGAAAAGAGACATCCATGTTTTTGGTAGTGTGTTTATTTGGTTGCAATTGTTTCTTGCCAAGTTATTCAAGTTGTTTCAAGGATTATCTATTTTCATTTACATATTTACTTGTATCTTTGAATCTGATAATTCTGTACTTATCGCAATAATGGGTATAAACCTTTGTTTTCATCGTTCCTTCCGGTCACATACACTGGATATTCTACTCGGCCATTTATGCCTCTGTACCTCCACTGCTATTAACTTCATATATATATTAAAAATTTTTAATTTTTACCATGCACATAAAATTATCACTCGTGAACTTTTTATATCCCCAGTCTTCTAGTTCTTGTTTGTCATTTTGGCATTCGCTGCATGTGGCTATGTCAAATCTTATATAGTAGCATCCACAAGAAGAAATTTTTTTGATATGTCTTATTCCTTTTAGGCCTTGTTTTCTTTATATGCCAATAAAGATTCATGCTTTCTTTGTATTTTTCATTAATTGATTGGAATTATGCTTATGGTGTGGTTTTGATGCAATGTTTTTTTAACTTCTATACATGTGATAACTATGATACTTGTCGAACAGAGTTATGGAGTGATTGCTGTATGTGTGTGCCAGTCTCTGTTTGTAATACGTTCTAATTGTTCGCAATTTTCTCCTTAATTCTTCCAACTTCCCATTTAATTATTTTTTGACTTTTTAAGTACTGAATTATAAACTTTCTAAACCCCCCTTTTTTTTCTTTTTGGAATATTAAAAGTGGATTGTGGGTTTATAGAGCAATTTGGCTATATCATTTTAGTTTTCTCTTCCTTGCCTTGTATCCATAGTTTCTTTTGTATTATTTTATTTATTTTTTCATTATTTTGAATGGATCTGATAGTTGAATGGCAGCTTTTTTCCTAATATGAAATTTTAATTCCAAATTTTCTTGTTACTTAAAGGTTATCTGATGGAGCAACGTTCACAAGACTCGATGGCATCAGGTATATTTACATGGCATCAGCTTTTTTTAATTAATCAAATTAAAATATTTCCGATTTTTGTTCTCTGCGTGATATCTAAACACCTCATCAGTGAAAGCTACTCAGAAGATTGAAAAGAGTCCATGGGGATTTATGTCCAAGCTTGATTCACGTCAAGTATCAAGTGATGCTGATGTCTTTTCATGCTCATTGCCAGCTCTTTCATGCGATGGATGTATGCTCGTTTATCTTCTATTTAATTATATTTCTCTTAATTTAGGAATTTTAATTAGCTTTAACTTCATTCAGTTAAGAGTTTCGAATCTGGAGCGGGAATTTGCTCAATGGATGATGTTTCATCTAAACTGGACAAGCTTGATAAAGACATTGAGGTCAATGATTCTCTTGATGGTATTGACATTCAAGGAGCTGAAAAATTTTTGCCTGATGAGGATGAACTTCTTGATAGCATAATGAATAATTTACATCAAAGAGAATTTCTCGGTCATATAGAACCAGTGGAAGATTGTGATCTCTTTAGCAGTGGAGGTGGGATTGAGATGGATGCTGATCCTATAGATAATGTTATTGTTGGTCTCAGCAGGATAAATATTGCTGATGATTATCTGGGGAATATAAATTTTCATTATACTCTTCCAAATGGCATTGGAACAATAGCTGGGGAGCACCCTTATGGTGAACATCCTTCCAGAACATTGTTTGTACGAAACATCAACAGTAATGTTGAAGATTCAGAATTGAGATCCCTTTTTGAGGTGAGTTAATCGAGTAAAATATTGTTTTTATAGTTTTTTTGGAATGTCATGCAAATTGTCAATCAGCATCATATTTATCACTATGCAATGGACAACAGTGAAATTAGCTTTCATGAAGAGGTGTGCAAATTTTTGGTTTTGCAGGTTGATGTAGGATGGTTAAGGGTCTAAGATTTCTAATGCAACTTAAGATGATATGCAAGATGAGAAAAATTTGTCGGTTACTAGCTTATGATTTTGGCAAAAATTCGTGGCTTTTAATGTAAGAACAACAAATAGGCTTCTTTCATTGCAAATGACTTGTTTTGAAAATTATCCAAGAATGTGTAAATTCACAGGGGAAAAACAAACAACGTATAAAATTTTAACAACAATCAAATTCACCTTACAGAAAAGAACCTATAGTGTATCTTACTTTTCATTGTTTTAATTAACATTCGCAGAACCACACCCGAACAATTTAGAACAGAAGAGTAATGATAGAAATCACATCAAAAGCAGGAACCTGGCCTCATAATAATACAAACATTTGCTCTATGGCAGTGTTTGTCTACATCCATGAAATACTCTAAGAATACACATCCAACAAACATTTGCACAAGAAGAGAAGAGAACTAAAATTTTATTCCAGTATCTCATTTTCAATAAATTTTAATAGTTTTGGGGTCCTATTTAAAACTTATTAAGGATCTAATATAAGAAAATTATCAAAAATCAATTGAATTCTACCAGAAATTAATATGCTCAATACATAAAAATTTGCTCTAATAATGAATTTTTTTATAAATTTTATTTCTCGAATTGCTTTAGAACCTGGCAAATGGGAATTTATTTTCCAAAAAGTGAAGCGGGAAAAGGAATAATGGACCTGACTGAACAACGAGAATAAAGGCAGTGTAAGCAAGTACTATTAACGTGAATGATAGTAACTATAACACATTAATGGGAAAAGCATGTAAAATAGTAAATAAGCCGCGATTCACTTTTACAGAAGGTAGTGACTGTAGCATAACGGGTGAGGAAGATGGCAGTTGTTGCAAAAATGATTCAACTGTGCATTGAAAAAGCTAAAAGTGCTGGAAAACTGTTGGAGTGCATGTAGTGGCTGGATGGAGAAAACACAACACGATGATGGAATTGCAGTGAGAAATAATTAGCAAATCACTTTGCTTTAATCATTCAAAACACAATGGGCGGTGATTGGAATTCAATGGGTTGAGTTGAAACTATGCAGTACAAAGTTATACTTGATAAACTCTGCAAACGTAGTAGATAATATAGGAGCTGATATTATTGACATGTTTTTTACACTTAGGATGAATTAGGAAAAAATAAAATTAATTCACATTAATCGATTTCCTATTAAATGAAGGCTTTTAGATTTGCATCATTGGCCTAGCTAGAAAATTCCCATTCTGAATTAATTATTTGGTATCAGTTTGCAAATCTGAGCAACTTATTGTGCCCCTGCAAGCTAATTAATCAGGAAGTTTGTTATCTAATGGCGTCATGAATCTGTAATCTGGACCATTAATAGTGGGTGTGATTTCTACATATAAGTTAGCTTTTACATTTGACAAGTTGATTTTTGAAGTGAGGTGGTTGACGCTGGTTCACAATGAGGTGATGGGAAGAAATAAGAATCCAAGGTATTGTATTTTAGTTTATAAAATTAAGTCGAATTAAGTATATCGAAGACATATAATTGTTGCCAATTTTCTTAGGATTTTTCAGTTTGCAAGTGTTTGTCCAATTCTGTGCATTACATTATATGGACTTATATTTTATTTTTTATTTTTGAAAGCCTTTTGAGTTTTAGGTGCACCATTATCTTATCTTCTGGTTTAAATTCAACAGTTACCTTGTTTATATTTAGAACATAGTTATAATTGCCTTCATAAAAATGCTAGCTCTCTGCAAATCCTTTTATTTAAATTAGGGTCTGTTTGGGGCAGCTGCAGCTTATTGAATAATTTGCTGATAAGTTGATTAAAAATAATCTGCTGATAAGCTAGGTGCAGTAGCTATTACAAATTTTTATTTTTTTGGAAAAGCCAGACCGCAGATAGAAAGCTTCCACCGCACCTAGGTAGGTGCGGTGTGAAAACGCTGTTTTTAGCGTTTTGAAAACGCATAAGCTGCCAAAACGCGGTTTACCCAAACAGACCAGGTGCGTTTTCAATACGCTACCGCACCAAATAAGTCGCCCCAAATGGACCCTTAGACATGTCATGTAAATTTTATGAATGATACAAAACAAATGAAAATGCTAAAATGTCAATATGTGACCTAAGAAATACTATTAATGATTTATAATGCAATCTTATATGATAAAATGATAAAAAAAATTAAATATACAGGGTCACACAAATTATGTAATACTTGAATGGACAAACAACCTTCTTTAAAAAAGCTTCAGCCAAATGGCTTAAATATTGGTGGGATTGTTTAACACCCTATCATTAGCCTAATCGGTGAGAATTTAAAAAGTCAGAACTTTAATCGAGTCACTTCTCATTAATAAATTCGTTGATGAACTCATGCAATTTCGCTTTTTAAATTTCTATCCATGAACGTACAAGTAGGGTTGTAACCGAGCCGAGCTTGAGCGAGCTCAGGCTTGGCTCGTGTTCGGCTCGTTCGAAATTGGCTCGACTCGAAATCGGCTCGTGTTCGAAATGGCTCGTGAACATCGTGTTCGTGTTCGGCTCGAAAAACTTATTCGTGTTCGTGTTCGGCTCGAAATTGACTCATTAGAATATAAAATTATTATAATAATTAATTTTTTTAAATAAAATTAATTAAGAAATTTTCTAAAAAACTGTTTAAATTTATAATTTAATTCCAGAAAAATTTCAAGAATAAATTTTATGAAACATAGATTAACTATATAAATAACAAAAAGTTTCAAACAAAATTTTATACAAAAAAAATATTATTTTTTTTACAAAGTTTTACACATTAATAACAATTTTATTACAAATTTTACAATTTACAAATTAAACAAGAATACAGAAAATGCAAATAAAATCTCAAATAAAAATAAAGATATGAAAAACAATTGTATTGAATATTTTAATAAAATTTACGTTTAATTTTTACATAAACCTAAAAACATAAAAAATACATGAAATTTAAACAACGTCTTGAATTAATTTTTCGCTCTTTATGATTGACGATCCAATGATGATGGGGAGGTTTAGAAATGGAGGAACCGCCGCCGAGAATTCCGATGACCTGAATAACTTTAGAGAATGAAATACATAAAACAATTAAACAATGTAAAAGAAATCAATTTTCAGCAAGTATTCTCGTATTGATCAAGAAAGAATTTCAACTTTCAGCATTGATCAAAAAATGCCACCTTTGCTTCATTATACATTGACATCCTTCAAAAAATGAGGTAAAAATCAATAAATAAGCGGATAAATATGAAATTTATGGAATAACATCAACAACTGCATACCGCAACATGAGATAAAAGTGTCTCTAACCCTCTCAAAGACTGTCAATGCAGTAACTAAAATCCTGAAAGCTATTTAGACAAAAATATTGCAACAGAGAGCTCAAGCTACTTTCTTTGTTGGCAAAATGCCGAATCACAAGCGTTTATAGTTGAAATTTGGAAGATTTATCTATATTGACACCATAACTGAAGTTGCTTGATCTCTGGGTGGTTCAATTCCACAGTTTTGAAGCATTCATAAGCAGGATAAGCATACCCAAGAACCAATCTCTAAAACATAGGAATTGGGTGGTATATATATAAAAGACAAAGTTTACGTGTTAGATATGTAAATACATAGGAATTGGGTGGTATGTATATAGATCTCCTCCTATAATCGCACTATGCGTAGTTTTTTTAATTCTTAGTTTTGCAAATCCTTCACTAAAGGTCAGCACCTACACATCAACAGCCAAAAAACAAATTCTCCGTTTCAAGTATAAGAAACTAAGCAAACTCCACTGATTAGACTGATTAAAAAAAATAAGCAAGACTTCCAACATAATACCATGGAGATTAATATTACAGGGAAATAATCTCTAATATCTGGAAATCGTTAAATATATTAACTATATCTATAAACAGTGATTTACAGCTTCAAAAATAAAAATAATAATAATAAAAAAACAAAACTCAAGCATTTAAATGCCGCAACCAGCAATTGTATCGAGTAGCCAAGCAAAGCATCAAGCATACCAAGAAGAATATCGTGTAAACAAAGAGGGATATTGAGCAAACCAAGTATATCGAGCAACCAAACAAGAAAAACGAGTACCCAAGCCAAAGCCGAAACCCATCCTTGCACTTCACGCCGGCCTTCTTGCAAGATGGAAATGAAAGACCTCGCCGGCGATGCCGACCAGGTCGGCTAACGGTGGAACGAGACAGAGGGGAAGGGTTCGGTTGCAAGATGATTCCGGCTAGAGAGCCAAATGAAGAGAAGCGGCTACAGTTTTGGGTTTGAGATGGGGAAGCCGAAGGAAGGGTGTTGCGAGAGATGTGAGGGAGGAGTTTTGGGAGAGAAGAAATAAGAGTGGTGTGTCGGCCGTATGAAGAGGAGCAGCTAGGGTTCTTCCCCTTGAGCGTGGAGTGTCTTGAGGCTTAAATATGGAGTTTTAATTAGTTTTTTTTATTTTATATTATTTAGTTTAATTAAATGCATCAATTTTGTGTAATTTGTTCGTGCGCAGAACTATAACAAAGTGGGTGTTCTTTCTAGTTAAAATCGACGTTTCGGACGCACTGGTGCTGTCTGTTTCGTTATCCGGGGTTGTTTGGACAACCTCGTCGACGATCGGGTCAAAAACTCGTCGAATTCAATTTTCATCAAAATCCCGGCTCAAGATCGATCATTTCAAAATTTAATTTCGATTCTAATTAATTTTGAAGCAAATAAATATTCAAGTGATACAAATTTCAATGTTTAACATGTAGAGGATCCGAATTGTGGTGTTTGTGCGCACGAAGGTGCGAAATTGTGCACAGGGAAACCCTAGGGCTTAATAGTCCTATGATGACTCATTTTGAGTTCGTCATGTTAATTTCAACATTCTAAATGTTAGATGTCAAGAACCATACATGCAAAACTTCAAAACGAGTAAAGAGGCGGTTCGAGTTTCTAAAACAAGGTGAGTTTCATCTCTAGATAGTCGAAGAGGAATCATATGGCTAGATCCTATGCACTAAGAAGAGAGAAAAACCTCACCAAAAATGATGTCAACACGCCGTTTCGACGAGATGACGAACCGTCGCAGCCAAACAGTTAGCCTCTCAACTTAACTTCTTTTAGCCTCTCTTTAATCCTATGAGAACAAAAGTAGATATTAGGAGACTGAACAGAGAAGGCAAACCCTAAGTTATTGCTGCCAAAAGGATTTCGAGAGGAACGAGAAAGAGTAAGAAGAGGGAGAGGCAGCCGAACTTGAGAAGGCGAGAACGTTCGAGAGGGGAATAGGGAGACGGGGTTAGGGTTTTTCTTTACATAGTATATATATGTAAAAATATTTTAATTATAAAACTTATATTATATTTGTGAGAATTCTTGAATAATCTCATATAGATAATTCACCTATAAATAGATGAGTACAAGTAATACAAAGAGGAAAGAAATTAAGTACTTCCTATAATTACGGAATAACATAAATACCTAAAATTAAGGAATTAAATATCCTGATTACACCATTACTCAATGACTAAATATAACAAATACTAAATATAGCAAATATTAAAATATAATTATGAGCGTAATTCCACACTCCCCCTCAAGTTGGGTAGTACAGATTGTACGTGCCCAACTTGTTGTTTAGCTCATCAAAGTTTGACTTAGGGAGAGCCTTGGTGAGAATATCACAGCGGTTTGGTCTCTGAAGGAGTATATATTAATTCAATGATTCCATCGTCCACCTTCTCCGAAATGAAGTTCGATCGATCTCGATGTGTTTCGTTCGGTCATGATGAACATGATTCTTTGCGATGCGATTCGTCGTTGATTGTCACGGAAGCATCCTGATAGGATTTTCTCCCATAATCCCAAGCTCCTTGAGAAATCTTTTTATCCACATTCCTTCTCAGATACCAAGAGCCAGTGCTCTGTATTCTGCTTCCGCACTACTCCGAGATACCACCGATTGCTTCTTGCTTGTCCATGTCACTAGATTGCCGCATACATAAGAAGCAATCACCAGATGTTGATCGTCGAGTGGATATATCTCTCGCCTGATCAAGCATCAGTAAAGACTTTTATCTTTTGACTATCATTCTTTTTGAATAATAATCCTTTCCCTGGAGTCATCTTTAAGTATCTTAAGATTCGATTAACAGCTCCCATATGTTCCTCAGTAGGACAGTTCATGAATTGACTCACTATACTTACTGAAAAACTTATGTACGTGCAGTGTGGGATAAGTAAATAAGTATTCTAACGATCACTGATAGCGTCCTTTGTCAGCTCCAGTATACTATCCTTCTCCGTTCCAATTTTTCTATACGGGTCTATTGGAGTATCTATTGGTTTGCATCCAAGCATACCAGTTTCTTTCAATAGGTCCAATGTGTACTTTCTTTGAGTTACGGCTATCCCCATTTTGGATCTTGCAACTTCCATTCCCAAGAAGAACTTCAGTCTCCGAGGTCCTTGATTTCGAATTCATGGGCTAGAAACTTTTTCAGTTTTGTCAATTCTTCAGTGTGATCACTGGTAAGAATAATATCATCAACTTATACGATGAGTACAACAATTTTATTTCCGGATCTTTTTGTAAACATTGTATGATCAGCCTGGCTTTGAGTATAACCCCATTTGATTACTGAATTGGTGAATCGGGCAAACCAAGCACGGGGAGATTGTTTGAGACCATATAGAGATTTCTGGAGCTTGCATACTTTACCACTAGGGAAGGATCCTTCTAGACCAGGAGGCAAATCCATGTACACATCCTCTTCAAGATCTCCATTAAGGAATGCATTTTTGACATCAAGTTGCATTAGTGGCTAGTCTCGGGTTGCTGCAATGGAGAGTAGGATTCTAATGGAGTTCATTTTGGCTACTGGAGCGAATGTCTCTTGGTATTCAATTCCGTATGACAGCGTATAACCTTTTGCAACAAGTCGGGCTTTCAACCGATCTATGCTTCCGTTTGCCTTACATTTGATTGTAAATAACCACCTGCATCCAACTGGCTTTATTTTCTTGGGCAAATCAGATACAATCCACGTTCCATTCTTTTATAGTGCAACAACTTCTTCATTCACAACTTTTCTCCATTCTGGGTGTGAGAGTGCTTCCTGAATAGAATTTGGGATCTCTATGCTGTCAATAGCAGTAACAAATGCATGATAGGGAGGAGATAATTTCCCATATTAAACAAATCGAGAGATAGGATGTTGAGTGCAAGGAACATCCGAATCATTTCTCACAGCGCAGGTAAGCTCATAATCACTAGTGTCTATAGATTCCGTACCTGAGTGAGTTTCAGAGAGGTTTGGAGCCGGATTAGATTCTTGGACAGCTTGAGGAAGCGGTGTTTGGTTCTCTATTCTTCCAGCAGTTCTGTTCCGTCTTGTATAGACCCGAAGTTCCCGAGGTGCGAGATGTGTAGACGGGTTTGGAATAGGAGATGGAGGAGTTTGAATAGGAGTTGGAGGAGGTTTGTCAGCCGGAGAAAGACCCGTGTTAGTTGGTAAATGAATACAGGGTTGAGAAAGACCCGTGTTAGTTGGTAAAGGAACACGTAGTACGTTGTTCACCGCAACTCTCCCCCGAACGACGGACTCTTGGTAGTATGATTGATGCTCAAAAAGTGACATCCATAGAATGATAGACCTTTTTAGTTGAAGGGCAATAACACTTATAGCACTTTCTTATTGGCCGAATACTCTATGAAGATGCATTTGGTCGATTTGGGGTCTAATTCATTGCGGTATTGTTTGTGAATATGAACAAAGACGGAGCAACCAAATAGTTTGGTAGGGACAACCAAAGGGAGGAAGCGGGTAGTCGGAAAGGAGCGAAGGAGGACATCGATCGGACTAAGAAAACCCATGATACGAGAGGGCATCCGGTTTATGAGATAGGCGGCGATCAATGTTGCCTCGCCCTAATAACATTTAGGGACCGATGTGGTGAACATGAGACAGCGAGCTACCTCCAACAAGTGACGATTTTTCCTCTCGGCAATCCCATTTTGTTGGGGAGTATCGACATGAGTGCTAAGGTGAAGGATGCCATGATGAGCAAGAAAAGTTCACGGGAGGTGTTGAAAAAATCTTGTGCATTATCTGTTTTAAGAGCTTGAATTTTTGTGTCAAATTGAGTATCATTTGATAGAAGGCACGAAATATTGATCCTACCTCGGATTTATCACACATAAGATATGGCAAGTTGACAAAATTCGCAATTAAAAGTGGTAGGACTTTTATTGATAAATAAATGGGAAAACAGTTTTCCAAGGTACCTAAAATTGGGATGACCTAAACGATAATGAAGTAACATGATTTCATTATCATTATTAACATCGATTATGAAAGACGGATGACTTAGAGGATTTAAGCGAGACGGACTGATCATTGGAGCCACAACCCATAGGTGAAACAAGACCAACGAGAGGGTTTGTTGAGAAGATAGAGACCATTCACGCAACTCAACATCGCCAATCATCCTCCCGACTTCAAATCACGAAATTCACAAACATATGGAAAAAATTTAGCAACACAATGACAATCATGAGTGAGCTTACTAATAGAGACTAGATTACAATCCAAAGTAGGAACATGAAGCACAGAGGTGAGGAGTAAATCTGGAGAGATGCGGACAGAACCAAGACCAGCAACTTTGGCGGCCGATCCATCAGCAATCCGAATAGTGAGGGTCGGATTACACGGTCGGTAATCCACTAATAAGGAGATATCGCCGGTCATATGATCGGAGGCACTGAGTCAACAATCCATGGGCGAGAAGAGGTTGAATCCAAAATGAAAGCAGATGGGGAAATATCTTGTTGGTCAACAAGGCCGGTGGCACCCGATGCCACACTAGGAGGATGGACTGGTGACGGTCGACCGAGCATCTTCCGGAGGGCATGAATGCGGTCTTCAGCCGAACGGGACGTTCCTGGAGAAGCTTCGGTGGTGATGGTGGTAGCTGCCCGAGAATCATGTTTGGGCTTCCCATTTGTGGGTTTGTCATGAATCCGAAAACAAGTATCCTGAGTATGGCCAGGACGGCGGCAGTGATCACACCAAGGGCGGCCCTGGCATTTAGTCATTGGAGAGGAGGCCAGGAAATGACCAGAGAAGAGGTTACGCCGACCAGGAGCACGGCTGGAACGGCGGTTTGGTCGATCGCGGGAGAGCACGGCTTGAAGATACCCTGCTGTCGACGCCCGCACGGGAGAATACGATCGCACGGGAGAAGATGATCACATAGTAGGATGCAGACGATTGCAGAGGATCCGAGCGGGAAAGACTTTGCACGGGAGAAGACGATCGCAGAGGATCCGTATAGTAAGGATGGAGACGATCGCTCAGTACGATACCACCGAGCGGGGAGGAGACGATTGCAGACGAGCGGGGTGAGCGGGAGACGCTTCGCCGGAAGAAGACGATCGAATCGCAGATGATCCGAGCAGGAAGAGGACGATTGCAGACGATCCGAGCGATAACTTCTTCGATCGAGCGGGAGAGAGGCTCCGCCGGCTTATGTCTCTGATACCATGTGAGAATTCTTGAATAATAGTCTATTTATTTCATAGATAATTCACCTATAAATAGGTGAGTACAAGTAATACAAAGAGGAAAGAAATTAAGTACTTCCTATAATTACGGAATAACATAAATACCTAAAATTAAGGAATTAAATATCTTGATTACACCATTACTCAATGACTAAATATAGCAAAGACTAAATATAGCGAAATATTAAAATATAATTATGAGCGTAATTCCACAATATTATTATATAAATATATAAGACTTTTATATGTAATAGAAAGGTAGTTATTATTAATATTTTGTTATATATTATAATTTATAGGATTTAATTTTATAAAATATGACAATTTATTTTTGAAAAAATTTAATTAATTAAAATTTATAATATTTATTTTTATGAATATTTATTATGTATATATATATATATATATATATATATATTTATTTATTTATTTATTTTTGAGCCAATTCGGGTCGAATACGAGCAAACAAATTTTTATTCGTGTTCGGCTCGTTTAAATTTCGAGTTTAAAAATTTGTTCGTGTTCGGCTCGTTATGCTAGCCGAACACGAGCTGCTTAACGAGCCGAACACGAGCTGTTCGTGAACAACGAGCCAAATAGACAGCCATACGTATAAGCATAGAAACCAAAATCCTTAAAACTAATTTAAGTTTGATTGATAGATATAATTTAATTTGTAATTTTATTTGGGGTTAAATCAGCTCATTTTGTTAAACGGCAAAAGCCTATCTTATATTTTCTATAAATTGGGCACGATAGTATTTACATATTTGTAAAGAAGAGAGATTGAATGAGATTACCCTGATGCAAGATCCAATGGAATGTAAAGCTGATTGATTTTCAAGTAGAGAGCAACAATATGAGTAGGGATAAAACACATGATCTCATGATTGGGAGTTGAGGTGTGAATCACTAGGTGATGACCCAGTTAAATTAGCTTTTTCAAATGACTTGTCATCTTTTACATACATAGTTTGTTTACTTTCACATTGAAGAGCCATTTTATCATTTCACCCACCCATCAACTACAACATATGTGTAGAGTCAGAGGAGTTCAATTCAACATTCAGGTTTGCTTTGTTTGATTAATTAAAATTCTGACTACAGCATTCATAATTTGTTCTGTTGCATATTCAAGATTAGATTCAATTTATATAGAAGCTTTGATCTATATTTTGGACTTTCTATGAGAAGTTTAAGTTCACAAATAAGAATGGATTCAATTTTTATTAAAAGCTAAGATTCACGTTCAGGAGTAAATTGGATTTCTATGGAAGGTTTATAATATTGACTAGATTTGGGCTGATTGCAATATGATTTTAAGTTCACTTTTGGTTTCATGTTTGATTTCTAAGAGATGTTTAGATTAAGACCCAAATTCAATTTCAAATCCGGTTGCAATTCTTGGTTAATCTTGAGTTCAAGTTCACTTTTAGGATTTATTGTACTTGGAAGTTCAAGTTCTGATACGATTGATCCTAATTATGCCTCCAAATTGAAGTTCTACTTCATATTTTTGTTTGAGCTCAATTCTGTAGACAAATTTTAACATGGGTGAGGTTCATATTTATCAAAATCAGATATGAACTCGTGTCAGAATTTTTTTTATATGTTTAATACATCCTAAACGAAGTTTAATTATAAATGTAAATTTACTATTACTTCAATTTCAAATGGATATTTATGAGGAATGGTTTCCTCAATAATGTCATGTTTTCATAATGCATGGCTTTTGTGCAGGTCTATGTTAGGCTTGAGAGAACTTAAAGATTTTTGACTGGGATTTTAATTGCAGGTTCTATATTGTTAACAAATCATTGTAATATGGCTTAATTCAACAATGGCTAATGCCTCACAAGGTTCTTGGTAAATTGTTGCTTAAGTAGCAGAAATCACTTTTCTAAGACCTTTGACAAAATGGATGATCATAATGAGGTAGTGTCGAGGCAAACTGTTCTTAATTACACGATAAGTAAACAAGCTGTTCTTAATTACACGATCAGTAAATTTAACGTAATGCGCAAACACACTAGAGCTTAGAGTTATTTTGTCTTTAGTCTTATCGGTATTATTCAATTAGTTCCAATATTTTTTATATGTTATACATTGTTTCTTATCTCTATTTCTTATTCGAATTTATGTTGATTTTGTTTTGCCTCCAATATTGAACAATAAGTTTATGTGTACCACTAATTTTGCTTCATCAATTTTAATTGTTTTTGATAAGAAAATTATTCTTTAAAGAATTATGCCAATTTTGCGTTCCATTTTGAAAATATCATTAGCTTTTGCATCCCATTAAATGTAGGCATATACTTATGAGTTTCCCGTTGTTACATTGTAATTGCTTCGAACTGTAGGCATATAGTTTTGAGTTTCCCGTTGTTACATTGTATTTGGTTCGAACGATAGTTTATTGATTTTGCTTTTATGATTTATTTATTTATTATTATTTTTTATTTGATCTTGCATTATGCTATATTTTTGTGTATAATGTCATGGCAGAAGGCTTTGATATATATTTGGTGCGGAATGGTTACGGCCTGTTTTTCTAATGCAACCTAGAATAAGATTCAAGGTGAAAATACAAAAATCAAAGTTTGTAGATTACCTACTATTTTCTGCGAGCGAGTAAAAGCAAGGCGCGTCTAGCGTAGAGATAGCAAGTTTGAGGGCTCGCCAGCTGCAGTCACTCTTCAAAAAGCAGTATCAGAATGAATTGTTCTGAGGGAGAAAGGGGCGGACTTGCCATCCACTGGGACTCTCAAAGGATTTACCCAAAAATACTCCAATGTCTTCCTTCAACCCGTGATAACACTCTGGAACCGATTCTTCAATGAGTGCATCTCGTTTACAATTTCAGCGAAAACTTTTTGCTTTTAATGTAAGGATATAAGATAATTTTTTAATTCAAAAGATAATTTAAGAGTCATTTCAAATTTGTAATTTCACAAAAATAAAACAATGTTGAACATTAAATTTCAGTAACAATCATTTTCACACTTTCAATCATATGCAGATAATCAATTTCTAAAGAAATCAAAAAAATTCAAACAATGATATGAACTAGACTTTGCAACAAATAAGTTTTTTCATTCAAAAGAGAATTTCTGAATCATCTAAATTTATAATTTCACAAGAATAAGACACTGTTGAACATTAAATTTACGCAACAATCAATTTCTCACTTCAAAAAATAGCACATATCTCACTCGATAATGTTTCAATTATATGCAGTGATTCAACTTCTAAACAACTTTAAAAACACGAACAAGGATATGAGACAGACCTCACGACATTTCAAGGAGTTGCCTTTTGGAAGTAGTTATTTGCACATGTGAAGCACTCAAAGATTACAAATCCAACGAGAACACAAGAAGAGCTGAAAATAAAAATTTTATTGGAAGCTTTTAATACTTAATATTTTATGAATTTAGATTTTCGACATTTGTATCTATAACCTACTAAGTACTCAAAATAAGAAATTTCTCAGAATATGTAGAATTTTTTTCAGAAACAGTAGGCTTCAATGCATCCAACATTGATTCCTATATTAGAAAAATTTCTATTGTTAAAAGATCCTACAAAAATTGGAAATGTTTTTCACTAAGTGCACAACGCATTGGAGAAACACCTAGTGGGAATACAAGTCAGTGGAAGCAGAAGCTAATAGCGGGATTTACAAGGAAAATTACATTACTTGTCGTGGCAACCCACTACTTCAGAAGGTTTTGATTGATGCATAGCAGGTGCAGATGGTGACAGCCATAATAAGGAAGCTCCAACAATGCAATTATTTAGAAGCACTTGACAGTAGCAAGAATCACATTACAACGATACAATGAAGTAACTGCAGCGAAGAATAATTTGCAAATCACGTAATGGTAATTTTCAAAATTCCATAGGTGCCATTTGGAATATAATATGGTGGATATAGAAAGGATATAACAACAAATACAATGAAGGAACTCCAATGACTAATAATTGGCATATCATTTTATTGTAATTTATCAGAACCGAGTAGGTGTTGGTTACATGGGTTTAGCTGAGAGCATGCAATAATGATTTTGACTTAGTAGATTATTAAAAAAGAAAAACTTGGGAAAAAATCATATTTTTATTGAAGCTGATGTCCAAGGCATATTTTTTTCACTTAAAAATGAATATATATGAATTGCATTTTCAATGAATACTGCCAAATTTGCATTGTGTTTGTTTGAACTGCTTTGACCAGTCTGTAGTTTGCAAAACTGGCTTTGTAATGGTTGGCGTAGGAGATGACACACTGTTCCACGTGACCCCGCTATCCCACATACGTGGGATCTGATTGTGTGGATATCCTGTCCCGTAACTTCCGAAAGCAAGATTTTTTCTGTTCTTTTTGCTATTTTGGTGGCCCTTTTACAAATATTTTAGTATTACTTTACTTACATTTAGGGTTTAATTTATGCTTTAGTAGAACTATGCTTCTTAGAAGCTAGTTTTTGTGGACTTTTGCTTAGTTCTATGTATTTTGGAGATTTATTATCTGATTTTCTGTTCTCCGGCGTACTTTAGCCTCCTACTTTTGCAAGTTGTATTTGTAGCTTGCCTACAAACATGTGATGGATCCTCCTTGCAGTCCGTATATTGCTGTTTCATCATTCGGCCTCTGTTTTCAGTCCCAACAGTTATTGAACCATCCCCCATTCCTTTCCACATGTTGTCAAACTCCCTTGTTCTCTTTCCCACATGCTATTCCACAATCATCTCCCTGCCAAATCTTCTTGCTAACCACATTCGAGGAATCCTAAAATGGTGTCAATGCTAGCTGGACCTTAGTTTTGTGTTATGCCTATGGTTTTCATGTCATATGTTAGCCTGTTAATATTATTACTGAAGAGGTTAATATTATTACTGAGGAGGGAGGATGATGACATAAACTTGGTGAAAACTTAGGTGTGTCAAAAATTGATCCGACACGTCAACATGACTTGAAAAACTTGGGGTTAGGGTTGACCTGAATATTTTTCGAGTTGGATTCGAATCAGAGAATTCAACTCGAAAAAATTAGGGTCGGGTTTGGGTTGAACCCGAAAATCAAAACACATGAATAAACAAGAAATTATTTGGTCGGTTCGGGCTAGTGGGTTGTTTTCGTTCGATTTTCTCTCTTTTATTTTAGGAGTCGTCAGCTTGTCGATCGTCGTATACTTCTCCCATTTGAATAAATCTCTTTCCCGAATCAAATAAGTGATTCGAAGAGGAGAGGAAACGAATAAGAAGGGACATACAACAAAATGATAAACAAGAGAAAGCACAAAACGTGGACAACCTACGTGCGGTAAAGCTCGCAAGGATAGGCCAAGCATGTCCTCCCAAATAAGATCGGGCGAAGGCACCTTGAACTGATATTCGTGAAAGAATGCCTACGTAAACTACCCATAACTAGAGATTCAGGTGTAGGTGTCTGTTCTGAGTTCAAGAGCACTCCCAATGGGACGTATCCCACTTGGTTAATTACATCTTGGGGGGTGCCCAAGAATACTCTCGATAAAAGCAGTTTCGCTTATATTATCGTGAAACTGAGGCAATAGGTACTCAAAGGAAGGTCATTTCGTGTGGGAAATTCCCGAGGCTTTCAAAGCTCATGCTAAGTCACGAGACAGAGAGTGAGTCTCTCATGGTCCCTAATGGGGTAGCTGCTCATCGACATACGGAACCCACAGAATAACTTAAATCATCTTGACGGGGGCATACCAACACGTCAGAGCACGTCCGGGTCATAAGGGCAGATGACAAATCGTCGTATCCCAAATGAGCGGCAGCTCATCAACATTGGGCTGTCAAAATGATATCAATGAAGTCAAGGAGCGAAGTGACTCAACATAAGTAGTCAATGGAAGGGAGGAGTAATTCTAAAAGGGTAGAGATAGCCAAGTCAGGGGTACCACGGACCCGTCATCCCAAGCGAGGCAGACCCTAAGTGGACCCAACACGTCCTGAGATCCCCGACGACAATCCGTGAATCGCGTCGTCCACGGGGGACCTCGGTAGCCCTAAGGTCAGAGGAACAAAACTCTATCGTATGACTATAAGCTGAAGCTCGAAGAGGTGGGACTCACACCTGCCAAAATGGTAAGGATGCCTCAGGAAACTAAAGAAAGGGAGGTTCAGCTACAAAGCTGGAAAAGCTCTAAACAAAAGGACTTACACCCCATCTGGGTCGGGGATCCTTCTAACACCTTAAGCACACTAGATAACCACCTATAAAGGTATGCTGGGCTAGTCAGGTTGGAGAAGCACTGGGACCCGAAGGATTGGCGTATCGTGGAGACAATACTACCTGACTAGGGGCCCGAGAGAATGGGTGTGCCACGGAGGCAGTGACCCGAAGGATGGACGTATCGTGGAGACGGGCCCGAGAGAATGGGTGTGCGACGGAGGAAGTGACCTGAAGATGGGCGTGCCGTGGATGCAGCGGCTCGACGAAATTGTGCTGAGGTGACAGTGACCAAACTCGATGCAGGCAAACATATGCGAGACAAGATGCAAGCAAACAGACATACACATACACATGTAATGATGCAAGTATTGGTCAACCGGGTAGGGGTACCCAATCGAGCCGAAGTGTTGCGTCGATCGGTTCGGTGCGACCGATTGGTTCGGTGCGAACTTGTCTAAGATGACCGATTGATGCACGAGTAGTATAAGTGCAAATGCGATATGCAATATGTAAAATATAAAGTGCAAATGCGAGGTGTATGGTGCAAAGTGCAAATGTGAGATATGCCATGCAAAACATATACATGCAAACAATGAGGTGCAAGTGACCACATGTAATAGCGTGCCACACTCGTACTAATGACCTCGCCTGGGAAAACTAGGGCTGAGACCCTTGGATATGTGGCATCGCAAATGCTGCTACAAGCTTTCCATTTGGCGAACCTGACTGAAACGATGAGGTGAGTGACCACATGCATAGCGTGCCATCTCGACTCGATCGGGAAAACTCAGTCCGACGACGTCGCATGAAATGCGGCTAGCTACAAAGCTTTTCCCATTTGGCGAACTCCTCAAGACTTTGCAAAACGAGTCAGCTACAAAGCTTCTCTCGCTTTGCCAAGTCTGATCTCCCAGTTTCTCCAAGTAAAACTGGAGATTCTAGAGCAAGGGGAGCGAGGGACTCTGACCCATCGGGACTGGTGCTAAGACTCAACAACGGGGAGACAATCGGCTCTACAGAGGGTGTTTGGCCACGTACGAGATTCCTACTCTACAGCTTCCAATAGGGAAATAAACGGTCCATCACATAGGCACGTCGTCGCGCTGGCGTCACGCCGGCGCTCACACCCCGTGTGGGCGATCGAATCCACACACCTACACAGAACTAAACCTAGGGCCAACTAGAAATTTCGGGGAATCTCACCATTGTGACTGTTGCAGACACGTTTTCTTTGCTCGCTCCAAGCCGCTTCCTCGCTAGCTAATATGACCACGGGTCATATACCTCATTACGAAAGAAAGCGGGAGCTAACGAAGGCAATAGAGGCCCACTTTCCGGTGAATGGGAAAGCAAGAGTGAGGTATGCAAAGTACCCAAAATAAATGATTTACCATATAAAAATATGCGACCAAAATGTATCTTCAAAAAGAGGTCGGACAGATTGAGGCATGTTCAAATTTACCTCACAATGGATCACAATGATTTTTGAATGAGGATTTGATGCTACGAACTCATCTGCATTTTCTCCAACAATACAGGAAACATAATTCATTAGGACATTTCCTCAAGTGCACTCAAATATCACAAGATCCACACTTGTTTAAATATATGAGCCCACATTTCTATGCATGCAAGTCACAATGATCCACACTTGCTCAGACAAAATGGGACAAAACTAAAGAAGAATACTTTCAATTTAGCTTGAGCATCAATGCTTTGATATCCCACTTAATTAAAGTAAAGCATTTTGTATATTATGAATTAAAACCATCTCATATAATAAAAGATTTAGAGCAAGATTTAGCCTGGATCTACCTTATCCTTTCTGTCTCGCAAGTGTTGGATAGGGGTGGTTGAGAACAAAGAAGGAAAAAAAATGGGAGTTGTGTTTCTCTGTTTGTTGCGAGGAGCACTATCCAAGGGAGTTCGACGAGGCCGAGAAGGAGGATGTCGGCATGTGGCCGGCCAAGAGAGGAAGAGCCAATAGTGGTGGCGCCGTTTGCTGGGAAGGAGACTGCGACGATACGAACTCAACGCCGACGTTGAAGAAGGTCGACGAAGCATCGCCGGTGAAAAAGGATGGCCACGCATGCGACTGGCCGAGAGGGGAAGAACGCCGTAGATTGCTAGGTCGGCGACTGGAGGAGGTGAGCGGGTGACGACGGCGCCGAGCTTCGCCTACGAGAAAGAGGGACGGCGAGGGGGAGGCGTCGACGAGGAGTGCTGCAGACCTCTTCTCTCGCTAAAATGGCGAAGTCTGCGGCTCGAGGAGGTTCGGAGAAGATAACGTAAATAGGAGAGAGAGAGAGGAGGTCACGATATATATTTTTTTATTTCACTGGATAGGATATGCATGGGAAGAGGATAAAAAAAAGAATGGAATTAGATTTTTTTTTGTCTTTCTGGGGAAAGGCGGGATAAGGGAGAGAGAGAATAGTTTTTTTATCATTTTTATGATATATATATATATATATATATATATAGATGTGCATGTGGAGGAGGATAAGACTTCGTCCTATAAGATTTGATAGGATATTTTACTTTTATCTTTCTTATTATATAAGATGGGCACATGTGATAATTTCAATGGAGAGAGAAGTTGTGCGTATGCGTGAGTTTTAACAGGTTAGTATAGACCCTTTTTATTATTTTTTTAATATTATATTGTATTATGTTATGATTATAATAATACTATTATTATTATCTCTCACGCATTTTTCACCTAGTCACATCTTCGTAGCGTAATGAATGTTCCGCTTAGGTAAAATCGACATTCCGGACTCATTTGTGCAGTCTGTTTCATGATCCGTTGTCGTTCGGGGTCGTTCGAACCACATTTTCAGCGATCAAGCACAAATCAGTAATTCACAGATTTTTAGCTCGCATGCAAAGCTATAGCAAAATGGACGCCCTCCTTAAGTAATATCGTTGTCCCGAACACACTCGCGTGGTCCGTTTCGTCGTTTGAGACAACTTGTTCGCCGATTGGGCTAAAATGAGCCACTTTGCGCATTGCGATAAATAAAATTCGTCGATTCGATCAAAAGTCGTCCGTGGTGCGAAATGCCGACCGGCCTTCGCTTAAGCGAAAATCAAAACCTAGCAGAATAAACCTGGCTAGGTGCCCCTTCATTGTTCGAGAGATACCGTAGTAAAACGGGGTGACAAAAAGAATGAAACGAATTTTGGGATTGTTAGTTTTGTAGATATTGTCCAATGATGGGTTGAATACAATTTATCGGGCCGAGACTATAGACCTTGATTTTCACTTGGTGAACTGTCCTTCTGTAGCTATTGTGAAGAAGACATCAATGAAGATGTGGTCAGAGCATCCTGTTGGAGATTATGAGCACATGAGGGTGTTTGGGTGTCCATCTTATTACCATTTACACTGATAATTTGAAACGAGTAAATAAGTCGATCTTTAGGGATTAGGGTTTCGGGTGGAGTTAAGGGCTTCAATTTTTATGATCAAGCGGAATTATAAATTAAAACATTGAACAAAGAAGATGATCTTCATTGGCTTCTGGTGCAGAGTCAAGACTCTCTAACTTTATGGTCGGGGCATCCTATTATGAGCACATGAGGGTATGTGTGTCTAACTTACTATCACATGTAAAATGATAAATTAATATCACGAGCAAAGAGGCGATCTTCATGGCTTCAAATGTGAGTCCTGAGCTTCAAATTTTTTAAATAGACAGAAAGGAAGATTGTCCTTAAAAAAGATGTTATATGTGATGAGGCAAGTTTTATGAAGCATCTGGACTCAAAGCAAGTGAAGAGTTCTATTAGGACCACATATATGCAATGTAAGTTGAGTTTCATGGAACTCATTTTGTTCCATAGAGTTAGTCAACTTCTACTCAGGTACCTGATCAAGCTCACGCGTTATCTATTTTCATGGGTGTATATGAGTTGAAGCTTGAGCGAGCTTAAGGCTTGATCATGTTCGACTAAATTGAATTTTTTTTGTTCGCACTCGACTCGTGCTCAAAATGGCTCATGAATAGTTTATTCGTGTTCGACTCGATTCAAACTCATTTGTTTGAATTAAGCTTGTGTTTGACTCAAAAAATAATTCATTAAAATTCAATAAATCAATTGATATAATTAAATTACAAATATTAATATGTACTTTTAAAAATTTTTAAAAGAACAAAATTCAAAGTTTAATGTACAACCTTTTCTCACGTGGCCCACGATACGCGGATCAACTTTCAAAAATAATTGAGCTTTATTTTTACATTTTAAAGAACAAAACTTGTTATTATTTTTTCCGATTATTTACAATGTGGGATTAAATGCAGGAGGGAGGGTAGGACCGTGGGCTGGAGGGAAGGCAGAACCATACGGGATTTGACAATGTTTTTTTGCATTTACATACATACCACGTAATTCTTATGTATTTGTATAGCCAACACTGTATAAGCGAGACCATGACCGTGGGTGAGGGAACCAAGAAGGGAGGGCACAACGGAATCATAGGTTATTTATTTTCATACCAAGAAAACAATTTCTTGGGGGTATTTAGATACATTCCACCCAATCTTATGTTTTTACATATACTACACACATTTTATTTTTTATTTGCAATCCCTTCTCAAATTATTTAAAAAAATAATAAAATTTAATATTTTTTAAATACAATATAAGTATCTAGTAGATAAATATTATATTAATATTATTTAAATAGTTTGAGCCAAATCGAGCTGAACACGAACAAACAAACCTTTGTTCGTGTTCGACTCTTTTATAAATAGACCTAAAAATATTTTTAATAGCTGGCATGTTTGTGTAATGACAAATTGAACACGAGCTACTCAACATGGTGAACACAAGTTGTTTGCGAACTACAACGTTTTTTGACAGCCCTATTATTGACAGTGCTCAGTAAGAGGTGGAAGAAGATGGTGAGGATCATATTCTCGCTGATGAATCTATTGTTAGGAGTTAGATCAGACGCTGGAATATATCAAAGCTAGCGTAGTTGATGAATTATATTGCATTTGCAGTTTCAATCATAGAGGTTGAAAAATCTTGTCATTATAAAGACATTGTCTAGAGCTCAAATGATGAGATATGGAGAGGGGCAATTGATGAAGAAATGGTGTCTATTTGGAAGAATATTATTTGGAGTTATGCAAAGCTTCCTCTGAGATAGAAATCATGTGTGCAAATGTGTGTATGCAAAGAATGAAAGATCTTATCGAGCTGATGTGCGATACAAGATAAAAGTCTTTATGTAGTGCGAGTATATTGAATATGACGAGGTGTTCTTCTCAGTGGTCAAGCATCTCGTGATCTGTATTCTCTTAGCACTTGTAGAAAAGGACGGTCTGATTTTGGAGTAGCTTGGTTTGAAGATTTAGTTTCTATAAGGGGAACTGTAAGGGGAGATTGATATATTGTAGTAGCTTGGAAATGAAACATTAAAAGACTTGGTTTGCAGACGTGACAAATCTTTATATGGGTTGAAGCAGTCATCACGATACTCTTATAAAAGATTTGATAAGTTTATGATTGGACAATAGTACACGAGAAGCCAATACGATCATTGTGCATATTTTAAGTTGGCTAATGATGAGTTCATCTACGTGCTTCTATATGCTGATGACATGTTGATTGCATTTGTCCATCAGACTGAGGTTAATAGAATGAAAAAACAACTATCCAAACTTCTTGAGATGAAGTTGGGTGAAGCTAGCATGAATCTTGTTGGCTTGAAGATTCTATTGGATAAGGAAGCTGAAAACATTTGGCTCTCCCAAGTATCATATATTGGAATGTGTTGCAAAAGTTTGGGGTTGATGGCTCGCTAAAAAGCTCCTCAAGTCTACTAATTGCCTCTTACTTTCAGTTGGATTCACCTCAGTATCCTAAAGATAGTCAAGAAAGGAAATATATGAGATTGAATCTTCATGTTATTGCAGTGGACAGTTTGATGTATGTCATGATCTGTACTGGACTAGACATTGTACAAGTAGTTGGTGTTGTGACTAGTTTCATGCATGATCTAAGATGGAGTCAATTTGCAGGTTTTGAAGAGTATTTTGAGGCAATCTGAAGGGTAAAACTGTTGTCGGTTTGGTATTTGAGAAACAATCATCAATTGCTGATTTGTGTATAGGCTACACTAATTCAGACTATATAGGTGATATGTGTAAGCGTAGGTTTGCGACCGACTATTTATTCTCATTGGCAGATGGTTCCGTTAGTTGGAGTTCAATTCTTCAGTCTATTGTTGCTTTGTGTACCACGGAGGTCGAGTACATGATAGTCATGGAAGCAATGAAGCAATATCGATTTAGGGCCTACTGAATGACTTGAGAGTTGATCAAGACTCTCTGAAGTTGTTTTTTAATAGTCAAAGTGCTATATTCTTTGGTCGAATCCAGTTCATAATGCTTGCACCAAACATATTGATGTGAAGCATCACTTTTTTTTGAGACTTGATTGATGACATGCTCCCAAGTGTATTACTAGTGCAGAAGTTCCCCAATTGTAGGCGTTCGATGAATATTCGAGCTCACTACGCGAGGCTTGATCCTTCTGGGAAGGGGTATATAGGTAATAAGCTTGGTGTAGCCATTTGGTGTTGGAGCTCATTAACTCATCTCCCACTTTTTTGGAAGTGAAAGATGAGGTGGAAATTGGCTATCTTCTATTTTTACTAGTGTTCCATAATCCTCTCTTATTTATAGGAGAAATTATGGTTGATTTAAGTTTGTGTGTTATAACTCTATTTCACCCACCCTTTTTTTTCTCCCCACTTGTTGATAGTGGAATTTCCCATTTCAGTGGATGTAGGCTTGTGCCAAACAACATAAATTATATTTGATTATTTATTTGTTGTTTGATATTTTTTTTGCCTGCATTGTTTTGCATAACAAAAAAATTAATTCATTTTTAAGAAATGTAACTGGCTGTGGCACAGCTTGTCTGTAGGACAGATTCATGTAAATTTTGGTAGAAACATGCTTTTGTAGTGGCTTATATAAAATTTGGCGCTTTTCATGAATCCACTACCAACTGTAATCTTTAGCATATGTTGCTCAGGATAGAGAAGCAGCCTTGCTAAGTCGCATCACAATGTCATAATATCAAAGTAACTAGCAAATTTTATCATTTTATGCGCATCTTTTCTTATCTGATGTTTACTAGACTCCAACCATCATTTTCTATGGTATTTGATGTATACCCACTCACCACTTGTTATCATTTTACTGTTGTAGCAACATGGAGACATTCGAAATATGTATACTCAATGCAAGCACAGGGGATTTGTTATGATATCTTACTATGATATTCGACATGCTCGGAATGCCATGCGTTTATTACAAAACAAACCTTTACGCCGAAGAAAACTTGATATCCACTTTTCAATTCCAAAGGTATGTAAGAAGTATTTTTAACAGTGAAAATTAATGATTTCAGTAATATTCTTGCTGAATATTTCTTCCTGCATTTATTTTCTTCAAGGATAACCCATCTGAGAAAGATATGAATCAAGGAACTCTAGTCGCTTTTAATCTGGATCCATCAGTCTCTAATGATGATCTTCGTCAAATATTTGGGACAGCTGGGGAAGTGAAGGAGGTTTATATTTACTTTCTTGACATGTGTTGCTCTTATTTATTTGTCTATGCTAGTAGCTGAGTGGTAATAGTAAGAAAACCTTTATTGCGATTATCTTTATATAGATTTATCTTTCTAAAGAAGATCCGATAGGAAGAATCAACAAAACTTATTGAATAGTTTTGTGTTAGTAAGTTCACCTTTTATGGAAATTATGTAGATAAGGGAGACACCACACAAGAAGCACCATAAGTTTATCGAGTATTTTGATGTCAGAGCGGCAGAGGATGCCCTCCGGTCATTGAATGGGTGTGAAATTGCTGGGAAGAGAATAAAACTCGAACCTAGTCGACCTGGTGGTGCGCGGAGGAGGCAAGTAAAAAACTTATTTGCATATTTTTTAATTTTATTCTCCATATTTCATGCTTAAGCATAGGTTGTTTTGAATACTTATCCTTTTTAACTTTGCTGATCCTCCTTTATATTTACGTATTTGAATGTGATGATGAGACAGGAAATCCATCTTCATTTGCTCGTTTATACTTTAGCTATACCACATTCATATGGCATACAACCTATGGTATATTGTTTTCATACTGAGAAACTCAATGAAGGTTCTTATTTAAGGGCAATTACTGATTTTATGATTGGAGATAGCTAAATAATTTCATTGGAGACTGTTGCAAGTTTGGGGACCTACTTTGTGAGGAGACTGCAAACACTTAAGCTCACATTAGCAGTCTAGAGTTTGACACTTGGTCCAAGTTGTCTGTGCTTGTCAATGTCTCGATTAATGAACATATTTGACCTTATATCTCATCCAATTTGGGGATATAAATACCAAGTTTATAAACACATTTACTTTTCATTATGTGATGAGTCATAAACTTTACACGCAAGTAGACACTTTCAACAATGAAGTCTAAATTTCATAATTGATGATATCATTCTAGGGCTCCTAAAAGATGTTCAGGAAGGGGATTTAGCAGGGAAGCGATTGTGGAATAATGAAGGAAGGCTAATATGTGTGGTAAACTGTGTTTGGAAGGGATTTTGGGGATTAATATGCTGTTGGACAGCAGGTTCGATGTCGTCAGTGGGTGTCTTTGTTGAATTTAGAAAGTTGGATTGCGAAACGACAAGATATGAGCATCGAGGAGGTTCCACCACCTGATACTGAGCAAGATACATATACACCACTTGCAAAATGAAGAGGATACAACACTCATGAGAGCAAAATTCAAATAAACTTCTCGCAATTCATAAAATCAGCAAATTTAAAACTTAAACAACCTAATACACATATATAAATATTCCCTAATAGAAAATAACCTAATTCAAAAATAGGAAAATAGGCAAGAACCAAAAAGAAAGAAACAAAAGAAACAAAAGAAGAAAATTTGCTGAAAATGATATAAATAACTTACAAAAAGGTCTCAATAATAGATATTCCCATAATTGCGGTTCCCAATAGTCATGGAATCACATGAATTCCACGATCACAATCATTGGGTGCCTTTGGCTCGTAGTTATATGGGACCCTCCCACATCCTTATCTTTGGCTAGGAGAGGCTTCTTTTTCTCTATATACTTCTGGAATCGATCTACTACCATCACACAAAATCATCGCCTTGTTGGGTTTGAGTCAGTCCTATTGCAAAATCTATGCTCACATATACTTTAGATAACTCCAAAACACACGTCATTCCAAAGTTTGTCGTGATAGAATAGATACTCATCCATTTTTACACAATCAAAGCCTGAACTGTGTATAGATGGGTAGTTTCACTAGCCACCTCTCATTATGCGATCAAAATTGTTGGTTGTCTTATCCTGTGGTTATACAAAATGCTATCACGTTATTCTCCTCGATCAAGAGAGGCTTCTAGAATCAATGCAACACCATCGTACAAAATCATCGCCTTGCTGTGTTAGAGTCTGTCCCACTGCAAAATCTATGCTCACATCTATTTTAGATAACTCCAAAATACACACGTCATTCCAATGTTTATCCTGATAGAATAAGTATTCCTCATTTTTTTACACAAGCAGAGGTGGGACTGTATATATATATATGTATATTTTCACAAGCGAAGTCTCGAGTCGTTAAATATATATCTTGTTTATATAACTTATCATACCCGGTTGTCTGCATCCCATAGGCGAGTTAGTTTGGCAGAATATCTATGACATGTTGAATCTCTTTTGTGGTAGCGACCTATGAGGCAAATTGTCAGTCAAATTATCCGACAAGTTTTGCAATAGAGGCTGCTCTGGTTTAATCACTAGCGTCATTCTCTCGCCAATTGGAAGGTGGTACTGCTTTGCATCCTCACATTCTTCAGTGTCTCCTGCGCCACTGTCCATTTCTTCAATTGCTCTATGTTTGATGAAGGAGAATACCCTCTTATTTGGGCAAGAAAATGCAATGTCTCTAAGTCATGACAATTGAGGGACTTCTTTGCTGCGATAGATGTGAGAGTGCTCGATGTCTTTTTTATCTTCACTATGAATTGTTTTTTCTCATTTGAGGTCGACTAGGATGCTCTATTTGGTGTACTCTTGCTGCCTGACCTTGGGGTTGAACTGTACTTGTAAGATGATGTTGTTTCTCAAACATCAAAATTAGGGTCTTTAAATCAAGCATGAAGCAATATTAATGCAACTACACCACATTTCTAATAGATGATCTCAGTCATCCTAAGTATCTTATTATTGGTGCTCCTCTGTTTCCACCAATTCACTTTGCACATGATTTGATCGAATTCAGCTGTGCACTCCTCTACAGAAGAGTCTCTCTTGTGCGGGTGGTGGAGTTTAATAAACATTTCCTGCAGGTAATGTGGGGGAAAGTATTTGCTTTGCATCACTCTTTCAATTTTCTACTAGGTAGTGATTTTACTTTCTCCTTTCTGTTTTGGAAAGCACTTTAAGTTCTCCCACCATCGAGATGTACTATTCTTCAACTTAATAGTTGCTAGCTATATCCTTATGTTTGGTGCAATGTACTCATACTCAAAGATTCATTATATTGCCTGGAACTACTTGATGAAATTCGTTTGGATCCATGTGACTGTCAAAATCTGGCAAGTCAGTCTTTACTCTAAAAGCTTGGCTGCTCTTCTGATAGGTTATGCCAAATCATCCAGGTAAGTATTTTTTTTTCACTGGAAACTATCTAGTGGAATGAATTTATTTCCTTCTGTCGATGCGGCGATTCATAATTGTGACTATAAGTGTTTTCACCAGATCTTCTCGTCTCATAGGCGGCTAGCCTCTATTGTAGTTGGCGTATTTTTCTTTACATATCTTCCATAGTTTTGTGTATTCCTCCTTGGTAGTATGGCGCCTGGTTCTTCCAATGAAGTTTCGATGGAAAAGGAATGTATGGTTTTGGTTTTGGGTTAGGGTTAGGGGTGGCCAGGTTTAGGTAGATAATGTAGAAATGTTTTTTTTTTTTTTTTTTTTTTTTGGGTTGGGGGTGTTAGATTAGGTTGCATGATTCTTGATTTATGTGTATGAAGGACAAATCCGTACAAATTTAGGGTTTGTCACGGTTTGATACCAATGATATCATTCTAGTGCTCATAGAATATGTTTGGGAAGGGATTTAGAAGGGAAGCGATTGTGAAATAATGTGGGAAGGAGAATATGTGTGGTCGATGGTGTTCGGAAGGGATTTTGGGGTAGGACAGTAGTTTTAAAGTTGTCGGTGGCTTCATGGAGTGAAATTAACAAGTTGGACGAAAAAATTGCGAGATATAGATGAGGAGGATCCATCACTTGCTCCTATGCAAGATACAAATACACCACTTGTAAAAGGAATATATACAACACTTTAGAGAGCAAAATTCAGTGAAAGATCTTCCAATTCTTAAAATCAGTAAAATTGAAAACTCAAACAACCTAATACACGTATACAAATATTTCCTATTAGAAAATAACCTAATCTGGAAATATAAACAGGTAAGAACCAAAAAGAAAAGAAACAAAAGAAGAAAACTTGCTGAAAATTACAGATAAATGAAAAAAGTCTCGCAATTGATATTCCCTCAATCTCTATTGACGCAAGTTGTGGAATCTCAGGAATTCCGCGATTAGAGTTGCAACGTGCCTTATTAACCCACAATTATGCTTGATGCTCCGATATCATTTTGTTAGCTTGATTCTTAATGAGGTTGAGGCCATCCACTTAGATTACTAGTACATATGTGTGCTCATGTGTGAAATCACACAATTATTAATGCATATACTGAGTAGTTGCCATGTTGAATGGAATTGATTTCAAGAGGCCATGCTCGACTAAAGGCAAATTGATTTCAAATAAACCAAAACTGAGTGATTAGTCAACTGCATTTTATTTTTTGAATATAATTACTAATATGAGAAAATAAACTAATCTCAATTGTTCTTGAGTTTTTGGTGAGTGAGCTATGCCTTGATTTTTTTCTGAATAAATTACTAAGATGAGAAGAAAAGAGAATCTCAATTATTCTTAATTTTTTTGTGAGTGAGCTATGCCTTGAAGTGATATAGTGATGTAAAGAATATCAAAAAAGCCACCTACAGCCTTAACCTTTCATAGCAGCTTAAAATTTGAGGGCATACCAACAATCCCACATTGAATTTCCACATCTTTATTAATATTTTCACACTTCGGCTATTAGGATTATTTGAACACTTATGTGAGGTGTTAATCCCCGTGTGAGGGTACTAGATGTCTTCATCTTTTAGTATATTACAGCAATGTGGACCCAAAAGTGAACCCCATATTTGAATAAGGCAATGACGCCTAAATGAATTTCCTTATCTACGAATGTAAGAAAATCTAATGAATCACTATCTTGATGAAGCCTTCACTTGCAAAGTCCCCTAAAAACAAGAAGGGAAAGGGGGGAGGCTTTTGAGCACGCAACCACTAGATGCACACACTTTTTTAGTGATGTAATCTCTCTCTCTCTCTCTCTCTCTCTCTCTCTCTCTACTTCAAATGGTGGCCAATGTTGCCAATTATTTCTTGCTTCTCAATGCTTTTGTTGTGAGTAAAATTACTTTTAGCATGACATTGAGCCACATCCATGGAGATAATCCCATTTGCCTTTTGGCGACTCTCGTTTATTCATAATAACCCATATCTTACTTCTTCGGATGACGAGGATAGTGATTGATAATGGAGAAAACCCCATCCACAAAAGAAACACAAATATTATTATTAAATTTGAAATCGGTTACGACTCTTCAAAACATGAAATAAATGATAAACAAACAGAAAGACACTAGTCAACACCTCGAAACTATATCCCAAGGGCGGTGGAGTTTGGCCCAGTGGATCCAGATGACTAGTGGGGGTGGCGACAACAAATATGAAGCGTTGGGTGGCAGGTTTGGTGCATAACAGCGAGATGCGGGCTGGAAATCCAGTTTGGAGGGGCTGGACAGCCAGTTTGGAGGCTGCAAAGTGGGCTGGAGGCAGTTGGGGAATGGTCAGGGTGGCCGGCGACTAAGAGGAGGGGAAGGGGAAGGTTAGGGGACGAAGAGATATAATCATCATCTCGGAGTAGGATATAGCCGGAGCATCATGTCTTATTCGGATACAACCCATAAAGTGAAAAATCACTCATCGCAGGAATCTGAAATCAACACACAACATAAAGCTAAACCCTAAATCTAGAAAACAACAATTTAAAGACTCTCACAGGGGAAAAAAAGAAAAGGAAAGCTCCCATAAGGAAATCGCATAAAGGGAAGGAGGAGAGGGCGCTGAAAACCACTCACTCCAGTCAAACTACCACCTCAGGCCACTTGGTCTAGGTTGAGCTTGGATCGGCCTCGATTGAGCCGACTAGCTCACTAACGGGACTTTCCGTTGCGGGAGATCCCGCCCCCACATCAGTTGGGAAGCCCGGAGCGCGTCGTGCGGGGACGTCCTGCGTTAGTGGTATATTGACTTCTTCAGAGAGTGCATACTAGTTGCAGCTGATTCCTCTTATCTCAATGGCATTGCCTCTATAGGCATTAAAATAAAATTGGTGAGTCCACAAGATTGCTAACACCATTGTAATGATTTATCCTTATTGAGAAAATTGAGATGTCATGGAATATTTTGGAAGGAGGAATAAAAAAAGCCGTGTGTAAATTGTTTATGCTTAAAACAAAAAAAAAAAGCTACATAATTTTTTTTTTTGCTTTGAATTTTAAACCTTATGCCCTTGATCATTGTCCATGTATCTAAAGATGTGTAACAGAGGCATAATCAATGCCATTGTTACCTCCCTCCTTTCTTGTCCTCTCATTCTTGCTAAGGGAAGTCACTAATTTTTATCAAGATTGAGCACATGAGGGTCTCACTTGTGTGTCCTTTGACTTAACATCACTTGTGTGTCCTTTGACTTAACATCACTTGTGTGTCCTTTGACTTAACACTTTGATGATAGGTGAGCCTTGTTGCACATTACGAGCATAGAGAAGTTTGAAAGATGCCATGATGCTTCTTTGATACTGGAGTTATCCGAAACCATGAATGAAAAATAAATTTTTTTGCTGACTTCAAAATTACGATGACGAATCTTTAACACAAACGCGTAAACAATAAATAACAACGACGACCATGATTTAAAAAAAAAGACAAAACAACACAAAACACAAGAACAAATTTCTAAAGGAGTGCGACAAGTTGGACGGGAGGTGCGGAAGCTGCGGTTGTGCTAGAAGGTGGTCAACAACTCGTGCTACAACGCCGGGTGACGGGGGAGTGTGGCCTACTGGGAGAAGACAACAACAAGTGGCGGCGGTGTAGAAGAGAGTAGGGGGGGGGGGGTGGCAGTGGATTGGGTAACAACCAAAATTGGGGTCGGGGGGTCGGACAACAACAAAAACCAGGGTATAAGGGGTTGTCCGGTAGCTGGGAGTGGGTCGTAAGGCTGGTGTGGCTGCTGGATGGTGGCTGGAAGCAAGGACAGCCGCATGAAGATGGTCAGAATGCCTGCGTCGCTGCTGGAAGTTGGCTGGAAGCAAGGAAAACAACAGGAAGAGGGTTGGAGGGCTGGAGGGCCTGTGCGGCTGTTGGGCTGCGGCCAGGAACAAGGACAACACCAGGAAGAGGGCTGAGGGCCTGTGCGGCCGTTGAACGACGACTGGAATTAGGGACAACAACAGAAAGATGGGTCGAAATGCCTGTGGCTGGAAGCAAGGACAACAGCAGGAAGAGTAGAATAAGCGGAGATGATCATTACCTCGGACGAGTTACATCTAGAGCTTCTCATCGTCTTCAAATACAACTCTCGGAAAGGAGACGCCAATGGCGAAAGTTTGAAACCAGAGATAAGAAAAAAAGATCTCCTCTAATGTAAGAAAACATCACATATGTATAAAGGGGAATTAATAGATAGAAAAGGAAAGGGGATAGAATATGTTGGAATCAAAAGGCAAGGGGGGCTCTTTGTGCGGGAACAGCTGATTACCCGCCAATTTTGTGGGAGAAGTCACGCTCCAATGGGTTATAATGCTTCTAGCAAAAGTTTATTTGTTATAATCCATGACGCAAAAGATTTCAAGTTACTCATCACTTCTTTGACCATTAAAGTTTTATTTATTTACTTTTTTTCATACTGATCTTGAGCCTTGAAAGAGATATATGTTTTTTCTGATTTTGGTAATTTAATTTCTAACCCTAAACAATACAAACTTGTTTTTGTGTATAAAAGAGAACACCTTAGCATTACCAAATTGATCCATCAATTGAATGTTCCAGCCTGAATTTAGTCATTTATTCTAAACGGTCTACTAGAATCTTTCATGCTCCAATACGGTTTTTCGGGCTTCATTAATTTTGGTCATAGTCCTCATGCTATTTAGAGGCTAGTAAATGTGAAGTGGTTTTGTCCAAATAATTAGAACTTGTGGGCAGTCATATACACAAATCCTTAACTTGTTTTGTCCAATCTTTTCTCTCTCATTTCTTCGGTTTGGAAGTTCACACTAATTTTTCTTGCTTTATTAGATCAAATTGGGTATGCACATGATTTGATTCCTTAGTCAGGCACACAAGGTTTAGTGTGGAAGATGAACTTCTCCCTTATCTTACTATATTTTGATAGTTGTTATGCAGCTTAAATTCTTCAACAATCATTTGACTTGATTTTTTTTTTTTTTTGATGTTCAGCAATTCATTCATTTTATGCAAGCTTGTAGTTACACTTAAGCTATTGTTCGTCAAATTATTTGATTTCTTAGTGAGCCACTTTGTTATTATTTGTTCTTTCAAACTAGTTCACTTCATCTTATATGACATTGTGATGCCAAGTGGGCCCGGTAATTTTGATATCCCATGGTATCATTGTGGGTATATGTTTCATAGCGAGATTTTGATTTCACGGAATAACAAGAAGCAATTTGTGTGCGAAATATCTGCTGACTCATGTTTGCCATATGTTTTAAGATCATTTTTGAATTGTAGACTTATTTTTGAACTTAATTTCTTCTCAGAATAGCCCCACTCCTCCTTATGCAAATAACAACAATGCAATTCAAATTGAGAGCACCAATCATGTTGAATTTGATTATCATTTAATTTTCAAAGCTTTCAACTCAACACGTGTTATTCCTTTTCCTCTTATTTCTACAAACTTTTAGATTGCTGATGCATTTGCAATGATTATGACATGATATAAACATCAATTTCTTGTGAACAAGTTGACGTTTCTTGACAAACCTACATTAATTTGAGGGGTTGTATTAGCTAAATATCAAATTTCCATAATTATGCTAATAGAAGTATTTGAATTAGAATAATTAGGTAGTATGGATATAAACATGTACATCTTATGGATACAATTGTAGATTCATGGTTAGGCTCGATTTGAATGTTTGTGTCACTTGCCTTTTATGAAGATAATTACTTTCTATATAACTGTGAAAACTTTCAATGTGTTGGTAATGAGTTCGATTGACATGCCATGAACATTTTTGCTGGGGATGAATCACGATTCTTTTTTATCGAAGTAAATCAATGATTAATCATATTTTCCGCATTTGAGCCATTCATTCATTTTGCCTGTAAAATGAACTAAAGTTCCAGCCTCTCAATATGTCAGTCTGTAAGTTGTCTTGTATGTTATGATTATGATCTTTCAACATGATGACGCAAGTCCACATTAAGTGGCTGAAACAGATGAAAGTGATGATTTTTTTGGTGGAATCCTAATGACCTATGAACTATAATTTTTCAAAAAATTTTTTGGGTTAAATTTTTTCTAGAAATAATTTGTCCATCAAACTTCTTGTCGGCACTCCACAACAGAACGTTGTGGTCGAAAGAAAAAGACAATCTTATTGGAAGTAGCTCGGGAATTACTGTTTACCAATTACGTGCCAAAATATTTTTTGAGGTGAAGCCATTTTAATTTTTACATTCATCATAAATAGAACACCTAATTAGGTTTTAGAGTTTGAAGCACCTTTTAATATTTTTTATAAATTTTCCCAAAAAATTGACTCGTATTCTTTACCTTTAAAGATGTTTGGGTGCACTACATTTGGTCAAATTCATGGTCATAAGTAAGGAAAACTTAGACCTCAAGCCAAAAAGGTTTTTGTTGGCTATGCTCCAATTTTTATTATTCAACCTCAAAATCTAAATTATATTATATTAGTAGAAAGTGGGTTGTGTTTTTAAGATTTTGAAGACGATTCAAGTTAGCCTACAATGCCATCTCATGGTGTCATATAACAACAAACAAAGAAGAAATATAAAAAGTAACTGTGACATTGGTACCATTCGACTTGTTTACTTGTGCCAGAGGACAACAAAAAGAAAGTTTACGAATCTTTTGCTCTGCATAAAATTCATGAACCCTTCTGGTACTAATGTCCTCACTAAGCATTTACCCCATATTCAGTCGAATTCATTTTGGGTACTGAGTGTTCTACTCTTGAACCTGAGTCTAGTGCTAATTCTAAGTCTAATGATTCTAGTCTTCTTACTGCTATTTGTAAGGTGGTAAAATCTTGCACACAACATCCATTGTCTTATTATGTGTTCCACGAAGATCTCCCTCCCATTTTTCGTACTTTTACCTCAGAATTTTCTTATATGGAGATTCCTAATACTATGTAGGATGTTATGAAAGTTCCTAAGTAGAAGGAGGCTATCTTCGAGGAGATGAAGGCTTTTGAAAAAAATGGCACATGTGAATTGCTTGACTTACCTAGAGGGAAGACAATTGTAAAGTGCAAATGGGTGTTTATAGTAAAGTGTATTTTTAATGGCTCTCCAAAATAACACAATACTCGATTGGTTGTCAAGGGATTCACTTAGATCTATGACATTAATTACTCAGTGGCATTTTCTCCAATCGCAAAATTAAATTTTATAAAATTTATTCCATCACTTCTAGCTAATGTTGATTGACCTCTACAATAATTAGATATAAACATTACATTTCTTAGTGGGGAATTGGAAGAAGTGTACATGAACACACCTCCAGAATTTAAGGCATATTTGGTGCGGTGCATTTTGAAAACCCCGACAAATTCGTTTGGTTACAGTGGCGCTGCAGATTATCATAATAATCCGTTAAAAATTCCTAGTAAACGCGGTCGCAGGTTCTACCCTGCTACCCACGTTTTTTTGCGTATCTATTACCACGTCTCATCGACCCCGCGCCTGTCTCACGTCTCTTCTTCCTTTGGTGTGTGCCTCTCTTGATTGCTCGCACGAACCCCAGGTGCCTCTCTCTCACGTTTTTTTCCCTTTCACGCGTCTCTCTCGCACTTAGTGTTACCTTTCTCCTCTTTCTCCTCCCTCTGATCTCTGGTTATTGTGCTCTATAAGTTATTCATGTGGTAATTTCGATGGAATAACTTTCTTTATGCGATTTTGACTTTCTCATTTGCAGTTTGTTCTGTGACGTTTGTGATATTTGCGATTTACGGCTTTCTGATTTATCAATTGCAATTTGTTGATTTTCGATTTGGATCTTGCAAGAAAAAAAAAGAAAAATGTGTAAGGCTATGTTATCTGCACTGATTTTTTCAGTAGGAATTTGGAGAATGGATGAGAGAGTGTGCTTAATTTGTAGATAGCAACTTTTGGGGTGTCCTATATGTAATAAAAAATATGGGATGGGGTTTTATTAGTTCCTTTAATGTTTGAGTAAGAATTTGAAGAATGTACGAAATAGGGTGCTTGATTTATTCATAGCGTTGTTTCGGGTGCCCTGTCTGTAAATTGTCTAAATTCTAAATTACATACTGCTTTTATTTTTTTCTTTGTTTGGCTATAATCTGAAAAATGGATGGAAGAGGGTGCTTCATTTGTAAATAGCAACGTTTCAAGTGCCCTTTATGTAATTGCCTCGAATGAAAAAGATGTGATGGGGTTTTATCACTTTCTTTGATGTTTGAGGTAGAATTTGAAGAATGAATGAAATAGAGTGCTTGATTTGTTCATAGCATTGTTTCATGTGCCTTGTTTGTAATTATCTCAATTAAAATTTGCAAAGTGTATTTTTTTTTGTTTGGCCTAGAATCTGAAAAATGGATGAAAGAGGGTGCTTCATTTGTGGATAGCAATGTTTGGGGTGACTTGTATGTAATTGCCTCAAATAAAAAATATGGGATGGGGATTATTAGCTCCTTTGATGTTTGAGTGATAATTTGAAAAATTGATGAACTGGGATGCTTTATTTGTTCATAGCATTGTTTTGGGTTCCTGTTTGTAATTGCATAAATTCAAAATTACAGACTTTTTTTTGTTTGAGCCAGAATCTGAAAAATGGATGAAAGAGGGCGATTCAATTGTAGATAGCAATGTTTCAGGTACCCTTTATGTAATTGCCTCAAATGAAAAATATGGTATGGGATTTTATCACTTCCTTTGATGTTTGAGTGATAATTTGAAGAATGGATGAAATAGGGTGCTAGATTTGTTCATTGCAATGTTTCTAGTGCCTTCTTTCTAATTGCCCTCAATTGAAAAATACATACAGTTTTTTTTTGTTTGAGCTAGAATCTTAAATATGGATGAAAGAGGGTGCTACTTTTATAGATGGCAACGTTTTGGATGCCCTATATGTAAGTGCTTCAAATAAAACATATGGGATGGAGTTTTATCAGTTTCTTTGATTTTTAGTGAGAATTTGAAAAATGGATGAAATAGGGTGGGGTGCTTCATTCGTACGTAGGCATTGTTTTGGGTGTCCGGTATGTAATTGCCTCAATTCAAAATTATGGATTTGATGTTTGAGGGAGAATTTGAAAAATGGATGTGAGAGGGTGCTTAATTTGCAGATAGCAATGTTTCGAGTGCCATGCGTGTTATTGTTTAAAATGGCAAGGTTTTATCACTTCCTTTCATATTTGAGTGAGAATTTGAATAATGGATGAAATATGATGCTTGATTTTTAGATGTCAATGTTTTCTTCAAATTACATGCAGGGCACTCGAAACCAATGACTGTGTTGCGGGTCTTGTGTGTTGTTGTGTCTTGAACTATGGTGGTTGTGGGTTGTGGGTTGTGGTTGTCCAGTTGTGATGGCTAATGTATGTGCTGTGGTTGCTATCAAATCTTAATGTTTGTTTTTTTTTGTGCTAGTAATGCAATGGCTAAATCTAAAGAGGTCGTTTGTTAGCCATGTGGGTTAGAGTCTAACTCTTTTCTTGCGACTTCTGTCTTAAAAAGGTTGAGCTGAGAAATATGACCACCTATTTTAATAAGGAAGAGTGACAAAATATTACGAATAAGTTGAAAGAAATGACATGAAGAGAGTACAATAGGTTGCAACATAAGAATAAGTGAGATCAATAAAAAAAAATCGAAATTGTGAAAGAAATTAAAACGGGGATCCACGGATTTGAGTTAGAATCCAATCAACTGGACTATTGATGCTTTAGAGGAATGGTTGATTGAGAAATTACAGGTAACAACTTATCGACTTGGTTTTCGTTACTTTATCCTCCTGAACTGTTTGAAGTAATAAACTTGCCCGTATATTGCACGTATTGCCAGCCGCTAAGATATTTAAATTGAGTGGAATTGACCCTTATTTAGAAGAAAAATTGGAGCATATCTTTGGTGGGGTTCTGGCAATGGGTCTCGTGCATGGATTCCAGGTGAGCATGGGGTTGCAGGCTTACCAGAGGACTTGGATGCCGACCAGGTAACTGGCTTCGGTGAAAGCCTAAGCCCAAACCAAAATGTGCTGGAGTTCACATGCAAGTGAAAGCGTCCTTGGTTGGAGAAAAAGAAAAAAAGGGAGCTGCTTTTATCAAGCCAGATATGAAAACTAGTGGCTTCACGCACGAGTGAGCCTGGGCTTTCACATGCGACCTCCGTCGACGACTTTATCCGAGTTCTGGAGACAACTCTCGAAATTTATATCTGAACTCTTTGAAATTGCTGGAGGATCCCACTCGTAAACAGATCTTCTTGAAGATAACCCATGATCTTAGGGTCAAATAATTGTATTTTTTTTACAGCAGGGACACTTGATCTTATGCATTTATTGTTGTACTGCTTGGATTTATTTTCATGTAGTTTTATCAGATAACCCATGACCGTAGGGTCAATCTATATGTTAATTTGTTTTTGTCTTGTTGTATGCTTTGTGATTTGATTTTCATTGTTTTTAACGTTGTTTGCTTGATATGTAATACATGAACAAGACACTTCTTTAGCATGGATTCACGAAGAGAGAGATAGTAGGAATATTGTGACAACAGTTTGTATGCTACGTGAATACTGCAACTCATACATCGATCAAACTCCCTGCATGACATTTACTTACATTGGTGATAAATGTGTTAGGGAGCTACTCTAAGGATACCCTACAAAATTCAGCAACATGTTTCAAATGACAGCCTATATTTATGGATCTGTTTGAAGAGTTACATAGGAATCATGAACTTCATGACTCCTCAATGATGACAACCAGAGAGGTGTCAGCAATAACCTATACATTTTATCACATCATGATTCAATGAGATGAGCGATGGAGCGATTTCTACATTCATCAGAGACAATTAACAAATATTTTTCAGTAGGATTGAAGGTTATTGTTAGTTTCTCTACACATATTATTAAGTCAGAGGATCCAGCATTCGAGATGACTCGAACAAAAATTCTTAATGACCCGCTGTATGACATTCTTTAAGGTAAATCTTTTTTGCTCATTTTATTCAGAAGTCAAATAAGTAGCGTAGTTATCAAAACTTTATTTAATTTATCAGAATTGTATTGGAGCGATCGATGGAACCCACCTTGATGCACATGTATTCAATAATGAAAAGGTCGCATACATTGGATGTTGTGGATCACTCACATAATGTAAGGCGGTGCCCATGAGAGTCGTATTTTTGCTTTTGTGGCAAGAAATAAAAAACACAACTTCCCAGACTTACCTCAATGTTTTTTCAACTGTTTAGCATATCCATGTTTTTTAAAGTTTATTACTAATTGAATTTGGGACAGATAAATATTATTTGGTCGATACTTGAATCCTTTACAAATGGGTATCTGAAGCTATTTCCGGATACAAACTATTACATTCTCGATTTTGAAAGATCCAGCGACATTGCTCGGGGCAGAAATGAATTATTTAACAAAAGATACTCCTCCTTACGCAATGTAATGAAAGAACTTTTGGAATGTGGAAAGAAAAATGGGTAATACTGCGTGATATGCCGACGTATCCATTTCGAATGCAGATGCAGATTGTAGTGGCTACAAGGACTCTCCACAATACATTCAACATCATTCTCGAACTGATGTAGACTTCAGCAAGACTAACAATGATCATTTACAACTCCAATCAGAAGCATTTTAATATCACATAAGACAATCTATACCATTAGCAGAAGTATAATCATAGGAGGGTTACACCTATGATGGCGAAATTGTCGCATAAATGGTTGAATTGATAGAGCGGATTACAGACACCATTATTGGATGTATATTTGGTTATGATTGTTTGAGTTTTTATGATATTTGTTGAGTGTTTTTTTTCTTTTTTCATTTTAGTTTTTATTGGGTTTGAGAGGTCCATGATGAGACATTGGATGTTATGAGTTTTTTTGGATGGCCTGATTGTCTGTATTTGTTGGTGTCACATGTGAAATCCTATTTAAGACAACAAAGTCTTTTTTTTTTTTTTGGCGATACAAATACCGAGGTTCTTCTAGATGGTCTTTTTTGGGGATATGCATCTGTGACACACACGAGCTTGATATTACATGGGTAAAAAACTATACTAAGAAACCTTTTTTGATAAGGTCTGCTATCTTCTTGTAGTGACATATTCGTTGATTGGTATAATGAGTTCTCTGAGATCTCACGCCTACGCAAAACTATAATTTCTTACTTATGTTATCAATTTTTAGTTGTTTAGTTTATACAGTTGATGTTTATTTCTGTTCCTCATATATTTGATTATGATTGTTTGGGTTTTATACAATGTTTGTCAATGTTCTTTCGTTTTCTTTCTTTTTTTGTGGGTTTGAGAGGTCCATGATGAGACATTGAATCTTATGAGTTCTTTTGGATGACCTGATTTTCGGTATTGGTTGGTGTCACACGTGAAAAACTATTGAAGACAATCAAGTTCCTCTATTTGTTTTTCGGCGATACGGCTTTTGATGTTCTTCTAGATGATATTTTTTTGTGATATTCATATGTGACACACGAGCTTGGTATTACGTGGGTTAAAAACAATCAAAAACCCTTATTTTATATGGTCTGCTGTGTTATTGTAGTGACAGATTCGTGGGTTGGTATACTGAATCTTCTGAGACCTCATGCCTACACAAAATTGTAATTAATTACTTTTTAATTAATATATACTTTTATTATGATTAATGAATTGTCTTTTGAAGGATTCAAGAAAGACAAGTTCAAGATTTCAAGGATCTCCCGAGTGCTATGCCATTGCGGGTCCTGCTCACGTCACATCAGACACATAGCTACGAGAGACAATTCTACAGTTGCTCGCGGAAAATCACAGACAATTGTGACTTCTTTCGATGGGTAGACAAATTGTTAGAATTCATAGCCGAGAGTGATTGAGAATGGATAATATCCTGGAATGACGGCCTGGCTCCTGACATATGTCGTCTCTATTTTAAAAATAATATTATCATATTATTAAATATTATTTTATTATTTTCTTTATTTTAGTAATGATGACACTTACTGTTATGTGAGGTTGATATCTTTACTTTTTACACTGTTTTGAAGTAGATTTTTATTTCTAAAATATCAAATATGTTGCTATGACAGTCCTGTCCATTTGTCCAGGAACAACTGTGCTGCAGTTGTTTTCAAATAACAATAAACAGGCAACCAACTAAGATCATTCGTAATAGTTTACATGCAACGAACTTTCCGGATAATCGTTGCGTAAAAGTTTATTAATAAGTTGCAGTTACCCAAACAGACTTTTAATGAGAAGTTCAACACAAAGGTGTGTAAACCGAATAAATCTTTATAAGGTGTGAGAATGCTCGTTAAGATACTTCTAAAAATCACTGTTTGTTAAGGTCTGGTGTATGCTGAAGGGTAAAAAAATCATTCTATTCTTTAGACATTTAAAGGCTCAGAAGATGATCATATTGATTGTGTATACAGATGCTATAATTTTCATCAGAGATGATGTATATGCGATGCACCATTTAAAGACTTCTCTTATATTAGTTTTTGAGATCCACAATTCATCTCTTTGGTATTTCCTTAGCATGGAGGTTATTTGATTAAAGGAAGATGTTGTTGTCTCCAAATGGAAGTATGTTCTTGATCTTCTAAAGGAAGCGAGTTGAGTGGCTGAACATCTACAAACACACTAACTCATCCCAATTATAAGCTGAGAGATGGGAAGGAATGTGATCTAGTGAATACAGTGCGACATTAAAAATTGGACGGATGATACAATTATCACATAGTCGATCAAATATTGCCTTTGCTGTGAGTTTGATAAGTCAATTTATTTATTCGTTCTATGAGAAATAGCCCGAAGCAATTAATAAGATTCTCAGACATCTAAAATGCTCACCATGCAATGACTTATTCTTTCAGAAGATCACACAACAGAACATAAAGCATACAGTAATGCAAATTAGGCTAGCTCATTGATTGATAGGAGATCGACTTTCGAATGCTATACCTATGTTTGGCGAATGTTGGTTACATGGCGAAGTAAGAAATAAAATGTAGTTGTGAGGAGTAGTGCTGAGGCATAATATAGGGCGATAACTATTGAAATATGTTAAATGTTATGGTTGAAGAGAAATCTTGGAGAGTTACGGATCCCAATAATCATGCAAATGAAGTTTTATGACAATAAAGCTGTCACAAGCATTACAGACAGTTCGGTGAAATGTGATCACGCACAATATGTGGAGATTGACAGACAATTCATTAAAAGGAAGATCGATTATGGAATATTTGCATGTCTTTTATTCCTACCCACTGCTTAACAAATACCAAATATGTTTAGCAAATAATTTTTCAGGCTTAGTTTTGAGCTTCTTGTAATAAGATGGGCATGATAGATATCTAAACCTTAAACCCTAAACCCTAAACCCTCTATTTTAATTATATTCTATTTTTTGTATATCATGCTTTTAAAATTTTCTGATGTTGGTAATTTCTAATTTCTTTTTTGACTTTCTTTAGCATGGGGGTTTTGTGGCTTATCTAATCTGGTGATCTTCTGTTGCTATTTATCTTGTAAATCTTTTCTATTAAATGGAAGAGGAATAATTATTTTTTACTGTCCCAAAAACTACATAAGTTATACTAATTCTTCTCCTCTAGACAATCTCCATCTAATTTGGTGATTTTCTCTTGTTATTTATCTTGTAAACGTTTCCTATGAAAATGAAGATGACTAATTATTTTTTACTCTCCCAAAAACTACATAAGCTATACAAACCCTAATGTTCTCTAGACCGCAATCCAATTGTCCAGATCTTGCAGCTCTCTATACTGATCTCCAGACATCTTATTGATAACCCTTCTTCATCATGGACTTCTAGTGGTTGGGTTTTCATTTCTTGATTGTGTGATCTGGGAATCATTACTATTGCCAGTCTTCATCAACAAATCATTCATAAAAGTTTCAACTATGATGATGTGGCGTCTAAATCACGTTCGTGCATGTGATAAATTATGGTTCTTAATAAGTAACCCAACTATTATAACTTCACTTGAATGGATGAAGTCTTAATTGGTTAATTGAGTCAGAACAAATGGTCTTGACTTACCTATATTTAATAGTTACAACACTATTCTTAACTCTAGACTAGGAAAGCTAAGGCCCTCTTTGGGATTACTTTCTATTTTATGTTTTTGTTTTTGTTGTCAGTTTGTTTTATTTTATTTTTTATGTTTTTATAAAACGTGTTAGGTACACTTATGATTTATATGTTTTTAAAAACATATATGTTTGGTTGGATATTTTTTTATTTTTTTAAATCATACTTTTTTAAAAAATAGTTAAATATAATTGGCATTTAATTTAATTATTTAACATGATAATTGATTTTTTTGGTGAATTATTGAAATTAATTAATTAATTAGTTAATTTATTAAGTTAAGGTTTTGTTAAATTGAAGTCTAATCGATTTAAAATTTTATAAGTTCATTAAAATTTTATGGATTAATCAAAATTTTAATTAATTTAATTAAATATTTAATTAATTCATCTATTTGTGTTTTAATTAAGCTGTTAATGTTTTATTTAACTATTTTTATATTTAATGATACCTTTAAATAATTTAAGGTTTTAATTTTATTATTATTAACTTAATTAAATGATTAATAATTTATTTAATTAATATGTGTTTATTTGAATAATTACTTAGTTAAGTAGATTTATTATTAAATTGAGTAACTTTAGGATACATTTAAATAATTAATGATTTAATTAGATGATTATTAGTTTAATTAAGTATTTTGTTAATTGGTTGAATTTATATAATTTTATAATTCTATTAATTTATTAATGAATTAATTGAGCAACTTTAAGAGTTAATTAGTGGATCAATGGCTTAATTTGGTTATGTTGATTTCGGCCAATGATGATTAAGCTAATTTAAGGTTTTAGGGCATAGCTCCGAAACATGTTATTGAAATAGCAAAAACACAATTTTTGTGTTTTTGATATTTTGAAAACATGCCTCATGTGTTTTAAACATAAAAGTGAAAAAAAAAATGAATAATCAAATACTATTTTGTTGTTTGTTTTTCATTTTTGTTTTCGATTTGAAAACAAAAAACAGAAAATGAAAAGTGATCTCAAACAGCGCCTATGGTTTTTTTACTCTTTGGTCCATGCTCCAAACGAGAACCTGTCGGATTATGAAATCTTGTGGTCTCGATAAGCTTTACTTTCATCTCTATAGCCGTTTACCTTGGTACAATGTGATTTATTGGAACGGTAATATATGCAATCACCTGGAAAGCGAATTTATGAAATTTGAGCTCAGTGAAGCCTGTTATCTAAGTATTTTCTAATTGTAGCGGTAATCAAGTATGGTGGCATTTACTCTGGATAAATAATCTAATCCAAACGCTGAAAACAAGTGCCAAGTTCTTTTATGATTTATTTAAACTAAGATTATTTTCTAGGAGATATTAGTACCCAAGTTTGAAGATACAAAAAAGTATTTCATTCCTCTTTACCTGTATGCTCTCAAGTGGCTGCTAGATTTTCTGCCCTTTCATTTTACCGTGCCTTGCTTGACTTGCTGGCTTTTCTTCTACAACAACAACAACAACAACAAGAAGCCTTTATCCCACTAAGTGGGGTCGGTTACATAATCATTTTTCTTCATTGCGTTCTATTGAGACTGGCTTTCCTTCTCATCTATAAAATTTTCTTCCTTGTTCTTATTGATGACTTATGGTTATATATATACAGCATGATACATCAAATGGGCCAAGAGCTGGAGCATGATGAAATGAGAAATTATAGGCATCAAGTGGGTTCACCATTAACCAATTCCCCTCCTGGTATTTTGGCTGTGCTACAATACTTTGTCATTATTCCTGCAATTTTAAATGTTATACCTGTTCTAATCTAAAAGTCGTACCTCTTGCGGGTTCTTATGTTATCGATTGACTTTCATATTAACGACAGGTACATGGGCACAGTTCAGCAGTCCAGTTGATACTAGTACATTAAAATCTTCGGTCTTGGGCGGTGGCAATCATTTTACCAATAACCATTTATCAAACTCCATGAAGATTGCACCTATTGGAAAAGAACATAATAGGATTAATCATGCTGAACCCTTGCTATCTAACTCATTTCATGGCATCCCTTTCCATCAATCTCATTCATTTCCAGAGCGTGCTGGAGGCTTAATACCAAATTTGAGTTGTAGTTCTTGCATCATGGCTTCTTCTGGTTCTCCAGCTTCAAGTTCATCTGAAATTGAAACGTTAACTGGACCTCAGTTTCTATGGGGCAGTCCAACTACCCGTACTGAGCATAAACAGCCTTGTGCTTGGTCTAGGTCATCTCTGGGACAGGCATCACTCTCTAGTGGACAGGTTCATGGCTTTCCATATTTAAGTCACCGTGGTTTACTTTCGGCTTCACACCATCATGCTGGATCTGCTCCTTCTGGTATTCCTTTTGAGAGATACTTTGATCAATTAAATGAGGTTTCTGATTCATCTCTTTTGAGCCCGGCTTCCTTTGCAAACACGGGTATTTACCCCCCAAGGCGACCAATTAACACAGTAAGCTCGCTGTATGGAAGTATTTCTGAGAGCACTTCACCTGGCTTCAGAATGGGCCCGGGATATATCTTTCCTGGGAGCTTCCAATATGCTGGCCATGGATCCACTGGCTTGGAGGGATTTACTGAACGTGGCAGGATGCGTAGACTTGACAATAATGTTATTGAACTTGAAAGTAAAAAGCAATTTCAGCTTGATCTTGACAAGATTATGAACGGCGAAGACACCAGGACAACTTTAATGATAAAAAATATTCCAAATAAGTATATTTCCTTTTTGGAAGGTTTACATCGGTACCACTTATTTCTTATGTATTTCCATATCTAACATCTGAACTTCAATTTTTATATACATGCCACCTTACATATGAATGAAAAAGTGTACTTCACTTCTTAAAAATTAAAGTAGTGGCATTTTTGGTGTTTTATGATAGATTTTGGTGGTATAAATGTAAAAAGTTAAGTTTAGGTTTTAGATACGTAATTGCATAAGAATTAGGTGGTATGTATGTATACGCCCCTTTATTTTTTCCCTCAAGTCATGCAGGCTTACGTGAACCTTTGCATGTTTCACCTGCATTCTATTTGCTTCAGGTACACCCGGGAGATGCTTTTGGCTGCTATAGATGAAAATCACAAGGGTACTTATGATTTTCTTTACTTACCCATTGACTTTAAGGTAATTTTTATTTTAACGAGGAGATATAATTTTTGTTTTTCCCATTTTACTGATTTCATAAATATCAATGGCAGAACAAGTGTAATGTTGGCTACGCCTTCATAAATATGGCATCTCCATCACACATCATCTCATTCCATCAGGTATCAGTTTTGCTTGACGTCCTTATTTCATGTTGTATATTAGACGTAGGCACTGTCTTGTTTTTTGAAGTTGTTTGGTATATCTCTTATTTATTTATTCAGGACATTTACATTCATACCACCCAATTCGTATATATTTACATAATTAACACCTAAATTTTAACTTTCTACTTTTATACCAGTATCACATTAAGAATACCACTATTTTAATTTTCAAAGAGTGAAATACACCTTTTCATGCATATAGACAAAGTGCTGTGTATATATGTATATATGTATATGTATATATATATATGTGTGTGTGTATATATATATATGTATGTATGTATATATAAGAATTTATTGGTATTTCATGAATGTCAGTATGTTATATAAAAACCTGCCTCATCCGGATAGAGCATGAACTAGCTATCTGCCTTACTACAAAACCGGAAATGTTTTTTTTTTTTTTTTTTTTGAAAATTTGCTCCATCTCAGGCATTCAGTGGAAAGAAATGGGAGAGATTTAATAGTGAGAAAGTTTCCTCTCTGGCATATGCCCGGATCCAAGGGAAAGCAGCACTTGTTGCCCACTTTCAGAATTCAAGCTTGATGAACGAAGACAAAAGATGTCGCCCTATTCTCTTTAATTCTGAGGGCATGGAGTATTCAGATCAGGTGTTCTTTCTGAGACTTCTGATTACAACTTAAAATAGTAGGAATTTGCAAAAGCATAAAAAGCAAGCAATATATTAAAAAACAAAAGCAAATAACACCTCATGCTTTGCATTATTCAACTACCTAGCTAGTTTTCCTGATGAATTAACCATGCAGGAACCCTTCCTGGCAAATGGCATGAACCATGGTTCCCCGCAGCAAGAGTTAATTGGTGAGAATTTTGAGAAACTTGACAATGACAGGATGCTCATAGGTGGCTTTGGAGAAAGATAGGCGCGTTGAAAACTTGATGATTCTAACCAAGCAATCGATATGTAAAGTGTAAAAAACTGATAGGGGTAAATATTGTTGGTGGAATTGTAAAAATGGTGCACACATCCACTTTTGAAGCGATGGATGCGCTTAAGATGTCATCACTCTTCATCATTGGGATTACTAATACTGTTTTTGTGACGAAATCAACATTCCAGTGGATTGTATAGCAATAAGTTGGCAAGTGTAAATATGAAATTATTGTTTGAACTGTTAGTATATGCTATCAAACCGGTTGATCAAGAGTGTCCTGGTTTTCTTCATTTTGTTTTCCTTTTGGTATCTCAAGTTGTCTGCACATATTGTCCACATTTACATTGAGAGGAGAGGATTTCTGGTATGTACATATTCAAGACAAACTACTGTATTTATCCGTTGTATTTGAGGTTAAAATGTGAAAATCCCATTGTATTGTAATATGTCATTTTTTTTTGTAATTCTGCTCGTACGTTATTTTTGTCGTTGGTATAAAAAGCTGCTGAGTTATTTACTGATGCAAGTTGTATCATAATTTTTAGCGAAATTAGAGATTGTGCATTGTGAATTCTGTTGCTACTGACCTGTTGCTACTAGGGGGAAAAATTGCCTACGTCAACCGTACGCAGGAGTGGTATACGTAATAGATTATATGGGAGTTATACGGGGGGTTACAAGGGGGTTATAAACCCCTTGTACCTTCCGTGTAACCCCTCTTAACCTTGTAACATCTGTAACTTACAAAAGAATGAAATAGAAACGCGCGTGTTACAAGTGAGTTATACGAGAGTTACACGGGAGTTGCAAGGAGGTTAGAACATGCTTGTAACCTCCTTGTAATCCCTGTGTAATCTATTACATACTTAGCTTCTGAGTACGTTTGAAGTACGTAATTTTTTTCCTGCTACTAGAGCGGGACTACTGGTTGTAACCAGTGCATTAGTATGGTATTTAGTTTTGTGTAGTCTTTGGGTAGGATTAGGATTTTCAATGTTAATTTATAAATTTATGCCAAATGAAAATGGATATAACTTGATTTGACCTTGATTGAACCAAACATCATTTTGGATTTCACATTAGTTTGGTTTAAGAAATTTGGATTAATGTTTTAACTTTTAAAAGGTGAAATACACCTTTTTCTTGCAGTTTTATGAGTGTGGAATGTAAATAGTCTTATGACTGTTGAATGTATATTAAATGCCATCTGTCTAATATGGTGATGGTTACTAATCTATAAAGGTCATTTTATATATAAATAAAAAAACAGTAATTTTACTCGCATTTTAATTCACTTGAATAATATAAATATTATGGGTAACTACGTACATATCACTTGAAATATTATTATTTACAAAACGTAATACTCGAGTACTATTTCTAAACTATTGAACCATTGCAAATATGGGTGGGAGGGTTTTATGATAGAATTTTGATATTAGAATGAATTTTAAAAATGGTTGAAAGTGGGTGATACATTTGTAAATATCAATGTTTTGGTTATATCAGTTAATATTTTTGATTTAGAGGAGACAAATGTATTACTCTAATTAAGAAATAAATGCACCCACTTTAATTTTACATGATTCACTTTTGTTTTCTAATTCTTGAACTCCCACCTTAGTTTGAATGCTATAATAATAAATAAATTTTTTATAAGATATTGATATTAATTCCTTTGATTTAACAATTGCGTATTTTCTCATTCTTTAATAATATTTTTCCTTATGTTCAAGCACTTCGTATTATTACACTTAAATTGTCAATTTACCAAGTTCTCTACCCTCATATTTACCTATCAAATTCTTAAAAACATGTATACACGACTACTCATTTGCATGATGTTCTACTCCGGACACTAATCATAAAATATCTTTTGTACGAGAAGTTGCTTGTAAAGTCGATGCAATAATTAATCTAGCAATTAAGTCATCGATGCTGAATGAAAACCTAAGAAGATAAAACATTACTAACTTGTTTGTCATCAATATGTTCGCCAAATCAATTAAGAAGTCACAATAAATGAACACAAGTGTAGTTGGAGGTGAACAAATATTTCTTTTAATGGACACATCATTATTTATTAATAATAAATGAAGAGTTTTTATGTATGGTCACATCACTATGAAATTTCATGTCACATTCTCAGGTAAAAAGCACATCAAACCATCAAATTTACTTCTAATTAAGTTATTAATTCTTAATGTTCAATTTTATGTGCAAGTGTTAGGTATGCAAATAGATAGAAATTGGGTGGCTTTTATGTAAATGCCCCCCAATAAAAATTAATCAAACGGATGAGATGAGATGATGAGGAAAGCATTCCATCCAATCAAATACTTCCACGTTCATATATGTTCAGATTTCCTCCATTATGGGAGAATCAAATTTGTGGACGCAGAGCCTCCACGTCATCAGACCCAAAACTCCCCTCCACCAATGAAATTCGAGCATCAGATTACACTAGGATAAGTACACCAATCACACTTCCCTCCTCCTCCTCCCTTTAAATCCTCTCCATCTCCCCCCTTCTCCTCTCAACTCTCAACCCATCTCTCTATACTTAAATCTCTCCTTCACCACAGCTCCACTGATCCTACAACAATGGCCGCCACCGCAGCCGCAATGGCCCTCTCCTCCCCCTCCTTCGCCGGCAAGGCCGTGAAGCTATCCCCTTCCACCGCCGCCCCCCTCTTCGGCGAAGCCCGCATCACCATGCGCAAGACTGTAAGCAAGCCCTCCGGAAGCCCCTGGTACGGCCCGGACCGCGTCAAGTACCTCGGCCCGTTCTCCGGCGAGCCCCCTTCCTATCTTACCGGCGAATTCCCCGGCGACTACGGGTGGGACACCGCGGGCCTCTCTGCTGACCCAGAGACCTTCGCCAGGAACCGGGAGCTGGAGGTCATTCACTCCCGATGGGCCATGTTAGGAGCTTTGGGCATCGTCTTCCCCGAGCTCCTTGCCCGTAACGGCGTCAAATTCGGCGAAGCCGTATGGTTCAAGGCCGGGGCCCAAATCTTCAGTGAGGGTGGGCTGGACTATCTGGGCAACCCGAGTCTCATCCATGCGCAGAGCATCCTCGCTATATGGGCCGTCCAAGTCATCCTCATGGGGGCCGTTGAGGGATATCGAATTGCTGGCGGGCCGCTCGGGGAAGTCACCGATCCGTTGTACCCCGGCGGCAGCTTTGATCCGTTGGGCCTGGCTGAAGATCCGGAGGCCTTCGCGGAGCTGAAGGTGAAGGAGCTGAAGAATGGAAGGCTGGCCATGTTCTCTGTTTTCGGGTTCTTCGTGCAGGCTATAGTTACAGGTAAGGGTCCGATAGAGAACCTTGCAGATCATCTGGCAGATCCGGTGAACAATAATGCATGGGCTTATGCGACCAACTTTGTGCCTGGAAAGTGAGGGAAAGTAGCAGAGGTTTAAGTATGGGGGGTGGGGGAGAAGGAGAAGTGGATTGTGTTGTTGTATTTATTTGCTGTAGTTTAGTTTGGGGAAGTTTGTGAAGAATTTGTGGGGGTTGTTTGGTGTAATGAATTTTTTTTTTCTTGGACTAGTATGTATGTGTTGATATGGAATGAGTGGTATTCTCTTTGAAAAAATTGTGTGTTGCAAGTATGTGTGGACAACGGTTCAGACACGCCTAAAAATATATATATTTAAATTTTTAGGCACATTTGGAGGATCGTCTCCACACATGTAATATTTATTCCTTCGGTTCATCATTGTTTTTGGGATCGTTTAGATTTTTGGTGTAACATCCCTATCAACTATCGAGATATCATTCATTTTGGTCTAATAAATTCATGTTTTTGTCCCATTAGTATAACTTATTAGGAGGTCATCAATCCCAAGGTTGTTAACGCACCACGAGCACACTTACATTTGAAATTCAGACTCTTACACCAAAATGAGCTTTAATTATTAAAAGTTAAGCTATATTTTACCTGAGAGGTTTCACGCTATCATTGCCTGACCAACACCATCAATGTTATCGGACCACTATAGATTCTCCGCTGGGATGCCACCACCGTCGTCATTGTTGAGCTGACAATACTCACGAAGCTATCATCAGATTTTTTGACCTCTACCATCGGTCTTCAATTATAGCAGTCGGGTCATCTATATTCTCCAACTTATTTCATCACTCCCTTAGTGGAAGTCATATCGATAACCCCCACTTATGTTTAAGAGCATCGATAACCCCCACTTATGTTTAAGAGCTGGTAAAGTCTTATAACCTATATAAATCATTTCAACCGGGCTAGATTCCATGGTTTTTACCCTTTTAATTTTTTCATGTAAAAATCTATGGTGTCTTGTCTATCAGCTCTTCTTTTATCTCTGTGTGATAGACTTTCGTATGATGCTAAGAAGTTAATATCTCTATTGCCACAAATTCTCTAGCACACACCAACAACATTTTTCCGAGAAAAAGAGTGAGAGTAATAAAAAGAAAAAAAAAGAGTAAGTCATATTCTTCAAGAAGGGAGTTATTGAAGAAGATATGAGGATCATTGTAGAGATAATTGTTTTAGGAAAAAAATATTTTTTATTACACTTACTTGTTCAGCAAAGATAGCTTTTCTCCAAGATGCCAACAATGAGATAAAGATGGGACACAAAATTAAACCTTTATGTAAGATAAGCCTTATTAAAATTTGCTTTATATTGAGATATTTGTTTTTAATTTTGTTTTGCACTGAGTTTGTTTCTAATATGTATCCCTACTCTCTTTATGAGTGGGGTAGGACCTAGAGCAGAAGACTAAAGAAGCTTCAATCTCTTAAGGGTTCTCAACTTCCATCACTGTTGGACCATCATCTTCTGGCAGTTGCCACCATTGGATTACCAATGCCCAATCAACACTGACATCATTGCCAAACTACCTCTGTCTAGCCGCCATCACCATTGAACCATCGTCATTTTGTTGTTGTTGTCGTCAGACCACTATTATATAGCCATCATTGTTGTTGCCATTGGACCATCGCCATCGGTCGTTGTTTGTCCACCACTATAGCCACCGTTGAATCACTGATGTTGAATCGTCGCCATCACTAGACCCACCCACTGTTTGGCTGCCTCCATCGTTGGACCACTGCTGCCTGACCACCACAGCAGTCACCACTGGATTACCACTATTTGGTTGCCACCACCATCGAACCACAACTGCTGGCCTTCCATCGGATGACTTCACAACCATCTAGCAATCATCGTTTGACCGCCGTCACCTCTAGACTGCCACTTTTATCGTCAACAAACTATTACCATCTGGAAACTGCTAACTGCTGTCTGGCCCCTACTGTCTTCACAGTCGGACTATCAAATTTGGGTGGACATCACAGTCGGACTATCAAATTTGGGTGGACATCACAGTCGGACCATCGTTTCCTAGCCACCACCGTCGTCGCTACTGGACCACCACTGTCTAGCCATCACCGCCACCAGACCACCCCCGTCGAGTCTCTGCCATCACTGAACCACCAGGCCATCATCAAGACACTGTTGCCCTAACACCACCGTCGCTACCACCGATCACCACCATCTTCACCACCAAACGACCTTCGTCTGGATATCATCGCCGCAGAACCACCACTACCGTCATTGTCTCAGAATCATCGAAATTGCTTCACCCCTGTCCCCACCTCCACAATCATTGTCTGGCCACCACATCCCCGCCACCGGATCACCGTCTAGATGTTACCGCAGCAAGACTACCATTGCCCAACCACTACCGTCATTGCTGCATAACCATCTCCATCATCGGACCATCGTTGCTCGACCACCACCAACGATGTCGGGCCACCGTCATCGTCAGACTATCGCTGTCTAGCCACCACCGTCGTTGTCGCCAAACCAGTATTGGATCTGTGCTGCCTTGCCACCGCCATCGTTACCACTAAGCCAACACTACCGACGACACACTCAACATATTTTCTAGTAGACAAACTTTACAATCAGTCTTTCTTCACAATACTCAGGTCATCATCATTTCTCCAACATAATTGACCACTTAGGGGCTCATTAAAAAACACCACTGTTTGTTCGATTTGTTTATATTTCGAATAAAAAATATATTCGTGTTTAGCTCATTTGCTTAACGAGCCGATCACGAGTTGTTTGCGAACAAAGTTGTTTTGACAACCTTAGTCACATAACCGTAAAGACGTTAAAAATTGGGGCAATATTTAAATCTTATTATTTAGATTAGAACATCATTTAAATATAATTTAATATATATTATTCTATATTTTTAATTAATAATTATAATTGATTATAAATCTTTATAGCCTTGTAGTCAATTAAATTAAAAAAAAAGACTACTCATCAATTATATATATATATATATATATATATATATACTATATATATATATATATATATATATATATATATATATATATATATATAATAGGTGTAAAGTTACGGTCGGAATGTAACATTTTTTTTTAGAAAGTTGAGTAAAAATTATAAATACCATATTTTAATATATTTTAATAAAATTTATAAAACAATCTGTTTGACCTTTCATCCAAAAAATTTTCAAAACCGGTTTATTAGCTTAATCTAGATTTGATTTGACTTAAACTGGATCAACAATCATATCATTAGATCGATTTATAAACTGATTCTTTTAAAAATTTAGCCAATAAGTTCATCAAATTTAATAAGTTCAATTGAATTTTTCAATTTGATCCAATAATACACACCTAATTGAGATATTAATGCACATGCCATTAAATCTAACTGCTCTATTTTTTATTCATAAAATTAACTTATTCAAACAGTAATTTGATCAAAATTATAATAATTAAACTTGACTAAACAACAAATTCATACGTTTGCCCTTCAAATCAAATCTTTAGCTACTAATTAAATATAAATTTGCATACTTAACTGAAAATTTATAATAATTTGTTCAAACAACAGATTCATACTCAGTGAAAATTTCATACAAGCAATAAAATGCTGATCTTTTAGATTGCTAACCTTTGCCTTGATCGTAGACAAATGCCTTATTGTCACTATTTTTATTTT